>OY728152.1:2100572926-2100904849 GCA_963277665.1 Viscum album
TTTTTTTTACTGTCTTCCATATATATTCCCTAACTATTAGGCACATATATTTGGGTGGTTACCTACTGGGATTAGTCTCACATATTTTTTGGGTCATGCTTTTGGGCCCAAATAGATTATATTTCTGCAGGTATAGATAAGGTCAAGCGACCTTCTACTTCAGGTACTTGATTACTGTGGAGCTGGGGAGAACAGGACCAAGCTAAGGCTTGTGATGTTGTGGAGATTTTTATTTTATTTTCTTTTGTACTTTGGTTTAGTAATATATTACAGAATTTTGATTTGTCGGGCTACTTTCCTAGTCATATGTATCATGCATCATTTATATATGTGTGCTCCAGTTATTTATTACTTCGATTGTTTACTTATTGCATGTTTTATTGCTTCCAATATTGATATCTGTTTTACTTCAGTTGTGTTACTCTGCCAATGAGGGCATAGTTTCCCCACTATCACACCCAAGGCCCTCACTGCTAGTTGGTAGCCTTTGGCATTCGGGGAAATGCGCTTGAGGCCATGTGACCAACCAGGTATGGGGAACCTCTAGGTGGCTCCCAGAACTGGGACATTACAAAGTGGTATTAGAGTAATTCTTTTCTTCTTGAATTACTATTTGGAGCATATATCCAGGGATAGGAAGTAATAGGTACTTGGTAATAAGTTGTTCCCGAGATTATCTAACCCTTGTAAAGGAAAAATCCAATTTACCTCATATATTGGTATTATTCTAGTTTTGCAATTTTACAGTTGATTTGATTTCACCATTGTGTGATTGACATGTATTTTGTTGTTATCATTGATTTTATTGAGGTTCTATTTCTATTTCAAACCGATGAGATGAGGGTATTCCATCTCATTCATCATATAGGAACTTTCTAGATATCACATGTCATGCATTCTTGCCATGCCATTTAGGGTGCATTAGTGATTTCATGTTGTTGTGATAGATGTTGTGCTATATATGCATGCTATTGTGATAGATGCCTTAATAGAATACTTGATTTTTATAAGGTATTGGTTTGTGTAAGTTTTTGTTTGAATGGATGTGAAACTTTGGTTCTTGAGGTGTTATGGGCCCCAATGGATCGGAATTTAGTGCATTATTGTATTGTTTTTCCTTGAATATGACATGTATAAGATGCCAAGATTTGATTCTTGGGGAGTATGGGCCCTCACAGATTGGAATTTGGCACTTTAATGTTCATTTTAGTGTTTTTCTTGGATTCCGGAGTGGTTTCTGAGGCTTAATGTATGGAAGAACCCAGAATACATGGCATGTAATGATAAATACAGTCCATGTGTCCTTATGTTAAGTAATGAACTATTTTTCTTAAGTATATTCCTTGTACTGTATATACACGCCGTGTAGTCTCTAATCGTGTCACTGGCTATGTGGGCAGAGACACGGGGTTGGGAAATATTTGGTGGAACATGTCGTGTTCCTGATGTATACTCCATGTTATGATGACCATGTGTCCACCTATGTAACTAACGACACTGATGGATAAAACTTAAGTTATACACGTCGTATCAATCTTGAACACGTTGTGTAGTGTAAACCATGTATATGGCCCTATTGTTAACAACATGGTTTGGTGAATTATTTCTAGTACACACCATGTCTAGAAAAAACATGTTGTGTAGATTCAGTCATGTAACCATCCATGTAACTAACAACACAAGTCAGTGAAGTTTGTCTGGTACACTTCGTGTCTGGCACTAACACGCCGTGTAATATTGTTCTAGGGAAACCGTGTGGCTTAGCCATGAAAGAGAAATTGGGAAGGAGAGGATGATTAAAATACACACTGTGTTTTAGGACAACACGCTGTGTGTATGGGGTGCTACATGACCTGGGTTGACAGAATTACACGCCCATGTGAAGGCTTAAAGGAACACTTCGTGTAGTGGTTATACACGTCGCATATCCATATTTTAAAAAACTTGAATGCTTTCATTCTCTTGTTTCCTTTTTACACTTATAAGTTTCAGTCCCTGTTAATCTTGATCTAATGTGTGAGCTTGACCTTGTAGAGTCATGCCACCGAGATGTCCTTTGGTTTTCTACCAATTACTGGGTAGTGATCAGACACTAGATATGGCTGATCAGGGACTATCAGTA
The DNA here is from genome assembly GCA_963277665.1 of Viscum album. Taxonomy (NCBI): domain Eukaryota; kingdom Viridiplantae; phylum Streptophyta; class Magnoliopsida; order Santalales; family Viscaceae; genus Viscum; species Viscum album. The sequence continues at coordinate 2,100,575,049 of OY728152.1, forward strand.
GATCCTCCAGTTGTGCTAGTCTTGGAACTAGCTGTCATTCCAGACACAGGTGCTAACACACAGTTTTGAGAGGGATTTATGTGGTTTATGTGGACCTTATAAGGAGTACCGTATCCTTACCCTTCTATAGTAGAGTTGGCATGGGTATTCCAGAAGAATCATCCTCCCACATTCATAGGGGAAGGAGGACCTTAGGCTGCAGAGTCATGGTTAGAATCTATGCTTTCTATCATCAAGCATCTAGATACACCTCCAGAGAGGAGGGTGAATCTCACTACGTACATGCTTTGGGATTCTTCCAAGAGATGGTGGGATGTGATCTCATAGGCTGGACACCAGTAGGTTATTCTTTGGTATGAGTTCCAGTGTTCCTTTTATTACTACTTTTACCTGGATACTTTGAGGGCCAACCAAGCCCAAGGGTTCATGAGTCTGGAGCAGGGTATTCTTTCAGTTATATAGTATTCTTCACACTTCACAGATCTACAACACTTCATGCCCATCCCAAAAGGTGATGAGTTATTCTTAGAGAGGAAGTTTGAGGATGGTCTCAAGCATGACATCTGATCTCAGGTGAACATCCTCAGGTTGACTTCCATCACTTCTATAGTCAACCAGGCACTGATGACGGAGCACAATCTGAGGGATTTTGAAGTTGTGAGTCAGTGTGGCTTGGCATCCGGGGTTGGTATCCCTCCTACTGACAGCAGGAAGCACCGTAGGGAGTCTATGTGCAGAGATCCAAGAAGGTGAGATACATCTTCTAGTATCCAGGTGGTGTGCTACTATTGCGGTAATAGCGGTAATATGAGGAAACATTTACCAAGAGACCCAATGGAGTGTTATTATTGCAGAAATATGGGTCATATTCAGTGTTTCTATCAGTTTTTCTCACCATCATCTAGTGAAAGGGGTTCTTCTATGACCCCGCAATCAAGGAAAACACCATCAGTTTCTCATTAGTTAGAGAACTGGAGTTCTTCCGGCCGTTCAGGCCAAGGCGGAGGTCATGACCGTGGTAGCTAGTCAATAGGATTTCATTGAAAACTGGGTGGATCATCTCAGAGTGGTCAGGCAGGGTCACAGGGCCACGGTTCAGGTTGGACTTTTGCAGTGGAGCAGACCCAACAGGACAAGGATCCCAAACCCTCTATAGTTCGAGGTACGATCCTAGTTTCCTTAGTCTTATCTTCTGCTCTTTTTGATACAGGGGCTTCCCATAGTTTCATATATGTTGCTATTTTGGAGATCCTTGGGCTCTGTATCTTTACTTCTTCTTATGTATTGACATTGGACACTCCATTTGGGACAATAACGGTTAGTGTATGATAGTGCAAGGAGTTCCCTCTAGAGGTTGGTGGGTGTCACTTCTTATGGGACCTCTATTTCCTAGAGATGATAAGATATAATTTCATTCTCAGAATGGACTGGTTAGTTCCCTTTAAAGTAGTTGTTGACTACTATCACTGTAGGGTGAGTTTCACATCACTAGAAGGAAGATCGTTTCTTCATAATGTCGAATAGGATGTTCAGGCGAGCAGAACGGGGCCTAAGCATCATGGGTTGGGAGGAGTTACATCCCATATTGATAGTCTATATTTGGATGACCAAGGGACTTCATAGATGGACTTTCCTCCAGTGGTGGATCATTTCAGGGACATCTTTCCAGAGGACTTTTCAGGTTTGGCTCCAGAGTGATAGGTAGACTTTTCTATTGAGCTTGTGCCAAGAGCAACACCAGTGTTAATTCCTCCTTATAGGATGACTACACTAGAGTTATAGGAGCTCAAGAAGTAGTTAGAGGAGTTACAAGAAAATGGTTTCATCTGACCTAGTACTTATCTTGGGGTTTTCCTATCCTATTTATGAAAAATTCGGACGGTACCCTCATACTTTTTGTGGATTATCGAAAGCTAAACCAGTTGACGGTCAAGAACTGATATCTCTTGTTGAGGATTGATGATATCTTTGATCAACTTTGAGGATCCCAGGTGTTCTTGAAGATTATCTTGAGATCTCATTTCCATTAGTTTCACGTTAGACCATCTGATATACCTCTTACAGCTTTTCAGAGCAGGTATGGTCTATACAAGTATGTGGTTATGTCGTTCGGTCTCACGAACGCGCCTGCAGTTTTCATGGAACTGATGAACTGATTGTTCCATCCATACTTGGATTCTTTCATGGGGGTATTCATGGATGATATCTTGGTGTACTCTCACACTCGACAAGACCATGCCACACATCTTGAGATCATTTTGAGTACACTGAGAGAGAATTAGTTATATGCTAAGCTCTCAAAATGCCACTTTTGGATGGACCAAATTCACTTCTTGGGTCATTTTATCTCAGAGACAAGAGTATCAGTAGACCAAAAGAAAGTGAGAGCATTGGTTTCCAGGGAGAATCCGAAGAATTTATTTGAGGTGAAAATTTTTATAGGGATGGATGGATACTACAGACATTTCATACAGGACTTCTCATGCTTAGTTGTGCCACTAACAGACCTGACTAAGAAGGGTGAGAAGTACTTGTGGTCAGATTCTTGTGAGTCAGCCTTTCAGGAGCTGAAAGGGAGGTTGACTTTAGCACCTATACTAGTTTTTTCAGAGTTGGTAAAGAGCTATACTTTTTACTGTGATGCATCAGGTATCAGGTTGGGAGTAGTGCTTATGCAGGGAGAAGGGGTCATTGCATACGGGTCTCGATAGTTAAGGCCACATGAGAGAAATTACCCGACTCATGATCTTGATTTGGCTGTTGTTGTTCATGCTTTACACTGTTGGAGACACTACCTTCAGGGATAGCATTTTTTGGTTTCCACCAACCACAAAAGTATCAAGTATATCTTCACTCAGCGTGACCTGAATTTGAGATAGCGAAGGTGGGTTGAGTACCTTTAGTCTTTTGACTTTGATCTTGCCTACATTCCTAGGAATGAAAACATAGTGGCTGATTCATTGAGCTAGATAACTCAAATATTGGTAGATCAAGAGGCCAGCAATGAGTGGGAGCTTATGTCTATGTTCTCTGAGATGCATTTGGAGGTTCATGACAGACAGGGGCAGATGTTTCTATCTTCTGTAGCTATTACCTCTACTCTTCTTAATCTAGTGCAGATGAGGTAGCTATTAGATTTTGAAGTCCTAGTCTACAGGGGAGTGTGTTAAGAGAAGTCCCCATTCCTAGATAGACCATAGGTGAGGATGATATCTTGAGTTTTCATGGGTGCGTATGGGTGTCAACATACATATACGAGGAGCTGATGCATGAATTTCATTCCTTAGTTTGGGAAGTTCACCCTGGTGTCACAAAGATGTATCATGATCTAAACTATTAGTATTGGTGACTAGGTATGAAGAGAGATATTGGTGGGTTTATCATGAGATGTTCCACCTATCAGCAGGTGAAGGAGGAGCATCAGTGACCAGAAGGGGTTTTACAGTAGTTACCCATTCCCGAGTGGAAATGTATTGATGTCGTGATAGATTTCATGACAGGTTTGTTGAGGTCGCCTCGATGGAATGATGCAGTTTGGGTTGTCATTGACAGACTCATGAAAGTTTCTCACTTCTTTTCGATCAAGGAGACCTTCAGTGTTGATGAGATGGGATGGATGTACATCCAAGAGATTTTACGTCTACATGGGGTTCCACACTCCATTGTTTCATACAGGGATGCCCGTTTTACTTCTTGGTTCTGACAGGGACTTCAGAGGGCTTTGGGTATACAGGTACTTCTAAGTATAGCTTACCATCCCCAGATAGATGGTCTATCCTAACGTATTATTCAGGTGCTTGAGGACATGCTTTGAGCATGCATCTTGGATTTTGGAGGTTCTTATGAGAAGCACATACCTCTTGTGGAGTTTTCCTACAATAATAGTTTTCAAACAACTATTCAGATGGCACCTTTTGAGGCTTTGTATGGTAGGCCATGCCAATCACCCTTATATTGGCTGGAGATAGGAGATGAAGCTATGATGGGACCTCATATTGTCCAAGAGACTACAGAACAGATAGAGTTGATTCGGAATAGGATGGCTACTACACAATCATGATAGAAGTCTTATGTTGATCGACGGAGATGACCTTTGGAGTTTGAGGTCGGAGATCAGGTTTTCCTACATGTCACACCAAGGTATGGAAATAAGAGGATTAGGAGATAGGGTAATCTTTTTCTGAGGTATGTTGGGACATTTCAGGTGTTAGATAGATTCAGGCCGGTTGTCTATCGGTTTCAGTTACCTCAGAGGTACCGGGCTATGCATTATGTCTTCCACATTTCATAGATCTGATGTTACTTCTCAGACCCATCTCATGTTTTCCAACCCTATGAGGTTAAGTTAGAGGTGGATGCATCCTTCGAGGATCATCCTATCCGAATTTTTGATCTAAGTGTGAAGGTTATCCTTGGTCAGTCTGTTCCTTTGGTACGAGTGTTATGGAAGAACGGGCGAGTATAGGACGAGACCTGGGAGAGGGAGGCTGATGTAAGATCGTAGTGGACGGAGCTGTTAGATGATTCTTATTCTACGCCACCTTGGTAGGGAAATTTCGGTATGAATTTCTTTAAGGGGGAATGTTTGTAAGAACCTGGATCTTCTTTTCAGGTATGTTTTACTTTTCTAGATTTTTTTTAGAAAAAGAGGAGTTTCTGGAAATTTCAGGAGTACACGTTGTGTACTTTAAGTACACGCCGTGTACCCAGTTGTTGCGGGTGACCATGTATTATCCATGTAATATCCGAGTACATGTCCATGTGTGGTGACCTGTAGATCGCCTAAAGTGGAGGTTGGTAAAGGAAAGTACATGACGTGTACTTTTAAAGAACATGTTGTGTAATTTCTTTTTTTCATTAAATGGACTGGGGTCACGTCTGACAGACATAACGCACTTCTTCTCGACCTATTTCATCTAGGAGTGTCCATATGGGCACGGATCTTCTCTGATCCCCTGACTCTCCATTAGTTCTCTGAATCGACCATCGTCTATTGTGTTGGAATCACATCGGTGAGTTCTCCTTTCTTCTTGAACTTCATCTCCAGATTTCTCCTCTTCCTCAAGATATCCTCAATTTAAAGTCTTAAGTTTTTTTGTAGATATATGTAATTATAGGGTAATTCAAGTCCTAAGGTTCACGTATATCGATCTCACGATGCCAAGGTAGGTGTTTTGTGCCTTTCCATATATAGTCTTTGAATTTTATGTGCAAAAGTGCCCAATACCCAAGAATGGGGTATTGTGTGTTTATGTATTTTAGCCTTGTTTGTTTGGATAGAGGTTAATTTTTTATGAATAGGGTTAATTTTTCCATTCTATGGAGTTTTTTCCCATGTTTTCTTGTTTTGACCATTTGGCCTACCTTGCATGTTAGGCTGCTTTGCTTTTTGTGCCTAGTATTGTTATGATGGAGTGATTATTATCTGATAAGCTATGATATGTTGTAGATTGTTTATCCAAGTATTTCTTGAGGTTTAATTTTTCTTCCACATATCTTTGTGCATGACTGACTTACACAGGGTCGTGAGAACCTGGTGTAGTAGACCATAGGAAGAATGGACGTTGAGGGCTTGTCCAGAGTGTTTGTTTACTGTTACGATGCAAGACCATAGAGGGGATGGATGAAAGATCTCCCTCAGATTTTATGTAGTTTCCTTAATATGGGGAAAATGGGGAATTGGACGTTGATTGCTTCCTCGGAGTGCCTATTAGTTACCAATACGATACCACAGGGGGAATTGACAGTGAGTGATTCCTTAGAGTATCTTTGCTAAAGCTGAACCAGAGGGGTTAGACTGTTAGTACTTCCCAGAGGGTTGCTTGTGTTGTTGGGTTAAACCATAGGGGTTAGGCTATGAGTACTTCCAAGAGTATTTCCTACTTTTGATTAGATACTTACTTGATGTATGAAAATTAATGCATTTGAATTTGTATGATTGTTACTATGTGTACTTCCTTGTTTACTGCTTCATTTTGTTTACTATATAAAATATATATTCACTGACTGTTAGGCATAGATATTTGGGTGGTTGCCTACTAGGATTAGTCTCACACCCTGTTTGGGTCATGATTTTGGACCCAAAAAGATTATATTATTGTAGGTATAGATAAGGGCAAGTACCTTTCTACTTCAGGTACTTGATTAATGTGGAGCTAGGGAGCATGGGACCAAGCTGAGGCTTGCGATGTTGTGGAGCTATTTACTTTATTTTATTTTTTAATTTGGTTTAGTACTGTATTTCAGAATTGTGATTTGTTTGGATTATTTCCTAGACATATGTACCATGCATCATTTATATATGTGTGCTCCATTTGTTTATTACTTCAACTGTTTACTTCTTGCATGTTTTACTGCTTCCACTATTACTATATATTTTACTTCCACTGTGTTACTCTGCCAATGAGGGAATATTTCCCCCACTATCATTCCCAAGTCCCTCACTGTTAGTCGGTATCCTTTGGCATTCGGGGAAATGCGCTTGAGGCCATGTGACCAACCGGGTATTGGGCATCTCTGGGTGGCACCCGTAATTGGGATGTTACACTAACTGTATCTTCCTTTATTTTTTGCTTTGTGGTTTTTGGGATGTCCTAATAAGTATTTTTATACTCACCCATGCATGGGCTTTGACACACGTGTTCTGTATTATGCAGAAGAGAAACTTTTTGATGGACCAGGACCAGACAGAGCTTTGTGAGTTCAGGCAGGCCGAGGTGTTCCTACGACTTTGAGCAGTAGTCTCAGTACCTGTTTTATTTATAGGTTGGACTTTTTAGTTTACAGACTTTTTATTTTTGGCGGGATTATATTCTGGATCAGTTTACTTTATTGTATTTTACTTCTTATCATACACTTATAGTTGATATATAGTGTTATGCATTCATTTGTTTCTTAGTGGTTTTTACATTTCAGAATTTTTTGTGCTTGGAGATGTGTGCATGCATACAAGTACATAGGCAATGACTACCATGTTATTGATATGCCTACTTGGTGCTAGTCACCATCCCTTGGCCTATTTAATGCAGGCTTGGGGAGTTATGACACTGGACCCACTAGGACATATCATGACAGAGTGGTATCATAGGTGGTCTATAACATCCAAGATCTAGATTCGACTCAACTGGTGCTCTGTACCCGGTTGGACACATGACCTCAAGTGCATTTTCCCAAATTCCAGAGGCTACCGACTAGTAGTGAATTCCTAGGGTGTGATAGTGGGGAAACCATGCCCTCATTGGCAGAGTGTAACACAGTGGAACAATAACATACAATAGCGGGAGTATTAAATACCATACAACTAGAAACAAATAATGGTAGATTGATAATAAAGATAACCAAAAGGCATAAAATACAACAAATGATGCTTCATGTCACACATTATAAGAAAGAATCCAAAATAGGATACACTAAAACCAAGTACAACATACAATAGAAAGGTATAAAAATACAAAATGAAACTCAGAATCATTGCAAGCCACATCTTGGTCCCATGCTCTCCTACTCCTAAATGGAATATCATGTACCTGGAGAATGGAGCTTTCCCTTATTGACACTAGAAAAAATATAATCTATTTTGGACCAAAAACATGGCCCAAATAATGTTTGAGAAATAAATATCATTATGAAACCACCCAAAGATCAGTTCCAATCTATAAGTGAGTGTATGCAACAGGTAGTGTACAAAAAGGAAAAGAAGTAAACTAGGAAGTACTCAAAAGTAAACAATCCTACAAGTCATGTTTCCATTTATATTCAATTCATGTTCATTAAAAAAATTTATTACATTGAATTGTAAACATCTCAAGATCCGTCCTTAGCCTGACAATCCCCCATATTAAGTAAGCACAACAGATGTCTCGATAGACCATCTAAATAGTTATAAGGGAATACTGAATCCAAGATTGTGCTTTGGCTTGGAAGAAACATCATAAGGCTTTGCACAAGATATTTAGTTCAAAACCTTTCCCATGGGAATATAAAAGACCTACCCATAGGCATAACACAACCCCTCCCATAAGAATAACCAATCCTCACCTGCAGGTATAACCAATCCTCACCTATAGGCATAAAAAATCCTCACCCGCAGGCATGACAGAACATCACCTGTAGGCATAGCACCACCTAACCCGTAGGAATATCACAACATCTCCCTCAGGTATATAATATAACAAGTGCACATGTAGATTAAACTATTACATGGAAAACATTGATCAACTCATGTGGGAAATTCATAATACAATCCTAACATGTAATCTAACAATTACAAGGCTTAACAATTTTTTATCTCTTGTGGGTAAACATTTAATTGACAAAAATTCATTTTAAAAAACCCTTAAAAGGGGCAAAAAGTCATTCCCAAATTCATCCTAGGCTGAAATGGCTAAACATTGGTTATCTGAGGTAAACGCACCCACGGGGTTTCCCTTAATCAAACCCAATAGGCTCAACATGCTTCAATTCATATAATTAATCACCTAAACATTTTTAGGCATCAACACAGGTCAAAATATCAACAAAGAGACACCCTAAAATGGGATCTCTACACTCTGACAAATATAAACCACTAAAAAATTAGCTAAAGGCACAAGACCACCTACCTCGTAGTCGTATGGATCTCCTCATCCAGTGTCAGCTTCTAATTCAACCTAGAACAGAGTAGATATACAAAACAATCATAAACTCTCAACATTTAATAACTATGTTTATAGGAAAAATCACATTAAATGGATCAATAGTAATCGATATCATACAGAGGGTATTCCAATGCACTTGACGGTGTTCGGATCGAAGTTCAAACGGAGAAATGGGAGCCAAAACGGTCCTCTGGTGCAGCTGCTGGAAAAATCCCATGGGTGAGGTTCTGTTTGTTTTTATAGAAAATGAGGTGATTTCAAATTTTATAAAGAAAATACCACTGGGAAAGTACATGATGTGCACTTAAAGTATACTACATGTAGGTACACAACATGTAGGTACACGATGTGTACCCCAAGTACACGGCATGTACCAGGCCTGCATCCATTTTTCTGTATTTTTCTTCCCTTCATTCCCAATAACAACCCAACTGGATCATGGACTAGCTTAGGTTTTAATCCAAAATGGAAGGTAAACAACATTTAAGCCAAAATAAAATATCTATACCTCAATAAAGACCTAGGATCTTACAAACTTCCCCCCTTAAAGATATTTTTTCCCAAATTTCCTTTTCAAGGGTGGTAAAGAAACATCAGAGAATAACTCCAGCCACTAAGCATGTACGTTAGTCTCCCACTCCCAGATCTCATCATGCACTCAGTCATGCTTCCATAGCACCCATACAAGAGGAACTAACTAGATTTGGAGAACCTTCATGCTCTTATCGACAATATGAATCAGATTCTCTTCAAAGGATACATCAACCTGAAGCTCAACCTCCTCGGGTTGAAAAATGTGAGACAGGTCTAAATGATGGCAGTGCAGTTGAGATGCATGGAAGACATCATGCATGGATCAATACCTATGAAGTAACTGCAACTGATGGGAAACTAGCCTGACTCTCTCTATAATCTCAAATGGCCCGACATATCTCGGTGAAAGTTTACCCTATCTCCTGATCTACCTGTGTCCCAACATCAATGAAACATGCAAGAAAATCCAATCCCTGACCTCGAACTCTATGGTTCATCTACATTGATTGTAATAAGATTTATAATGAGACTATACAGTAGTCATCCTCTTCTAAATCCATTACACTTATTTAGTAGTCTCCTGGACAAGATGAGGTCCCAGCATAGTTGTCTCTCCTACCTTCATCTAACATAGGGGTGATTGGCATGTCCTACCATAAAAGACTCATATGATGCCATATGAAAAGTAGTTTGTAATCTATTATTACAATAGAACTAAACTATGGGTATGTGTATCTTAAAAGAACACCTAAAAAATTAGGATTCCTGTATGCAACATGTCCTTTAGAACCGGAAACGTGCGCTCTGATTGACCATATGTCAGGGGGTGGTAAGTTGTGCTCAAAAGGACCTGTGCACCAACACCCTCTATATACTTTACTAGAAACAAGAATAAAACCAAGCATCTCTACTTGAAATGAAAGTATGCAGGGACCCCGTGCAATCTTATTATCTCACATATTTACAACCTCCCAAGCTCATCAACACTAAGGGTTTCCTTGATCGGAAGAAAAAGTGTAACCTTCATGAGCCTATCAACAACCCATACGGCATCGTTACCGTGACACATCCAACATAAAAAAACCCCAAAAACAACATCCCTAAGAATTACAAAAATGATACCAGCATGGTTTCCTTTAACTGGGTGAACTTGGTCATAACTGGGGTTATAATAGGGGCCTCACAACAAAGAATGGTCAAACTCCAATCAAACTCATCAAAACTAGTCACAAAAAATTCTCTCTAATGACTTTGCGGAATTACACATGACACCCACCTTAAACTAGAGGAGTGTTCAAATTTTTTAACTGGAATCAACATGAGAAACAATAAGGAAAATGATTCAAACCATCACAGATGACTTTTATCAGAAATTCTCAGCTTATGAGGCCGATGTGTTTCAACAGAAACACAATGCCTTTTTTCCAAGGCACCATGTGCCCACAATGATCTTGTTCACTAAATTCCATACCTATCTCTTAGTGAATTTCCTTTATCAAACCAACAAATTATCATTTAAAAGGTTATACCACAACATGAGCAAAGAATAATCCAGATCCATCCCACTGAAATCATTACTCCTTTTCAAGAATCACATTCGCGCCCAACTATAAGTTTGGGATAACCTTAGATTCATCTACTCAGAGTCCAAGGAACTCACCAGGGTGTGTCGTACTCCTAGTTACAAGTGATAGGTTGGTAAAGATCCAAAATTCCACATAAGAACATTTACTGAACCCAAAGTGGAATCCTCTTAGTGGTCATGTCAAAGAAGGCAGCAAGAACCCATGAGTTTGTCCAAGTAGTTCCTACACGAGAACCCAAGTATCACTAGGGATTAACCAAACCTCATTTAAAACCATGCATCAAACTCACAACACATAAAGAGATCAAGAACTAGCTCAATAGAATTTAACTATAGCACGGCATATTATCGATGCTCTCTTAGTGCATCTAGGATGATGTCAAGATAGGTTACATGATTTCCTCTTAAGGAAGAGCACGCTAAGAGGATCTCAAAGATTACTAGAAAAGAATAGTTGAACCACTACTGGTCAACCTTCTAAAAGAAACTCGGCTTCACTTTCCAATTCATCGTCATTTAACTAATCACAACAACATTTTTCCACCTAGAAAGCATCAACATTAAACAAGACTCGCAAGCCTCAAATTCATTCAAAAGAAAATGACCATTTCCAAATGATCATTGATTGTGATCCTTATTCCTGGATGGACATATATAAATAGAACTGTCATGATACTCTCCACCTAGGAGTGTCTTAAATGTTGAAATAAAGGACCATCTGCTCTCAAGCACTAGTTTAGAACCAACTTAACATATTAGTATCATTCCATAAACCACAATCACCATGTCACGTTAGTTGGAAATAAAACTGAAATTAAACCGACCGGCATGTCAAAATAATCATGTCCCAGAAAGTCCTTCTGAGCAGTGGGACGAACTCAGTTCCATAACACTCAAGTCACAATACTCTATAGATGTCCTGAGAACATACAAAACATCTCAAAGCTCAACTATTTGACCAAACTCAATGTCTCATTTTAACATTTAACACTTGACGGGTATCATGTACGTCAACATATACTACGCTAAGTTTATAAGAGAAAATGGAACATTCTGGGTACTATTCATAGGTTGTCCACCCTATACATCCTTGCACCAAATGGCTCACATAGGAATTGGCTCAAAATCACATCACCTACATAACCATTTATATAGATGATGGTGTACTAAGTCTCCCATCACTGAAAGTAAAGAGAGGTTCACATGACCTTCTAAGTAGTTGACCATGCCTGAGGCATGTCTAACCAGCTAAACGGAGCATTATTTAATGATCATTCCCTTATCAAAGTTCAAGATACAAAAAGTCTCGTAGCTTAAAAGTGAAGGTATACAAACAGGATAGTTCAACACCATCCTCTAAACACTCACCCCTCTTCCTTCCCCATGGGTCGGGTCTAGGTTTCAAAAATTAGAGATAGTACCAAAATCCCACTAGTAAGGTCAGGTTTGGTTAAGTCAAACACTGAGAGGCATCCTACTTTGGATCCTATAGAGAACACAAGTGAAGTAATCCTACTTGGGATCCTTAGCTGAAAGGAAAAGGAGGAATATTACATGGGATCCTTGAATGATCAATAATAGAGGCATCCGACAATAGGGATCCTCACAAAAGGTACACAATAGAGGGATCCTACACGGAACTCCCTAAATCACATACAATCAAGGCATTCCTCATGGGATCCCTAGTATCCAGATAAAATATAGAGGGATCCTACTTGGGATCCTCTAGGTCAAAACATAATCATAGGAATCCTAAAATGGAACCTTGGTAACAACTGGTCTCGTGGCCTTATAGGCCATAAGGGAACATCTCACAATGGGAACGTCCTTTAAATCATAGATCATGGAAGATAGCTCATAGATCATCTCAGATCATGATCTTAGCTAGGTTGGTACGAACAGCCAACCCATCATTTATGCCAAGTCTCACTCTCAAGTGACAACTAAAGCAATAACTGGAGGAAGAACCTCCCCATTTAGTTAGAAGCTCCAAAACACCCACAAGGATTTCCTCAGAATGCTCCATGGGTTTCACCATCATGTTCTATGAAAAAAAACATTGCATAAAGGACTAGTCACGGGTCCAAAATTGGTATCAGAACAAAATGTCAAGAAAACCCCTCAAAGGGAACCAAAATATATGTACACGGTGTGTAGACACCATACGTAGTGTTTACCCTCAAGTTCATACATGGTTGTGTACCACTACTGGCATGGGTGTGTATCAACCCCAAGTACATGGCTTGTTTAAATGGGTACAAGGCATGTCCTCAGGTCTCCCCTCTGGGTCATGTACTTCTACACGGCTCGATTCACATGGGGTCTACCTATGTAAATCTACACAGTTTGTATCCAAAAGTACACAACCATGTGTTTTTTTCAGGAATATTATTCTGTGTTCCCTCTCATATGGACAGATACATGGTCAAATTCCACATGGAATGTACTATGAGTACACAGTGTGTTAATGTAATGTCCCGACCCGGAAGCCACTAAACCGGTGCTCCGAGCCGGTTCTCCACAAGGCCTAAAGTGCACTTCCTCGTACGCCAGAGGCTGCCGAATAGCGGCAAGGGACTAGGGTGTGATAGTGGGGAGACTATGACCTCATACCATAGTAAGCAAACAGTGTAAATAACTAAGTATCATACACGGAGGAAAGTAAACAGAGTGCGTAAGAAGTAAACAACAGAAATAGAACTAGCTGTAATAGTAAAATGTTGTAAAATCCCAAATAGCTATGAAATACAATACAACACTGGTCACCCATCGGGCCGACCATATAGATACAAGTACAAAAGAAACTGAAAGTAAAAGTACAGGACTCTGCTATAACTCTGAGCCAATCCACGTACCCGATCTCCAAACACTGTCGAACTGCAGTAGTCTGATCCCTAGAATCACTTGAGCAGCTCTGCTTGATCATGAAACACTGGACCGCAGCCCTACCCACCATGAAACTCATGATCAACCTGAAAAGTAGACATAAGGTCTACACGTACACCGAGGTGCACGTGCAGGGGTGAGAAATAATCTCAGTAGGGAACCCCGAAAAGCAACCTATAACTGTGCTGCTAAAACTGTATACAACAGCAATGTGGTCAGCCTAGCTGGAACACAACAAAAGGAAGTAAAACAAACGTGAAACCATAGTTGAACTCAGGGTATATAATCCCTGTCAATTGGGCAAGTGCCACCACGGATGTCCATATCTATATACGTACAAATTTATAGTCCCATACCTATACACATATACATAAATATGAATATTCATGATTATGTGGAGAAAATAACAAGAACAACATGAACAGTCGATCCATGGGACCATAATCCCGATCTCCTGGAAATCATGTGCAAGGAAATTGAGCTGGACGTTGTGCCACTCAAGTCGTGTATCATTAAGCCAATCTCTAGGTCCGTAATCCCATCGACATATACCTACTTCAGCCAACGCCGGAAATATATCTCTGAACAAGTTAACCAAAAACAAGCAACCAGTTCAATATAATTCAATTCTGAGTTTCTTCGAGACTCGGCCTCGACCGACCATCTTCTATACCAATGCCACAGTAGAAACCACAATAGGCTATCAGCAAGTAAAATATAACAACAATGCCAAGCCTGTGATGTATCTTGGCAGGTTCAATAGAAGAAATCACCACAATGAATATACAAAGTAACCACCGTCCTCAGACATGTGAATACTTGACCTCAGGAAGACAAAAAAACCTCAGGTGATTTCCCTCAGGCATAACTAATACTTCCCTCAAGCGTAAGTGATATTTCCCTCAGGCACAGAAGCAACTGCCCTCAGGCATGAAAAATGTTACCCTCAGGCTAACAAACACTGGCCCCAGGCTAAACAGAATACTTCCCTCAGGAATTCAATAGAAAAATCAAGTAATCGGTCCAATCCCAACATACCAACAAGAATTAATATATGTTTCTTCTCAAGAAAACTCAATGCACAAAGTAATCATGCCATACCCTCGAGAATCCTAGCCAAATGGATAAACAGAGGAACGCACCCCCGGGGTGGTCCTAGATCTAAGTAGTGATCCCAAACAGCAGTTTAAACTTATCATTACATTATCTACACAATTTTTAGATATCTTTTCAGCAAAGGCTTCAGCCATAAGACACCCCAATCATGGGTTCGTAGCACAACGATGCACAAAAACACACAGCAGTTGGAATTTAAACACCAGACCACCTACTACTTAGGCACACAAGGAAAAGTAGGCATCCCAACAAACAGGAATGTGCATCGCGTCAGGCTCAAAAACCACTAACTAGAAAGCACCTCTGGTAACTAGTACAGCATCAACAACTCAAGTCATATATAAACAAACAAGTGAGGGTGGCCGAACGCCCAACCCAACACTAAAAACATAAACCCACAGGATTACTAGTTTGAAATGGGTTCTAGATGACACACGAACACCTTCTCTACCCAAACTTGATGTAACAACTTAGGTCGGTAAACCAACGGGCACCCGCTAGGTCCCACAAGTCAAACACCAAGGAGTTATCCTACTCGGGATCCTCCAGATAACTAGAGAGAAGGAATCCTACACGGGATCCTTAGAAAAGAGGAATCCTACATGGGATCCTCAGAAAAGAGGAATCCTACATGGGATCCTTGAATTAAGAACAAAATAGGCAACCCATAACAGGGGTCCTCTCAAAGAAAACAAGAGAGAGTTCCTACAAGGACTCCCTAGTTCAACACACAAGCAAGGTATCCCTCAGGGGACCCTTAGAAGCATCCGGTCTCATGGCCTCTTAGGCCAGAAGGGCACATATCACTAGGGAAACATCCTATAAAGAATAGGTTACAGAATATAGATCACATATCATCTCCTATTAAAGGTCTCAACTAAGTTGTTCTGAACACCCAACTTATCATACATGCCAAGTCTCACTCTCAGGTGACAACTAAACTCGATAACTAGAGGAAGAACCCCTCTATTTAGATAAAACCCACCAAAAACCCATTTATATAACCTCTAAATGTCGAAAGTATTCCACCATCGTGATCTATGTAGAAAATGCTCAGAATCTACTACTCACATGCCCAATTCTGACTTCTAGAGCATAAGATATCCCAAAATTACCAAACTAAAGCAGTACATGGCCAGAGTACATGGCCAGAGCACCTTGGGCCTGCCTGTGTAAAAGTACACGGTGTGTACTTTACTGTACATGGCATTTACTGTTCACAAAAAGTCACACCATGTGCATTTTCACTAAAACAGATGCCCAAGTACCACTACACGACGTGTACTTTACTGTACACAGCATGTACTTCAAAAAAACCACTATTCCGTGTTGTATTCCACACGGCCATCCACACGGCCACCAACTACATGGTGTGTACTCAAAGTACACGGAGAGTACTTAATAAAACTTCTTCTTCCCCGAACGGGAAGAACACATGGCATGTTCCCCTGGAACACATGCCATGTATACTGGGTTTTCCGACGTGAAATCCCTAAAAACACCTGATTTTCCCGTTTTTTCCCCCGAAACAACTGATCGAGCCCCATGGTCATAAAAGAAAGAAATATAAGGCTTTAAAAACTTAAAAAAACTTTTTTAAAGGGCATATATGGTGAAATCACAAATGGATCTACCTTTGGGCGGAAACTGCCGAAGCCTCGGTTGATTTCACGGTCCACGGATACCGAACGCCGACTCGCCGAGTCGAGGGCTTCGAATCGGTGCCCCTATTGCCTTCTGTATCTCCCTATTTATCAATACTCAAATCCTCCCAAAAGACATGGACAAGGAGGAGGCATACGATACATGCTCAAGGAGGAGGGAGGAAGAGAAAAGAAAGGAAAAGAAGAAAAGAAAAGGAAGAAAAAGTGGCCCGAGCCGGCCCCAGTGCCCGACATGAGTTTATGCCTTCCCTAGGCTAAAATCTCCATTCCGGACTCAATGACGCAGATGGAATCTCAATCAGATTCTCCATTTGAAAGTTATTTCCAAATGAACCTATGGGAATAATTTAATATTTAATTTAATAATATTAAATATTAAATATTCTTCTAAAATTCGAACATCTCATATTTCTTCCAAACTCTTATCCTAGGGTAAACACCCTATTCCAGGACCAAAGGAGCTGTCAGAAAAATTATCTAAGATCAGATGGCAGGGGAAAATGACAATTTTACCCCTCACGAGCATCCAACAGCAAAAATTTAAATTTCTGCTCAAAACGACTGTCCGGAAAAACACGGGTTCTTACAAACTCCCCACCATAAACCTTCTCGTCCCTAAGAAGCCCAATGAAAGGACCAGTAGCCATGCTCCCAAACCGAGCATCTGCAAAAACAAGCTATTTGGACTATGCAATGACCATCCTTAAAGCATTAATAACCACCTTCTACACAGAAGATATTCAACTATGACCAATCTGGTACTCCCCACCATAGGAATACCCTTATCGTCGTCTTAAAGGAAACTCTGAGCTCAAAAGCTCTCAGAAAACACTGAATATTAACCAGAATGAGGATAACCACCCTCAAATGGACAATGGTGCACTCCCTACCATATGGATTTCCTTAAACCGCTCTGAGATCACAATACGAACAGGTTCCATCCTTAACACGGATGAACATTGAGAAAGAAAAAGGAGCTCGGTGTAGGGTCGAATCTCTCTCAGCATACTCAAGATGAATCAAGATAGTGCATGATCGTCTCTAACAGGAGTACACTAAGATTTAACCGAAGGCATGTCCATCTCCCTCTGAGCAATGATAGAATCCTACCATAACCTGACCAGGATTCAAGCACAGGTCAACCATTTTCACACAGGTTTCCCTAGAATGAAACCGACATCGACCTATAAAGGTTGGAGTCAAAACCAAGGATCTCTAGGTCTTCCACCTAGCCCTACAGAAAGGATCTCAAATGGGACACAAGGTCTAACCACCAAGCCCAAAAGATCCAAAACCTCTTAGAAGATAGTAAAGATCACAACGAACAAGGAAAACAAAACCAAAACACAACCTACAAGGGCCTTGATCCTCTCTGAGCATCCTCAGAAGGAACTACTCCCTGGATTTCACAACCTATGAAGAAGAGAAACTGAACTGATGCTCATCGGGTATCTGTATACAGCAATACCACAAGGAGGTCCTTTTCACAAGAAAATCCTTGGTGTCTATCGACATCTTTATCAATGATCCAACTAGATAACCACATACCTGAGAAACAACACCCAAAGAGGTTAAACAAAAAGTCATCATTTGTCACATAGACCAACTGGGGTCACTGCACCACTTGTGCACAAGGGCTGAGTCATCATCCTCAACAAAATTCCTCAACGTAGATCCACACAACCTTCCATCAGAGTAAAAAGTATGTGTAATCAGACCCAAAGGTCTCAGTCTTTAGTAAAAACACACACTAGCAGGCCTATATGCTGTGAATCCTACGTTCCTAGTATAATGCATGAGACGCCTCTTGCCTTTTCCAGCCAAGATTCAAAATCCATCCCTAGAATATTACCAATATCCAAGAGCCATAGATCCATAGTAAATCCAAACACCACACAACATGTGTGTCGCTCAAGGAAAAAATCATATACAATTGTAACATCGCAAAATCAGAACAGAAATCCCAAACCCTGGCAACCAATACTTCTTACCATAACAAGTGTTCTCGATGCACCAGCCCAATATTCATCACAGGTTCCAACACATTCCTAGTACTCATATCTACCATATCCCAAATATTAAAGACCAGGAAAGAAAACTCGTCTGATACCACTTTGTAATGTCCCGACCCGGAAGCCACTAAACCGGTGCTCCGAGCCGATTCGCCACAAGGCCTCAAGCGCGCCTCCCCATATGCCAGAGGCTGCCGACTAGTAGCGAGGGCCTAGGGTGTGATAGTGGGGAGATTATTCCCTCATATTAGAGTAAGAAAACAGTGGAAATAACTAAGTATCATACACAGTGGAAAGTAAATAGAGTGCGGAATCAGTAAA
Source organism: Viscum album (assembly GCA_963277665.1). NCBI lineage: Eukaryota > Viridiplantae > Streptophyta > Magnoliopsida > Santalales > Viscaceae > Viscum > Viscum album. The sequence goes on from OY728152.1 coordinate 2,100,593,803, forward strand.
CAACAGAAATAGAACTAGCTGTAATAGTAAAATGTTGTAAAAGCCCGAATAGCAATGAAATACAATACAACACTGGTCACCCACCAGGCTGACCATACAGATAAAAGTACAAAATAAACTGAAAGTAAAAGTACAAGACTCTGCTACAACTCTGAGCCAATCCACGTACCTGATCTCCAAACACTGTCGAACTATAGCAGTCCGATCCATAGAACCACTCGAGCAGCTCTACTCGATCATGAAACACTAGGACACATCCCTACCCACCATGCAACTTGTGCTCAACCTGAAAAGCAGACATAAGTTCTACACGTAAACCAAGGTGCATGTGAATGGGTGAGAAATAATCTTAGTAGGGCACCGTGACAAGAAACCTATAATTGTGATGCTAAAAGTGTATACAACAGCAATGTGCTCAGCCTAGCTCGAACACAACAAAAGGAAGTAAACCAAACGTGAAACCACAGTTGAACTCAGGGTATATAATCCCTATCAATTGGGCAAGTTCCACCATGGATGTCCATATCTATATATGTACACATGTATAGTCCCATACCTATACACATATACATAAATATGAATATTCATGATTATGTGGATAAAATAACAATAACAACATCAGCAGTCGATCCTTGGGACCATAATACTGATCTCCTGGACATCCTGTGCAAGGGCATTGAGCTTGACATCATGCCACTCAAGCCGTGTATCATTAAGTAGATATCTGGGTCTGTAATTCCATCAACATTTACCTGCTTCGGCCTACACCGAAAATATATCTCTGAACAAGTTAACAAAAAACAAGCAACCAGTTCAATATAATTCAATTCTGAGTTTCTTTGAGACTCGGCCTTGACCGACCATCTCCTATACTAATGCCACAGCAGAAACCACAACAGGCTATCAACAAGTAAAAGATAACAACAATGCCAATCCTGTGATGTAGCTTGGCAGGTTCAACAGAAGAAATCACCACAGTGAATATACAAAGTAACCACTGTCCTCGAACATGTGAATACTTTCCCTCAGGTAGACAGAAACAAAACCCTCAGGTGACTTCCCTCAGGCATAACAAATACTGCCCTCAGGCGTAAGGGATATTTCCCTCAGGAACAGAAGCAACTGCCCTCAGGCATGAGAAATTTTACCCTCAGGCTAACAAACACTACCCTCAGGCTAAACAGAATACTTCCCTCAAGCATTCCATAGGAAAATCAAGTTTTTGGGCCAATAATAACATACAAATAAGCATTAATATATGTTTCCTCTCAAGAAAACTCAATGCACAACGTAATCATGGCATACCCTCTGGAATCCTGGCCAAACGGCTAAACAGAGGAACGCACCCCTGGGGTGGTCCTGGATCCAAGCAGTGATCCCAAACAGCAGTTCAAACTTATCATTACATTATCTACACAATTTTTAGATATATTTTTAGCAAATGCCTCAGCCATACGACACCCCAATCATGGGTCCGTAGCACAACGATGCACAAAAACACAGAGCAGTTGGAATTTAAACACCAGACCACCTACTACTCAGGCACACAAGGCAAAGTAGGCATCCCAACAAACAGGAAGGTTCCTCGTGTCAGGCTCAACAGCCACTAACCAGGAACAACCTCTGGTAACCAGTACAGCATCAATAACCCAAGTCAGATATAAACAAACAAGTGAGGGTGGCCGAACACCCAACCCAACACTAAAAACATAACTGCAGAGGATTACTAGTTTGGAATGGGTTCTAGATGACACCCGAACACCTTCTCTACCCAAACCCGATGTAACAACTCAGGTCGGTCAACCAACGGACACCCGTTGGGTCCCACAAGTCAAACACCAATGAGTCATCCTACTCAGGATCCTCCAGATAACTAGAGAGAAGGAATCCTACACGGGATCCTTAGCAAAGAGGAATCCTACATGGGATCCTCAAAAAAGAGGAATCCTACATGGGATCCTCGAATGAAGAACAAAAGAGGCAACCCATAACAGGGGTCCTCTCAAATAAAAAAAGAGAGAGTTCCTACAAAGACTCTCTAGTTCAGCACACAAGCAAGGTATCCCTCAGGGGACCCTTAGAAGCATCCGGTCTCACTGACACTTAGGCCAGAAGGGCACGTTTCACTAGGGAAACGTTCTCTAAATAATAGGTTATGGAAGATAGCTCACAGCTCATTTCCTATTAAAGGTCTCAGCTAAGTTGGTCTGAACACCCAACTTATCATACACGCCAAGTCTCACTCTCAGGTGACAACTAAACTCGATAACTAGAGGAAGAACCCCTCCATTAAGATAAAAACCACCAAAACCCCATTTATATAACCTCTAAATGTCAAAATTATTCCACCATTGCGATCTAAGTTGAAAATCTCTTAGAATCGACTACTCACATGCCCAATTCTGACTTCCAGAGCATAAGATATCCCAAAATTACCAAACTCAAGCAGTACATGGCCAGAGTACATGGCCAGAGCACCTTGGGCATACCTATGTAAAAGTAAACGGAGTTTAATTTACTATACATGTAGTTTAATGTTCAAAAAAAGTCACACCGTGTGCGTTTTCACTAAAACAGACGCCCAAGTACCACTACACGGCGTGTACTTTACTGTACACGGCGTGTACTTCAAAAAAACCACTATTCTGTGTTTTATTCCGCACGGCCACCAACTACACGGCGTGTACTCAAAGTACACGGTGTGTACTTAATAAAACTTCATCTTCCATGAATGGGAAGAACACACGGCGTGTTCCCCTGGAACACATGCCGTGTATAGTGGATTTTCCGACGGGAAATCCCTAAAAACGCCTGATTCACCCGTTTTCGCCCCCGAAACAACAGATCGAGCCCCATGGGCATACAATCAAACAATATAAGGATTTAAAAACTTAAAACGACTTGTTTAAAGGGTATATGTGGTAAAAACACGAACTACCCTACCTTTGGGTGGAAACCGCCGAAGCCTCGATTGATTTAATGGTCCACGGATGCCGCACACCGACTCAGCGCGTCGAGGGCTTCGAATCGGTTTCCCTCTTGCCTTCTGTATCTCCCTATTTCTCAATACCCAAATCTTCCCAAAATACACGGACAAGGAGGAGTAGTATGAGACATGCGCAAGGAGGAGGGAGGAAGAGAAGAGAAATGAAAAGAAGAAAAGAAAAGGAAGAAAAAGGGGTCTGAGCCGGCCCCGGCGCCCGACATGAGTTTATGCCTTCCCTAGGATAAACTCTCCATTCCAGACTCAACAGCGTAGACAAAATCTCAATATGATGCTCCATTTAAAATTTATTTCCAAACAAACCTATGTGAATAATTTAATATTTAATTTAATAATATTAAATATTAAATATTCTGCCAAAATTCGAACAGCTCAGGTTTCCTCCAAACTCCTATCCTAGGGTAAACAACCTATTCCAGGACCAACGGAGTTGTCAGAAAAATTATCCGAGATAATATGGAAGGGTAAATGACCATTTTACCCCTCACGAGCATCCAACAGCAAAAATTTAAATTTCTTCTCAAAACGACTATCCAGAAAAACACGGGTTCTTACAGTTAACATTAAATATAGAACACTATATTTCATGAATAGGAAGAACACACTATGTGTTAGGCTAAACAACACACCGTGTAAACTGGTTTTCTTAGGATAGAAACTTCAGACCACCCATAAACCCCTATTTTTTAGAAAAATTGACCAATGGTATTCCAAATTCTGATCCTTGGGGGGCCATACTCCCTGCTAATCAAAGTTTGGAACCCAAGAATAACATCTCATAGCACAATTAAACATAAATTAGTATCATGATCCACCAAATTCTAGTTCAAGAGGGCCCATACATCTTAGGGACCCAAGTTTTTCATTTATCCATAGCACATCATAACATGGTTCAATACAAGTCTGAAACATGTTCCACTAAATTCTGATCCAAGAGGGCCCATACACCTTAGGGGTAAAAGTTTGGCATCTATCCAATTCAAACCATAACACGTACCATTACACCTATCACAATAGTAGGCATATCTACCATTATACCTATCACAACAACATGCATATCTACATGACATCTATCACAACAACATGCAATCATTAATGCTCCTAAATGGCATTACAAGAATTCATGGCATGTGATTTTAATAAGTGCCTAAATGATGAATTAGATGGAGTACCCTAATATCATTAGGTTTAAACAAAACAGAACCACAATAATATCAATAATAACAACACAATAAAAGTGTGTCACCCAATGGTGAAATCAAAACAACTGAAATAGCTTAAAATAAAAGAATCACAATTTAGTTTGAGGCAATTCATCTTTTCCCTATATGCGGGGTAGCTACTCCTAGGCATAATTTATTACAAAATCCATTTACATTTCTACTTTTTACTTTGTCTCCAAATAATAAACAAATCAGAGAAAAATAAAATTCTCTGATACTACTTTGTAACGTCTCGGATCCGGATGTCACTCAACTGGTGCTCCGTACCTGGTTATCCACATGGCCTCAAGAACATTTCTCTAAATACCAGATGTTTCTGACTAGAAGCGAGGGCCTAGGATGTGATAGTGGGGAAACTATGTCCTCATTGGTAGATTGTAACATAGAGGAACAATAACATACAATAGCAGAAGTAGTAAATACCATACAACTAGAAATAAACAACGAAAGACTGATAATAAAGATAACCATAAGTCATAACATACAATAGATTATTATTCATGTCACACATTATAATAAAGAATCCAAAATAGGATACGCTGCAATAAAGTATATGATACAATAGCAAGGTACAGAAATACAAAAGGAAACTCAGAATCATCGCAAGCCTTGACTTGGTCCCATGATCTTCTGTCCTCAACATCATATCAAGTACCTGGAGAAGGGTGCTTTCCCTTATCAACACCTGCAAAAATATAATCTAATTAGGCCCAAAAATATGGCCTAAACAGGGTGTGATAAATAAATCATAGTAGGTAACCACCCAAATATCAGTTCCAATCTTCCAGTGAGTATATGCAATAGGTAGTGTACAAAAAGGAAAAGTGGTAAACTAAGAAGTACTCAAAATTAAACAATACTACAAGTCTTGTTTACATTTATATTCAGTTCATGTTCATTAAAAATTTTGATTACATTGAATTATAAACATCTCAAGATCTATCCTTAGCCCAATAATCCCTCGTATCAAGTAAGCACAACAAATGTCTCGAAAGACCATCTAAACTGTTATAAGGGAAGACCGAATCAAAGCTTTTGATTTTTCTTGGCAGACGTGTCATAAGTATTTACACAAGATATTTAGTTCAAAACCCTGTATACATGAATATAAAAAACCTTCCCATAGGCATAACACAACCCCACCCACAGGCATAACCAATCCTCGCCCACAGGCATAACCAATCCTAGCCTGCGGGCAAAACAAATCCTCACCCATAGGCATGACACAACATCTCCCGCAATCATAGCACCACCTCTCTTATTGGAATAGTACAACATCACCCACATTCATAGAACATAACAAGTGCACATATATATTAAACTATTACATGGAAAACATTGATCAACTCACGTGGGAAATTCATAATATAATCCCAACATGTAATCTAAAAATTATAAGTCTTAAAAATTATTTATCTCATGTGGGTAAACATTTAATTGACCAAAATTACTTTTAAACAACCCTTAAAATGGAAAAAGGCATGCCCATAGGCATCCTAGGTCAAAATGGATAAACATTGGTTATCTGAGGGAAACGCACCCATGGGATGTCCCTTAATCAAACCCAACAAGCTCAAAATGCTTCAATTCATATAATTAATCACCTAAACATCTTTAGGCATCAACATGGGTCAAAATTTCAACAAAGAGGTACCCTAAAAATGGGCACGCGGAATTCTAGAACATATAAACCACTCAATAATTAGAGAAAGGCACAAGATCACCTACCTCATAGTCATATGGATCTTCTCATCTAGTGTCAGCTTCTAATTCGACCTAGAATAGAGTAGATCTAAAAAATGAGCATAAAATATCAAGATTTTATAACTAAGTTGATAGGATAAATTACAAGGAATGGCTCAAGAGGAATCAAGATCATACCAAGGGGATTCCAATGCACTTGGCAGTGTTTGGATCGGAGTTCGGACATAGAAATAGGAGCCAAAAAGGTCCTCTAATGTAGCTGCTGGAAATATCCTATGGGTAAGGTTCAATATATTTTTTTTTTAAATGAGTCTACTTCCTATTTTATAAAAAACCCACATTGGGAAAGTAAATGATGTGTACTTCAAGTACAGGACGTGTAGGTACACAACGTGTACCCCAAGTACACGGTGTGTACCAGTCCTGTATCCATTTTTCTATATTTTTCTCTCCTTCATTCCCAATAAGAACCCAACCGTCCCATGGACTAGCTTAGGGTTTAACCCAAAAAGAAAGGTAAACAACATTTAAGCCAAAATAAAATATCCATACCTCAAGAAAGAACCAGGATCTTACACGGTCAATTCTACCTTAGGATAGAGACTCTGTGAGATTGGTTTGGGGAAATAGTGTTAAGTGTTTTGAGTTTGGATTTCAGGCCAGGGAATCTAGTATTGGTGTGGGTGGCTGACGTATCCATACACTAGGACTCTGATAACCTTATTTTCAACTTGGTACTTGATAACACTGGTTTTGGGGAAAATAATGGTACATATATCATATAGGAATGGGTTTTGGTTTCATGTCCTTCTTGAGTCAACTCTCCAGATATACTCATTGACTATGGTGAATCCTATTTTATTACAGGATGACCCCAAGATACATACCATCTAGGATTAAGAAGCTAAATCATGAGGATGACCCCCCACAGTGATGAGTCTTTGATATAGGGACAAGTTCCCCAAGTGTTTCATCTAGGTGGTGCACCTACTATACCTCCACCTATGGATCATCATGTGGTACCCGCAGTACCATCAGATTATGAGCACAGGCTGAGTGTGATCCATGAATTTTAAAGATAGAGAACCCTCAGGTTTAGATGTGAACCTGACCCTCAGGCGTTTAAGGACCGGCTTGAGGTGGTGACCATAGTTTTCCATCTAGTTAGGACACTAGCATACCATATTGTTGTCTTGGCAGCGAGCCTTCTACGTGGCTCCGTAGGGTGATGGTGGAGTTTGGCTATCCAGACTCACGACGAGGTGACTCTTTCAAGGATAGAGTTCAAGAATTATTTAGAGAGGATTTCTCATCATTTATGCTGAGATTTTTTCATATATAGGAACTTCTTCTGCTCCAGCATGGTAGCATGATGATGGATGACTATTCATCAAGGTTCATCCACCTTTCCAGGTACTTGATGGATATGGTAAGAGATCATAAATTCAGGGCTTAGACCTTCAATAAAGGTCTATATAGAGAAATATGATCCATCATTATACCTCTATGAATTATGACTTATACCATAGTGCTCGAGTGATCTTTCATGGTCGAATGATTCTTGGATGAACAGATGCAAGTAGTGGTAGTTAATAGTGGATAAGTAGGTTCAGAGACCTCAGAAGTAGGGATCCAATGTTAGTCTCAAGAATTCATACATGGGAGACATTTTAGGAGGAGAAACCAAGATAGAGGATCTATGGTTCGGGTCTCACGGGGTGGGTCTAGTCATCCTAAGGAGAGGTGGTGTTATTCGTGTGATTGTAGGGGATATCTCACTCAAGATTGTCTGACCTACCATGTTGCTAACAGGTATACATTAGATGGACCACCGAGGTAGAGACAATGATAGGATAAAGTAGATCTATAGGGTAGTAGACATGGAAAAGAAGCTGAGAGATCAACAGTAGGTGATCGACGTTTTGACTTATTACCACCACCACCCCCTGGTGGTATATTCCAAGATCAGGGAACTAGAGGATATGGGTAGGGATAGCTGCATGTAGTCGAGGCATATGACGCAGGGGCTTGATGAATGATTCAAGGTATGATATGTGTCTTTTATACATTAGATACAATACTGATATACATAGGTTCTAGTCATTCCTTTCTCACCACATATCTTTTTCAAGACCTAGATATTATGATTGATATGTTGACTCGACCTTTACACTTTGAGATACCCATTGGAGAAGAATCAGTGATCACACATCAATATTGATAGTGTGAACTGACCCTTTGAGTTGATGGTTATGGTTAGAACCTCTTAGTGGAAGTGTTGGTGCATTTTGATGTCATTCTTGGTGTGGATTAGGCAAATGGTGTGGTGTGTCTGCATAGATGGAATGAGGTTTTCCTTTATAGGTGAAAGGGAAACCTTGACAGTATAGGATAGAATCATGCATAGGAGGGTGCAGCTGATTACTCCTGAGTTTTCTAGCTTTCCTCTCGATGCAGCAGATGTTATGAGCTTCCATTTTCCTGTAGTGGTGGAGGAGTACATGTACATATTCCCTGAAGATGTTCTAAGATTACCTCCCCACTGGGAGATGGATTCTATATCATCTTACACCTCGGGACAGCACCAATATCTATACTAATGTATTATATGGCTTCTGAAAAGCTTCACGATCTGATGGTGTAGTTGGAGGACTTGTAAAACAAGGGCTTCATGAGACCCAGTCCCCATTTTTGTTTTCCAAAAAGGAAGACAGTAACTTGAGGTTGTGTGTGGACTAATGGTGCTTGAACTAGGTGACCGTAAAGAATAAGTATCCACTATCAAGGATCAATAACATCTTCAATCAGTTTATAGGGTCATGATGGTTCTCAAAAGTATAAATTTAATTGGGTTATCACCATTTGCGAGTACAGAATGAGGATATACCAAAAACGGCTTTGATATGTCGCTACTATAATTATGAGTACTTGGTGATACCTTTTTGTGTGACGAACACCCCCACAATGTTCATGGGACTCATGAAATAGATTATACAAACTTATTTAGACTAGTTCTTGGTAGTCGTAATATGTGATATCCTTGTGTACTCAGCATTTGAGGAGAAGCACGTGAGACACCTAAGCATAGTCCTAGATGTACTCTGGGAGCACCAAATTTATGAGAAACTCTCTAAGTGACAGTTATAGATTTAAGTGGTCCTCTTTTTGGGACATTTTATCTCAGTAAATGGAGTGGTAGTGGACCTAGCCAAGGTGGAGTTAGTGTTTACATGGGAGCCACCTAGAAGCGTGACAGAGGTGCAAAGCTTCCTTGGGATGGCAGGATATTACCAGAGATTCATGCATGATTTATCCAGGATATTAGCACCTATGAAAGATTTTAATTGAAAGGGGTATCCTTTCATATGAAAAAAGAAGTTCCAGTATGATTTCCAGCAGTTTAGGAATAGTTTGATGAGCACTCCAATCTTGATATTGTTGGATGGGGGTGTTGAGTACGTAGTATTCTATGATGCATCAGGAAACAAACTTGGTTGTATCCAGATATAGCGGCAAGTGTTAATTGCCTATGGTTAACTCTAGTTGATTCCACATGAGAAGTTTCTATGGGACCCACAATCTTGATTTGGTAGTGGTATTCTTTGCATTGAAGATGTGGTGACACTACCTAATGGGAAATAGGTTTATCATCTACTATGATAACAAGAGTCTCAAGTATATATTCTATTAGAAGGATCTAAACTTGAGATAGAGAAGATGGCTAGAGTTTTTCTAGGACTATGACTTTGAGATTATCTATATTTTTGGGAAGGGAAACGTTGTGGAAGATGCTCTCAGTGGGAGGTCTAGTTCATAGTTGCTGAATGAGGAATCAGGTTATTTGGCCTAATTAGTGTTTTACTTTATGGATGGAGATGGATAAGATTACCTCCAATTGATGGTTGTCACCCATCTACTCTTACAGCGAGTCAGGGAGAAACAACTTGGGTATACCGTCTATGAGACCCTACATGATCAGATGTCTGTAGTACATCCACCTGATGGATATTCACAAGGTCGGGATCATGTCATCCTTTTTATAGGACACATAGTTGTACCAGTGGTGTTACGTGAGGAGGTTATGCGGGATTTTAATACATCACCTTTGTCGGTACATCCTAGAGTGGAGAAGATATACCAGGACCTCTTATGTTAGTTATGGTGGAAAAGGATAAAGAAGTTAGTGAAATAGTTCATTTCTTGATTCTTTACGTTCTAATAGGTGATAGTTGAGCACCCAATTTCAGTGGGTTTATCTCAACCCCTTGAGGTGCCGGAATAGAAGTGGGACAGGATATTGATGGAATTCATGATGGTTTTACCACATATTTCTAGGGGACATGATTCCATTTGTGTGATTATTGACCAAATCACCAAGTCGGGCCACTTCCTAGCTATCCAAGAGCATATTTCAGTAAAGAGATTTGGACGCCTCTATATTCAGAAGATAGTTCGGCTCCATAGAGTTCCATCGATGATAGTTTCTGACTATGATACTCACTTTAAATCCTGGTAATGGAAGAGATTTTAGGAGGCATTTGGGACTCAGTTATGCTTGATCATGATATTTATCCCCTATATAGATGGCCAGATAGAGTGAACCATGCAGGTCCTAGAGGACATGTTGTAGGCTTGCATGTTGGACTTCATCCATAGTTGGGAGGATCAACGACCCCTGGCGGAGTTTTTTTACAACAAAAGATACCATTCTGCCATTGTTATGGCACCATTTGAGGCATTTCATGGGAAATTCTATAGGTCACCACTATGTTGGACTGATCCAGGAGAGTCAGCACTTATGGGCCTATAGTTTGTGTGAGCTACAACCGAGAAGGTGTAGATCATCCAAGAGTGGATGAAGACTACACATATACATCATAAATCTTATGATGATAGGCGATGGATGCCTTTGAAGTTTGAGTAAGGATACCATGTGTTACTTTGAGTTTCACATTGATGGGGATTATAGAGATTTGGTCAGGGTGGCAAGTTATCTCCAAGGTTTATTGGCCCTTTTCAGATACTGTATAGAGTTGGAGAGGTGTCATACTGCTTGGCTCTAACCTTGTAGTTATACTACATACATAACATCTTCCATGTGTCTTAGCTGAGGAGGTACATGCATAATCCATCACACATCATCAACTGGGGCGAGTAGGACATTGGTGATGGAGTGACTTTTGCTAAGTACCCAATGGAGATCGAGGATCAGAAGGATATGATCCAATGTGGGTGAGATATTCTCTTGGTGTGTGTCTAGTGGTAGTACAAGAATCTTTAGGAGAGAACTTGGGAGCAGGGTGCTCAGATGCATGATCGGTACCCTCATATTTTTGTATAGACTTTTTTTGGATTTTTGGGAATGTAAATTCCTAAGGTGGGGAGAATGTAATGTCCTGGATTTTTCTATGTATTATTTTTAAATATTTTATGGAATTAATTCAAGACTAGATGCTGAGATGGAGTGATATTCTGAGGCCCAGTGTTCCTGGAATAAATGTTTAAATAAGATTAAAATTTTAAATATCATGTGTGCGTAGTTTTCCTGAAAAAGTATAATAACTTCTCAATGGATGCCCAAATCAGAAATTTAAGGGTACCATTGCATTTAGAGTAGCATTTTTACCCTAGGAAAGGCCTAACATCAGTCGGCGTGGGTTGACTATGAAAAGTAGTTTTCAAAAGTTTTAACAAATAAAATAAAATAAATATTTATTTTATTTTAACGTTACGCAGTGACGTGTTTTCTCTTTTTTAATAAGAATATCAGTAGGGACCCAGGTTAGAATCCATAACCCTAGATAATTCCCTGAAGTCTCTGGAGAGGACCTTGGAGAAATCCCTTGATGGATGAAGATGGGTCAGTGGATCGAGATCTTTCTTGAAGGATCGCCATTGACAACAAATCCTCAATAGCAAATGATTATTTCCCAGGTAGGGTGTGGTTTTTTTAGATTATTACTTCCATGTTCTCAGAATTAACAATGAATGTGGATCAAATAAAAAATAGGTTGACTCGTGGATCACTCATTCTTACAGGATGGGTTTTATTTGTGGTATTTTATTATTGGGGTTTGATTGTTTTAAATTATTTTTTTTTATTGTTATTAAGAAATAGATTGAGGATGAAATAAACATTGGACAAGGTTCATTACTTGGGTTGTTCCTTGTGCATTTCTCCCCCAAAATTCTTTTTGTTCTTCACGTTCTTCACATTCTTTGTGTTTTATGATCAAGAAAATATGTTGCCTTCATTTCATGGCGTAACGATCTGAGATTGAAGATTCGGCATCGGTATGACTTGATGGAGGTGTGAAAGTGGTTATGGAAGTGGATTGAATGATGGTGGGTGCTTATTTATCATTCTTAGTTGCAAATGAAGAATGATGACAATATTTTTTCTGATTTGATTTAAAGCCTGAATCTTACCAATTCAGTGATGGAAAGAACCCATGACCTCGGATCTAGAGTTTCCTGATGAGGCACGGCTGGGATCGGTGGCCATTGTGATGGGGAAAACGAAAGAGCATGAACTAGGGTTTCTAGAAGTTTTTGAACAACACAACATGTGTTTTGTAATACATGGCATGTGGGGCCCCCTAAGTGGAGGATAGGATTTTGAGAAGCAATGAAGTGTCACACGACATGTGACACCTACCACATGGAAGTGGGACCTTCCCCGAGATGCAGCATGTATCTCAGAAGATACATGAACACAAAGTGGAGTAAAAAGGGTTCTAAAATGATATGTACTTCCCCACATGGCTTGGATGAACCGATTATGAGGATTACCCCTTGTACTGGTACACGAGAATAACTACATGAGTTGACACCATGTACTGGCACACATCCAAAATACAAGGGTGGACCCTAGATAGAAGGACAGAGTGTATGACACTTATACATGGCGTGTACCCATATACTACACGACATTTTCTCTTGACATGGTTCGTTGTACATGGGAAGTACCCGGGGTTAAGGGACATGGCGTGTAAATCTACTACATGTCGTGTATCCATTTATACATGGATTAGATTCCTTTTCCATTGTATCTTGGACACAATTCATTAGGGTTTGTTCCATTGATCATTTCCCTGAAGGTTGGTGGGTATTGTTTCCTACTCATATTAGTATGATCCCTTCAACAAGACTTTTTGGATAGAATCATTAGAATCTCCTCTGAGAGTCCCAGAGCAGGATCCTCTATTCATTCTTCATGCACTAGGTAGAGTCCTTGGTATTGACATGAACAAATTTACTGAGCATCGATCCTATACTTAGCAAGTTAATATAGATGGAGTTATTGGTAGCACCCCATGGAGCCAGTTGTGATCCTCATATGTTGTATCATATCTCTCTCTTCAGAACTTTCAACGTATCTCTATCATGAAGGTTTTTGATGAAAAATACTTCTTGGAAGGACACCATTAGGGATATCAGACTTAGGAGTGTGTTCTTCCAGATGATTTCTTCGTGGAATCTTCGAACTAAATCCCTAATGTTGTTATGTGGTAGTTGTGACTTACCTCTTGACTATGTGTCTTGATTTTAGTATATTGGGATATTCTTATTATATGTGTTGTAGACATATACTATGTAGATCTAACTATATATTCATTTTTGTATTTCTTTGCGGTTTTAGGGTGTCCTACTGAGTATTGTTATACTCACCCCTATATGGTCATTTCCCGCATGTGTCGTGTCTTTTGTATATGAGCAACCTTTTGACAGACTAGGACCGAACATAGCTTTGTGAGTTCGATAAGGCTGAGGTGTTCCTACGGCTTCGATCAGCAATCTCAGTACCTATTTTGTATACACATTAGACTTTTTAGTTTATTGACTCTTTCTTTTTAGTGGGATTGTATTCTATCCAAATTTAATTTACTACACATTACTTCATGTCGTAATCTATTGGTTGGAATATAGTGGTATGCATGCATTTGGTTCTTGGTGGTTTTTACATTTCAGTATTTTTTGGGATTAGAGATGTGTTCATGCGTACATGTACATAGAAAATTCCTCCCATGTTAAAGATATGCCTACTCGGTGCTAGTATCTATCCCTTGGCCTATTGGAGGTAGGCTTGGGGAGTCACAGCATGGGCCCCACTGGGATGGGTCATGACATTATTATCAAAGGATATATGTTATCACACCTTTGGAGTTTGAGGATTCTCTCATAGCATCTGAGAATTCTACTGGTTGGTGTCATCCCTTTAGAGGGAGATTTTTTTGGTTATCCCTTAGTGATCTCTATTAAGAATACTCCATCAAGATTGGTAGAAATAAACCACACTATATACGAGTTAATATTATTATATTTATGTTATTCATATTGTGTTTTGGTTCATGAAGATAGATATGTCACTTTAAATGGGTCTCTTCCACTACCACGATCATAATATGATCCTTAAAAACCCATTATACCTATCATATGATACCCATGTATCATATTGGATGATATCAATCAAACTATGAAAAAAATATGATACTTTATTTTCCATTTCCTTTCTTTAGTTATATCATAATCTATGATATGGTATATTATGTAATATGTTCTTTTAAAGATCAAAATAAAATCACATGTATCATACCCTATGATATCAATAATTTTTTAAAGTAATATAATGCTTTATTTTTAATTTATTTATATTTTTTTTAAAGAAAACATGTGAACAGAGGATGCAACCTATCCCACATATCACAACTTATAATATTACCAACCACTATATATAATTCATTTTTTACCAGATAGCATCACGAATTGTATTATATGATTTATTGATCCACATTTTTTCACTTCATATTTGAGATTACAATATGATAGTGTATTATAAAAAAACTTACATATCATATATTATAATATGCTTATTATTCATATATTTCCAAAGTTTTTTATAAATTTTTTATTTCTCCAAAACTTTAAAGGATTTATTTTGATACTAATAATGGGTTTTTTAGAGATTTAATATGTTATAAATTAATTAAAAAAATTGAACTTTAACCAATATCTATTTCAATGGATTATAGAAAAATTATATATTAAATGAAGTATATGATGATTTTACTTGTTCACTGATGATCTGACCTCCTTCCAAAAATTTTAATAAACATCACTTAGTGTTGACCAAAAGGATTTCACCTACACAATTTATCCATCAACTATTTAAATCACAAATCATATTCATAGGATTTCATTGATATTTCATAGTGTTTTACCACCTTTGTAATGTTTTGTGAATTTATAGGTCACTATTTCCTAAGGAAATTTCAGTTTTTAGTCCCACTACTAGAGTTATTTTGATAATTTGGATTTAAATTGAGATTTTAGTGATTGTAACATCCTTGGGAGGAGTTTTGGATGTGATTTGAGTCCTAATAGGTGCCTTGGGTTCTTAGGTGAGTGTAGGAGTATGGTTGGGTTGGCCTTTTTATGAAACCTTGTTACATGTAGCAAGTCACATCATGACCAGAGTGCGTTGCGGTGTATCATAATTTGTTCATAAGATTTAAATTATTGAGTATGTAGTGTGTGATACATAAGTTTTGTGATGAGTAAGTTTTTCATGTGTAGAAGGAAATATGTGAAGGTTTACCTGCAATAAATGAATGTTTTGTGCATAGTGGAAGTGATTATGTGGGTCAAGCCTGACTCGGAAATTGTCAGATTCAATGGATGTTCCATGATGTACATGACGTGGGAGCCATGACTGAGGAAAATTTATAGACATGTTAGAACCAAGAGGATATTTCATGTTAAATTTATAATTAATTTAAATGGATAGAAAGGAATAATACCTCAGTCTTGAGATATTTCTTCGATGAAGATATTGATACTCTAAAATTATTTTGTACTACCATCATTGTGCTTGTAGGATCCAAATATAGAATCCCTATAGGGGTGATCCACATGTTCTATTTTGAATGTTGAACAACACCGATAGATTTCTGAGTGCAACCATGTTGGAATGATGATCTTACAGAGTTCACCTTGATCATTGTGACAATTCATTTCAGTTTAAAGAATCATTATTTCACACTTATTCTTGATAATATGAAGTTAATATGATCTATCAAACTTAAGAGAAGAAAATCTATTGTGTTATTTGGTCTTGAGAAATAAAGATCTAGATTTGTTTTGCACAAATATTCTTCAATTCAATCAAATCAAGAACAACAGACATAGATCTTTATTTATAGAGTGATGGGTTATGGTTAAATATTATTTAATTTCACATTGGATCTTAATAATATATTAAACCATTAAATGACCACATTTCATGTAATAGTTATTTTATTTTATTTTTCTCATGGTATGTTCTTATTGGCACAAAGATAAATATTATTTTATTTTCTTTTATATATATATATATATATATTCATACCTCATCTTGGTCCACTCTTCATTCTCAGCATTTATTGAATACCTAAATAAATATTTAATTAAATATTTATTTATTCAATAAACAAACAAATAAATATTATATATCCATGTATTTACCTTAAAAATCAATATTTATTAAATTTATGCAATCAATAAATCCAGAATAAAATTATTCGATGTACATGTGAATAATATTTATTCCAATAATTAAATTCAAATAGAATTTAATTGAGATCAATAGAAACACTTAGTGTGTGGACCTTGAGGATTATTTATCATTATAATTGGGTGGGCTTGCCTAAAGTATAAGATTGCTATGTATAAATGGGTTAAGGAACCCAAGAGAAAGAATTTAATTTCACAACATCGACAACCACATATGAGTGTGGATTGTGTAATATAATCTCTTTGTATCAATATCTCATCAAGAAAGTTGTATACTTATGTCATTAACCTTAATGATAGATATATTTTTATTTGATTATCCATAATAAACATGTATACATCACCATCACCATGTAATTTTCTTTTACATTTTCATTCTAATCAATGGGATTAGATATAAACTTCTATAAATGGAAGGTAAATATCCTTCCTTAACTTATTCATTAATAACATATCGATCATGATGTACCTAATGTATCCTAATAAGAAGGAACATAGTTCACCATGGGTTTCATCAATACATCTATATATATGATTCATGATATTTATTAATAATAATCTTAAATTATAAGGACTATTACATGTTCTCATGGATAGGAATATCCGATGACATGTAAACATGTGAAATTCCTATTAGCTAGTTTTTCTTCATAATATGAATATTATCAAGTGTTAAGATCATGAGATTAAGCCTAGTCCTTTTAAAATTACTCACACCTAGTAGTAAAAAAACTATGTTCACTCTCATAGTTCATCATATTCACCATATGAAAAATAATTAAGATATATCATCATAGCATCTCAAGGTTCTCATCATAGCAGGGAACTTCTATGACCTATTTTGATGAAGTAGAAACCCTAGGAAATTATCTCATTAAATTCATGTAGAATAACAATCAATATGTGATAACATATATTTAATATTCATTTCATTTAATATATTCAATAATTTAAAGTACAAATCAGTTGGTTCTAGGACACCAACTCCAAAAAACTCCCACTTGGCCAATAGCCAATTGATAATGACTTTCAGTCCTCTAGATCCTATATGAAGACCTGGTTTCTACTAAGATAAGGATTTTTTAAGGGATATACCGTATTTTATTATAAAGAAATTATTCTCATTTCAACTTCACCAATTTATGAGAATATGTCAAGAGATGATACTTTTGGAGTATGTTATTTGTCTGTTGATGTGACCTTGGTTCTTTGGACAAATCCACCACTGTAAAATTATCATATTAAACTATGATAGGGCCTTTACTATTATGTGAAACATCCAGGTCTTGGATGAAACTATGTATTCATACTACTTCTTTAGATGAATCAGAAGCTGCAATATACTATGAATCCACTGTAAAATAAACAACCACTACTTTCTTTGTTATCATCCAGCTCGTGACTCCTACATTAATGGTGAAGACATGTCCCAACTATGAGTTTAGATTACATTGATATATTTTGAAACTGTCATATGTGTATCCCCTAATGACTAGATCTGTATCTCCTCTATATACAAGGAAAATTTCCTTAGTTCACCTCAGATACTTAAGGATAGTTTTGACATCCATCTAAAGGCAGTCCCCTAGATCTTCCTGGTATCTTTCTACTGTACTTAAGGCATAATCAACATATATCCTAGTAAACATCATGGAATACTTGAATGACCCAATTACTAAAACATATAGAATTATTTTCATTATTTATCTCTCCTCATGTGTCTTAGGACACATTTCCCTAAAAATATGAATACCATGTGACATAGGAAACAGCCCCCTCTTTTATTGTTCTATGATGAATCTACTCAGTATCTTAGAAATATATATACCGTAACATATACCATGAAATATCTTGGATCTATCATGAAGGATCCTGATCCAGAGATCATAAGTTGCTTCATTTATGTCTTTCATGGAGAATCATGTATTTAACCATGTCTTAATAGTCTATAAAACTATTATCTTGGTTCCAATAAGTAAAATTTCATCAATGTATACTATTAGGAAAATGAATGCACTTGCACTAAATCAATTATATACACAATACTTACATTTTTTTTCTTAAAAAACCAGATTCTATTATGAATTAATCAAAATGAATGTTCCATGGCCTATATATTTATTTTAATCCATATATGGATCTCTATAACTTTTATACTTTATTAGAATTACCTAGAGTCGCAAAATCTTATAGTTGTGTCCTATATAAATCTTTCTAATGGTTCCCATTAAGGAAGGTTGTTTTGACATCCATCTACCAAATCTCATTGTCATGGTATGTTGTTATGGAAAGTAGAATTCTAATGGATTTAAGCATATAGACTAGTGAAAATCATTCATCGTAGTTTGTGAATTGATTTTATTTATGACCTTTTCAACCATTCATGCTTTGTAGGTACATACTTGACCATCAATTTCCAATTTCTTCTTGAATACCCATTTTTAACTAATAGTATTTACATTAACTTGAGGATCCAACAAAATCCTAACCTGGTTTTGGTATATGGAATCTATTTTAGAATTCATTACTTCTTTCCATTTGGTAGAATTTGTTTGAAGTGTGAAAAATTATCACATATTGACTATTTAAAGGCCTGGTGCTCTGTTAATGTGTATAGTTTCACTCAGGTTGAATCATTGGTGATGGTACTATTTTTTATAGTTGATCATTTTTGTTTTGTCTTTTGAAATATGATTATGTTTGTAGAGCTTAATTAAATTGATTTATGGATAAATTTAGTTTTATTAATTTATAATGATTGGTGTGAGTTCGTTATTAGGGATGTAATTTTATTATATCCTTGATATTTTTAAAACATTTCATTAAATTAACATCCACTTTACAAGATGATTTCGATCTTAATTCACAAACATTTTTTATTTAATCAAAGCCTCAGTGAAGGTTTTAATCTTTATCGATTCTTGTTTATGGAAGGTTAAATATTTCATGAACCCATTTTTACTTTTGGTTTCAATAATCCATAGAATACACATGTCAAACAAGACATTTCAATAATCCATGACATATCTAGTTTCATATACACAATGTTAATTTAAATAACATCAATCGAGAAAAACCTATCAATAACTTAACATATAATAATTATAACTCACACCAATGGATGATTTACTCATCCATTTAGATGGTTGGTCTTTTGGTTTGTATAATTATGAATATTAGTTTTAAATATAAGAAAAATAATAGGATAATAAAATATTTTTGTGTCGAACACACACACGAACACTGAAGAGAGTTAAAAACGTACTTTTGATTGAATAAGAAAGCAAAAGAAGGGAATGGTTTTCAAATTTATTTAAAAAAAATTGAGAACATTAAAATTACACAATATAGTTTGGATGATAATTAGATATTAATATGAATAAACATAATTTAATATTTAATTAAAATGAAAACAAACTTATAGGATTACAATTGAAAACACTTTAAGTGGATGAAAATAAATCATGGAGGAATGGTATCTCAAGTATAAAATTTAGTTTGTAAGTTAATCCTAGGCCTTTTGAAAGGATATTTTCATGAAAACATATTCTTATAATCTCTTAAATTCCAACCCCTTGTAAGGAGAATAGAGGGATGTATTTATAGCCCAAGGTGGTGGACTGTTTACCTTCCAAAACTTTCTCTCAAGTTGGATTGACCATTTTACCCTTTATACAGCCTAATCTAGAGAAATATTATTCTTCAAAGTTTTATAGATGTATGTGAAAAGTTTACCCTCCAAATTTGGTGGTTATTTAAATTTTTTAGCCAAAGTTATGACTATTTTCCAAAACCATGTGTTGTTTTCCAGTTTTTATTTGAGTTTTTCCATACTCTAAATTTGAATGCAGTTATAGATATGAATATGCCTTTAAATCCGAAACACTTATTCTACATAGTTTTTTTATATATCTTGGATTTCATACCATAAAATATCATCTCAATTGGACGATTTTATTGGAAAAAAAGTCAATAATGGTGGGTTGTTTTCAAATCCCATACAGAAATGTGGGCTGGACTTTCATGCATCAATTAGGCCCCTTTTTGGTTGATATGGGCCTTAATATTTTTATAAAATATGTGATGTGATATTGTATAAAATATTTCAGAGATACAAAAAATTGTGTTTCTGGATTGAGCCCAAAAATTATATCTTCATGGTTAGTCCAGTTTTCATCACAGATTCGGTGGACCTTCTTGTGTGGTCCATATGTCCCTATAGATGGAGGAATTAGACAAATCTCCAGTGAAATGATTTGTATCACATATAATTTGGAACCCAAAAAAATAATAATCACATAATTTGGATATGTAGAATTATAATTATGATTAAAATAGTAAACTATCTCAAATATTGATTAATTCAAATAATGCTCAAAAATTATATTTAGTATTAAAACATGGGTATTTCACACCAATTATGTACTTTAACTTAAAAATTACTAAAGGGAGTAGAAAAAAAAGTTATTAATAAATTAATAACATTAAATCCACCACACTTAGTCTTTTGCATGTCCTCATGTAAAATAAATAAAACATAAAAAAATCATTTTCACTCGCCAACAAATATTAAAATTTTTTCCCCAATCAGGGAGTCTAGAATAGTTCATGATTCCATAAATAATTCCACTAAAAAAATTTATAGTAAGAATTTTTATAAAATAATTCATTTTTCATGTTCAAAATTTGAATTAGAAAATGTGGGTACTCAGAACTCACTTCTCTCAAGATGATAAAAATTTATTTATGGAGGTTCAATCATTCACCATCCAAAAGTGAAAATCTTGGAGTTTGTAGAAGCTCTCAACTTCCATTACCTATCCTAAATTTCACAATAATAAAGAGTTATTTTTAGGGGTTTTCATTAGCTATGGGATGATAGGAATATAATTTCCAAAAGAGAGGAAAAGAGGGGTAAAACACCAATATGGAAAAATCAATGTGCAATTTTTGAATTGAGACATGAAAGGTTATGGAAACACATATTTACAAGGGAATGAATGTTTGAAGTATGACATAAAAGAGATAACAAAAATTGAAGATGATGAAAAGATGAAATATGTATAAAATAAAAAACTTCTCCCAATGACACAAGAATAGATTTTGAAAGTGTTTTTTTACATTTTTTTTATTTTTTTGGAATTTTAACTTGGAAAAAATCTCACACTCATCTCCTAATCCTTGTTTGATTACCTCACAACATTAATTTAAATAGTTATAACATGATAAAACGTAGATAAAGAGTTTCTTTTGACATTACCAAGACACAAACCATTCTTTTTTTCATTTGTTTTGAACACTTTTCAATATGATTTGTATAAAATTTCATAAACATATATACATTCAAAAACCCCACTGATTGGAAACCTCTCACCCAAAAAAATGGATTATATCCCTCAAACATATTATAACACATTGAAAATAAAGAAAAGGATACCCAAAATGAAATCCATTCCCCCCACACTAAAATTTCAATAAATTATGTAATAAAAAGCATGTAGATGTTGAGTGGTACTAGGTTTTGTTCTTGTGATGTGGCTATAAAAAAATGGTTTTCATAGGCTCAATGGGGATTTCAAAAGAAGGATCAATGTATGGGTAATGTGAGGCTATTTGGTTATTTTAATTCTCATATGGTTCAGAAAATTCCTCTATCATATTAATGTATGTTAAAGTAGGAAATTTAGCTCAAAGTTATGTAAACTCAAGAGTCAAAATCGGTGTTGTAAAAAATTTAATATTAAAATATGGCCATAGGTGACCTTGAAATAAATTCTAACATTGATTCTCATGATTGGGGAATAATCATTTTCCAAATTAGAAATTGATCATTCAAAATTTATTGATCTTGACATAAAATTATTTATCCAAGTTGATGATGAAAATAAAAAATGTTTGATGTGAAATAAATAATTTTTAATCCCTAAAATGGTTATAAAAAAATTCAACATTTAATGGTTATTAATTATGACTCTTTTTGTTTTTTTTTTCTTTTTTGTTTTTTTTTTTGTTTTTTTTTGTGTTTTTAGATTTGTTAAAATACACACATAGAGAAAAGAGAAAGGGGAAAAAGTTTTGATGAATAAAGTGTTAAAAAATGATAATTTGAGAGGAGTAATAATAGAGATAGATATATATATATAGAGAGAGAGAGAGATAGGGAGAAGGAATTAAAGGGAAAGAGGTGCCCTTAGATCAGATTTGGTGGGCCTCCATCTCCATACGGTGGTGGGTCAGTGGAAGTTGATGTGGTTCTTGGGACATGTGTCCTATTTGGTGATGGTTTGAAAAATTTCCATTAACTTTAAGATAAAAAATAAAAAACATTATTAATTTAATGAAAAAAAAGTAGAAAATCAAATTTCATAAAATTAAAAGAAAATTTAGGTTTCCTCCCAAGAAGTGTTTCATTTATTTTTTTTTTTTTACAGGTGGATAGTTGTAGTGGACTTCCCATAGTCCGATAGTGTCCACTATATTTTCTCAACTCTAGTGTGATTCCATAAAAAATTCTCCCTTAGGAGGCCTGATTTTTCATTGGATAATTTATTCCCTTCCTTTTTAATGTTCTTGTAATTCAATGGGGGTGGAAGGGGAATGTGGGTATCCTACCTTTGGTCTTCAAATTGATGAATGATGTAGTCCATAGATTTTTAGTTTTTTATACATGGAAGTTCATGAAGATGATTTAATTTTAATGGTACATTTATGTGTGTTTCAGACAATATGAAATCAAATTTTGAGATCTGGTTTTTTTAATTCATTTTTTCATCACTTTCCAATGTGGAGTAATGATGATAAAAGGGGACATGAGACTCAATATATTTTTTAAGATCCTTTATATCAATTTTTTTCCAATGAATGGTCAATTTAAACCTCACTAGTGATCACTTTATTAATTAGGGAAAAAATCTCAAAAACTTCACTTCTATTGGCACAATATAAGTACATTTTATCATGGTTCACATCATATATAAGAGAATTTTCAGAATAATGGATAGGAAATGATGGGTGTTGGATAATATTATTTGAATCAACAAATGATTATGATAGTTCATTTTCCTCATTATCATCCAAGTTGGAGTAGTGGATATTATATGTGATATGTAATTCCAAATATTTTTCAATATCCTTTATATCAATAGAGTTTACATGTGAAAGGTCAACATCATCTTCTGCATTTATGACTTGGTTAATGAGGATGAAAATTTCACAAACTCCTCTATCATTATATCATAAATAACATTATGGATCAAGGTTCAACACACTATCATAATACTTTTAGAAGTATTGATAGAGAATATAGAGTGATTTTATGATGGGTATCATGTGGATTAAGAAATATTTAACTTCACTAGTTGGTCAACAAATTCCATAGATAAGATGCCATCATAGACATCTATTTCTGTTCTAAATTTCATGAGGAAAGGTTTTCCTATAATTATATGATATTAAAAAGAATTTGTCTCACCTTCCATTTCAAGGACCTAAAAATCATCTGGGAAGATAAGATCATTCACCCAAAAAAGAAAATCCTTGATTATTCCATTAGGACTGGAAGTGATTCAATTTTTTAACTAGATGAAAACACTTTTTGGGTGAAAGGGACATAGACCAAGGTTATAGAAGATGAATTTGGTCATGAAATTTA
Source organism: Viscum album (assembly GCA_963277665.1). Lineage (NCBI taxonomy): Eukaryota > Viridiplantae > Streptophyta > Magnoliopsida > Santalales > Viscaceae > Viscum > Viscum album. Next base: position 2,100,617,936 of record OY728152.1, read on the forward strand.
TTAAGGATCTTAGTTCTATGATTTCATCATAGAAGTTGAAAGTCCCTATTTGGAATAGAACCATAAAGGTCCCTAGATCTTTGTACTTCATGGGTATAGACTCCTAGGTTGAAAAAAAATTATCATCATAAGTTGTCTCATATGGGTACACAATTCCTTAAAAAACTTTGCATACTTAGGTATTTCTTTATAGAATCCAAGATAGGAATATTTAATTCAACACGTCTAAACTTTTTGATCATTTTAGAATGAGGCTCAAAGGGCTTCTTTGTCTTAGATATGGCTTGAGGAAAAGGAATTGGGTTTTTATAGGGATGGAAGGAGGTTAGGGAGTGGATTAAATTTCATTTTTCTTTCATTTTGTTTTTTTCTTTTTCTACCTCACCATTTAAAGGGGATTTATAGGATTCATCATTAGGAATGGTGATTTCCTTTCCCAATCTAAGTGAAATTTCACTTACATTAACCTTAGGGTTGGGTAATGGTTGAGCTAGGAGTTGGGAGGAATTTTATTTTTGTTGTTGACTTAGGTGGGATGAAAGTTGACCAATTTGGTTTTCAAATTTTTTAAGGCTATATTCTAAAAAATCCCATGGTTTTTTTCAAAAATAGGCATTTCCCACATTGGTATTTCCTTTATTTTGGTTCTTGGGAAAGTTCGTGTATTGGGTTGGTAATTGAGAAGGCTCACTAGGATGGTGGAAATAAAGAGGAGGTAGAGAAGGATTTCTCCTTTGAGGTTGAGGGACAAAAGTATAAGGTTGTTGGATGTTACTACAACCTTGATCATATTATAATTAGTTTGGATTTTGAGGAGGGGACAGAGGGGGATGAGAGATGGGATTACCATACCTCAAGAGTAGGATATAGGTAGAATAGAAGGGATCAGAGTAGGTATGGTTGTCATTTATAATGAACTGAAATGGTAGTTGAGGGTTGGTGTTCTGCTGACCATATGTTTTATTTAGATCCATTGGTTTAAATGGATCTTATGGATCAACTTGAAGTTGTGGACATGTATTAGTTGGATGAGATGCTGAGACATAGATTACACAATATTTTATAGTTATAGGGAATAGAGATTGTAGAGGGTATGAGGTTGTGGATTTGGTATCCATAACTAGTTGTCATAAAAGTCCTGTAAGTTCACTCATCCACTCAGTCATCTTGTTAGTCTCTATAGACTGATTCTATTGGGATTGATTAACTTAATCATGTGTTCAAGTATGGAATTGTTTTGTTTTTTAATCCATGTTTCTTATGAGTTATCATGAATCTATAGAAGTTTTATAAATAAGTGAAACACCACTTGTGTAATCTATGGGAGTTCTCTCCATAGACAATAACCCCTCATAAAAGTATTGAATAAATATTTGTTTTGGGATTTTGTGTTGTGGTCAAGTTTTCACAAGATTTTTAAACCTATACCAGTACTCATGGAGTGATTAATTAGAGAATTTACGGATACCATTTATTTTATTTTAGATATAATCAATTCTTGAAGAAGGAAATAATTTCTCTTAGAAGATTTTCTTCATGTCATTCCATGTGGTTATGAAACCAGGAGGGAGGTGGTAGGTCCATGGCTTGGTGGATTCAGCTATGGAGAAAGGGAATGCTCGAATTTCGATTTTTTATTTAGAAACCCCTTTAGGATTCATGGTAGATCACACCACTTGGAACTCCTTAATTTGAATATGTGTATCCTTTCTGGATAGCCCGTGGAAATGAGATAGAAGATGAATCAAATCTGATTTGAGTTTGAAATCACCCTCAATATTTGGATATTCAATATCAAGGGGTTGGTAATTCATATTAGGGTAAGTGGGTTCTTTAAGTTTTTTCTTTAGTATTGGACATATCTAGTTCAATTTCATGGGAAATTAATGGGTCTTGGGTGATTTGATTGTCCCTAATGTTTATCCAAAGTCGGTGAAGAGTTCGCTCAATTTCCAGGTCAAAAAATCTGATGGATTGTTTGGGAGGCTATGAGGTATTCAAATAAATTTTGAGGAATGTAGGTTTTTCTTTGTTTTTATTTTTTTCTTTTATGATTTTTTATGAGAAGGTGGGTTTTTCTTGGTGTTATTTTCTTTCTTTTTTGTTTTTTTTTGGTTTTTTTACAAAAATCAAAAACTACCAACTACTAGTTACACCATACCCAGCAACGAATCCATTTTAAGTGTGGAAGATTATTTTATATCAATTGTTCAAAGTTATAGTTCTCAATTAATGTGTATAGTGGAACTTGGGTAAAATTCTTGGTGATGGTACTATTTTTTATTGTCGATTATTTTTGTTTTTTCTTTTAAAAGGGGGTTGGTTTGTAAGGATTAATTAAATCGATTAATGGATGAATTTAGGTTTAACAATTTTATAATTATTGGGGTGAGTTCATTATTGGGGATGTAATTTTCTATCATCCTTGATATTTTCAAAATATTTCATTAAATTAACATCCACTTCACAAGATGTTTTCGATCAGAATTCCCAAGTGTTTTGGATTTAACCCAATCCTAAATGAGGGTTCTAATCTTTATAAATTCTCATTTATTAAAGGTTAAATATTTCATGAACCCATGTGTACTTGTGGTTCAAATAATACATTGAATCAAAATTTTAATCAATACGTGATAATAATTCATGACATATCCAGTTTCACATACACACTATTAATTTAAAGATCATCAATCGAGTGGAATCTCTCAATCACTTAACATCCCCAAATTATAATATACCCAAATGGATGATTTACTCATACATTGATATATTTAGTATTTTTGTTTGGATCATTATGGATATGAGTTATAAATAGATGAAAAATAATGGGATAAGAAAAGATTTGTGTGCCAAACACACACACGAACGGTGAAGAGAGTTAAAAACGCACTTTTGATTGAATAAGAAAGTAAAAGAATGGAAATTTTTCAAATTTATTTAAAAAAATTTAAGAAAATTAATATTAAACAATATAGGGTTAATTATAATTAGATATTATGATGAAGAAACATGATTTAATATTTAATTTAAATGAAAAAAAACTTACACGATTACAATTGAAAACACTTGAATCACATGAAAAGAAATCATAGAGTAATGGTATATCAAGTAGAAACTTGAGTTTTTAAGGTCCTACTAGGCCTTTTTCAAGGATATGTTCATTCCAACATATCCTCCTAAGCTATGAAATGCCAAACCCTTATAAGAAGAATAGGGGGTGTATTTTTATCCCAAGGTGGTGGACTGTTTGCCTTCCAAAACTTCCCATCAAGTTGGATCAAACCTTTTACCATATAGAAATCAGAATCTTGATAAATATTATTCTTAAAAGTTATAGATATGGATTTGGAAATTTTAATCTCCAAATTTTTCAGTCATTTGACTTTTGTATCCAAATTTATGGTTGTTTTATTAAACCATGTGTTGTTGTCCATTTTTTAGTCAAGTTTTTCCATGGTCTAAATGTGAATAAATTTATGGATATGAAGATGCCTTAAAATCTGAACCATTTATTCTATAAATATGGGAGGGTGTATATTATTTTTCACACCACAAAATATCATCTCAATTGGATGATTGGACTGGGATAAAAGTCAATAATGGTGGGTTGTTTTCAAATCCCATATAGAAATGTGGGTTGGAATTTCATTCATCAATCGGGACCCTTGTTGGTTTATTTGAGCTTCAATATTTTTATCCAATATGTGATATGATATTATAGAACCTATTGTGTAGTTTTAAAAAATTGGGGTTCTATATTTATCCCATAAATTCTATCTTCATTGTCGTTCTAGTTTTCACCACATATTTAGAAGGCCTTCTTGTGTGGTCCATATATCCCTTTAGATGGATGAATTAGCCAAAGATCTAGTTGAATGATTTTTAGAACATTGAATTGGAAACCCTAAAAAATAATAATCACATAATTTGGATAATTAGGGTGATATTTATGATTAAAATAGTAAACTAACTTGAATCTGTATTAATTAAAATAATGCTCAAAAATTATATTTAGAATTAAAACATTGGTATTTCACACCAATTATGCACTTTTAGTTGAAAATTACTAAAGGGAGTGGAAAAAAAGTTATGAATAAATGAATAAAATCATTTCCACTTTCTACTTCAATGTATTTTATAGGATCATTATTATCGACTAATAATGACTCACTATCCTCAGTGACTAGAAAACTATATCTTTTAGGTTCTTTAACCTCTCTTGTACTCCTACATAGTACTTATGTCTCTAGAATAGTTTATTACATGAGGTTTTGTGGAACTTGTTCCTTTACTAACTCTTATGTATCCTAAGTCTGGACTTCATCGAATTATATCTCTCTCCCACTATCATTTTTAGTCATTGTAATTTTTCTTCCTAAATAGTCATTAACAAACACTTCACATCCCCACACATGTTAGTTCGACCACATGAGTTTTTTTCCACTCCATAATTGGTATGGTATACTATCTTCCAATTTAGTTGGTACTTAGTTTAGTATGTGTGTTTTTTTTCTATAATTAATATCCCCAAAATGATAGTGGGATATTTTCATGACTCGTCATTGACCTCTCCATGTCCAACAAGGTGAGTTTCATCCTTTCACTTACACCATTCCATCAGGGTGTATAAGGAGGAGTGAATTGGGATAAAATATCATATTCTCATAAATATTCAATGAATTCTTGATCAAGATATTCTCCATCAAGGTCTGATCAAAGCTTCTTAATAATATTACAAAGCTGGTTCTTAGCCTCATTCTTTAATTCTTTGAATTTATCAAAGGATTCTGACATTACCTCATTAAGTAGATATATCCATACCTACTAAAATCATCAGTAAAAGTTATGATGTATGAGTACCCAAAAATTTCTTCTACTAGGAATGGTCTAGAAACATCAGTGTGAAACAAATATATAAGATCTATATCCCTTTCACCTTTTCTACTAAATAAAGATTTGTTCATTTTACCTTTTAAATACACTTGAAAAATACCAAGTGGTTTTAGTTTAAATGAATATAAATAACCATCTTAATGTAACTTATTTAATTATTTCTCATTTACATGACCAGATTAGTGATTCCATAGCTGGGTTTGGTATGATTCATGTGAATGAGATCTATTATCTATTTCCAAAACATGGTTCTCATAATCTAATACATAAATACCATTACGTAAATGTGTATTACCATAACATATGATTTATTTATAAAATAATAAACATTCATTTTCAAACATCAAAATAAACCCTTCCATATCTAATTTAAATATAGAAATAAGGTTTTTGATAATTCCTTATATGCAGTAACAATTATAAAAAACCAAGATCATTCTTGTCAACAATGTTATGTGGTAATTTCCAATGGCTAGTGATACTAAATTAGCTTAATTTTCATCTTGCAAATCGACCTCACTCCATGAAAATTTTATAAATATACTAGGATCCATGATTTTTATACAAATTTGAGAACCATATTCTACATCTAATACCCAAATTATAAAAATTGAAAGGTTTCACTTAATAAAAAACATAACTTATGCATCACCTTGCTTCCTTCCCACTGTGTAGTTTTTTTTTCCAGTGGCCCTCCTTGCCACATCAAAAATAGATAGCATCTTGCTCCCTCTATTTCCCTTTGATATTTCTCTTCTTGGAAGGGTAGTACGTAGAAGCCTTAGACTTTGAATTTGTATTGTTGATATTTTCCTTTCCTTTTCTCTTATTCACCATAAGGACATAAGACTCATAAAGCTTCAGTTTTGTATCATTTTTTAGAATTAAAGTGAAGTGATCTGGGAGGGACTTCTCTATATTTTTCAGCTTGAACTTCACAATAAAGTTAGAGAAGATCTGAGAGAGTATTGTGAGAATGAGATCAGTGCACAATATATCGAGTAGTTTAATCACTATAATTTTCAGACATTTGATGTAGACAATAATTTTAATTGTGTGATGTCTAGCTGGTGTGCCTTCTCCAAGATTTCACATGAATAGTTCCTTGGAGATATCAATCATTTCTTATATTTCTCTCTCCTTATAAAGATCACAAATATGACTAATCATTGAATATGAATCCATAGTATCGTGTGATTTGTGTAGTTCAATAGACATGGAAGATATAATTAAACACTAGAAATTATTACATTCCAAGTATTTATTGTAGAAAAATAACTCTTTCTCACTTGCCTCTATAGTGGGTGGATCGTGAACTAGGGACTCCAGACACTCATTCCTAGAATAGTATAATATGCAGGCACCTATACCATTATTGTAAGTTTGTTCCAGTAAGGATATTTTCTTTATCTAATATAGTTCATAGGGATATAGTTGTGGTTTTTGAACATTCCATTTGATTCTACAGTAATTTAGAGTAGATTATTCGTACTTATTTTTTTTACAAAAGTGAGGAAAAATAAACTTAATTATATATCTCCCACTAATTTATCAACTCCCAACTTCCCTCTCCATTAAACTTGGAATCTCTAGTTGCATGAAAATTATAGTAGAAAATATCCATATGACCCTTAATATAACACAAGAAAGGTATTGTTCAATTACTTGAATATATTTAGGTAGGAAAGTATTTTCCAATTGTAGGCGTGCAACTCCTTACTCTGTTTAGTGGACTCTCCAATCTAGAAAATTTCTCTTAAGTTTCCTCAACACTTTCCTCCAAGTTACATCAAGTCTATCAAGGGAAAATCCTCTTGATATAAAAATTTTAAATTAACCAAAAATTTTATATGAACTCCCCAATAAAATTTAGTGTCCTAATGAGGGTTGGACCAACACTTGGTTCTATGGTTTCATTCCTAATCAAGTAATTATAGGTTTAGTATAAATTAATTTTAAGTTGTTGAAATTCATTTATTATGAATAAAATTTTATTGTTTTATACTTTACATATATTGTTAATATTAATTGTATTTTACTTTCACTACTACAAAAACAGGAAAGGAAAGTGCCACCTTTTATCAGCGCTAAGAAAAAAGTGCTGATAAAGGAACCTTGTATCAGTGCTAAAATTTTAGCGCTAATAGAGGGAAGATTTATCAGCACTTTTCTAGCGCTGATAAAGAATCCCTTTATCAGTGTTAGAAAAGCACTGATAAATCTTCCCTCTATCAGTGCTAAAATTTTAGCGCTGATATAGGGTACCCTTTATCAGTGCTTTTTTAGCACTGATAAATCCTCCCTTTATCAGTGCAAAAAAAATTAGCACTGGTAAAGGTAGCCTTTATTAGCACTTTTTTAGCGCTGATAAAATCTTAGTCCCATATTATATAAAATTGGGTGTAGAGTATCCTCTGTTTATCGCGCCCTCAAGCTCTCGCGGTATTGTACCCCTACGAACCCCCCCCCCCCGATCTTCTCATTGTCAGACCTCCGCCACTAGCCCTACTCCTTATCCTCCCCTAGAACCCCATCTGTGGATCGTCCTCCTTGCAAACCCTATTTCTCTTCTTCTCCTCTTGACCCTACTCCCTACAAACCCTAAACCTCCGTTTCTCAACGGTTGGCGGATCCTCCCATGTACCTCCTCCTCTGGCGGTCATGCCTTCCCCTCCTGATGTAGCGCATAAGACTCCCTGACCGCTCGACACTTCTTATCTCCCTCCATCATGGGTGAAATATACTCTAGGTAAATCTCCCACTTCTCCTTTTAGGTTTATTTTTGGTGGATAGGTTTTGAAGTGTAATTTTGGTTACTTCATGAAGCAGTTTTTTCATGGTGGAAAGATCACTAGCTTATTTTTATATAGGGATGTCCCTAGATTAATCTAAAATTTCTCCTTCTTTATTATGTGTAAATTGTGGAATTATCATGTTATTTTTTTTTCCATTGGATGGATAGTACTAATTAACCTAAATGCTATAATGAATTAAACTAAAGGAAATTAAAGTGAATAGGGAGTTTTGCATGTGATTTATGAAGTTCCCTGATATTTCTTATATATTTAGGGATTTATTGGTGTTGTTTCTAAGTGATTTATTCTTGATGTTGTGAAAGAAATTTCTTACTACTAATAATATGTTATAATCACCTTTAATAATTTTCTAGTCAATTAACATAGGTAATGAATTGATTATATGGAAATCTATAATTAAAGTGTTATATTTAAACTATAAATTCTACTTTAATATGAAAGAATGTTTAAGGGGGAGTTTTTAGTGTGAATTTCTTATATGTTTTCCCTTTTATGCTACTATGTATGGGGTATTTATCACTATGATTATAATGGTGATGGTTGATTGATGTGGTTTGGAGAATGTGGTGTGGTAATTAATACAGTGGTGATAGATGGATTATTGTGTGGTTATGGTAGCAATGATATGGATATTTAGGTAGAAAATAAGTGGTTTTATGGATTTTGTAATATGTTAAGTGGTATTTTATGTCATGAAAATTTAGTTATTATTGGGTGGTGTTATAGTTTTCTTTTGGCATGGAATATGGTTAGAATAAATGAAAATAGTAATGTGTGATGGGTTGGAAATGATAAATGATGGTTTGTTAAATGATTAATGATAATTATTGGAATAATTATGTTTAATAAATGGTTAAAGGTAGAATAAATGTTATTAATGATTAATGAATGGATTATAGTGGGTAGTGATTTAATGATTGGTTTTATATTAAAATGGTTAACAATTGAAAGTCATATGGTAATAAAAATCCAAGAAATTATAATGTTAAATGAAATGAGAAGTTGATAATGTTTATATGGATTATTATGTGATTTTTTGGGGATTATTTGTGGCATTATAATGAAAGTGGTTATTAGAGGTTGATAGTAACAAGGCAATGGTTGATGTGGGTGTTTGTAGTGTTAGTTTGGTGTAAAACCTTAGGAAAGATTTATGTGTGACTATATACTTATTATATTTTCTTATTATTTCTTACGCACTACCACTTGAGTTGAGTAACCTGATTTAAATCCATATGGGTACTTTGGTTCTGAGTTTTTTTTTCAATATCTAGGTTATAGAGGGAACACATATAGAACCACTCCCTCTTCCCTTCTCCCCCTTCACATTTAGTATGAGTTGTAATGGCTCACATTGGGTGTATATATATGACCTATAAAGATTTTAGGTTTTGGTGTATATATATTATTTTTGACATGATTATGTGTATCTGGTGTGGATACATAGTGGTGGTTGTGCATTGTAGGAGGAGAGTAGGATGTTTATGTCCTTCATGTTCACGATATCATACTGTGATGAGGATGTGATGTGTGGTTGTGATGTGGATGTGGTTTTTTATGTGTTTGTGACATGTGTATGTGTGGATATATGGTTATGAGATTATATAGAAGGGTTTGAAGCATAAGAAATATTCCATTAGAGTGTGAGAATGACCAGATTAGCGGGGAAGTGGATGTGGGGTAATTTATTAATATATATTCTTTTGATATTATGTTACTATTCTTGAATGTGATATTGGGTGAGTGATCCTTGGTGAGGTTGGGTGATATATGAATATATATTGGTGTGTATTAGTTCTGTTATTTATTCACTAAGTAATTAATATATTTCAAACACATTTTCATGAGAGGTTTTGGGAAGGATCCTACTGAGTATACTTGTATGATCACCCCTATTTATATAATTATGTTTATAAGTTTTTGAAGATGGATTTGGTGACCAAGATGGAAATTACTATATTGAGGCTAGGATTTACCACCAAATCCACTGGTGTAGGATTTTTTTTTTGATATTTTATTTTAGATACCTTTTTTATGTATGAAATTCACATGAATTATCTATTGGGTTTTATTTTATATTATATGGAGTTGATTGGTGGTTTATCTCTATTCTTGGGATTTATTGGGGAAACACCTCACATTTCTTTATTTTATACCCTCAATGATAGCCTTCAAACTATGTACTATTAGAGGTAGGATTCATGAATTACGCTTATTTTTATTCCATTTTAGGAGCGGTTCCTAGTGCTGGTGAGTTATGATAGTGTGGTATGAGAGCTTTAGTTGAGAGTTAAGATGGATTTTGGAATTAGACACTCATGAGGATTGAATGGGATGATAGGTCAATAATATTTGTTAAAATTTTCATATGGAATAGCATGGGAGACCATCTATGACACAAGTGATTATCCCCCCTTTGATTTAAAGTAAGTAACTTGAGCTTACCAAAAATATTAGGCATGATGATATTGAATGTAGGGCAGAGACCTAGGTGTGGTAGATGTATCATTCTTGATTATTCTTGTATTTGGAAGTCTTGTTTTTTGTATTTGAACCATAAATACTAATATTTGAGATTCAAATAGGATGGATATTAATAAATATTGGATAAAAGCTAATCATTTGACAATAGAGTATGAGAACAGAGTGAAAGAGTTCATCAAGTTTGCAAAGGATCATGCAAAGGATCCTTCTCAAATCATTTGTCCGTGTTTACATTGTTGTTACTCTAGACTAATTACTCCATATAAGTTGGAAGAACATTTGATATGTCACGGAATAGATCGGAGTTATAAATGTTGGAATAAACACGGATAAAAATAGAATATAGCTACTGGTTGGGATAAAACTGCATTTTATGGATCATCAGATATGAATACAAATATGGATAATGAAGAAGACTGTATGGAGGATGTGATTACAGATGTCAATGATGATGAAGATCATATTGAGGAAATGACAAGGACAATTGAAGATGAACTCCATGACTGCCCAAATTTGTTTGAGAAGTTAAAGAGTTGTACAAATACGCCATTGTATGCTGGTTTCACTAAATATATAGCATTGTCAGCTGTACTAAAGTTGTATAAATTGAAAGAAGGAAACGGATGGAGTGATGTCAGTTTTACAGAACTACTTTCTCTCTTGAATGACATGCTCCATAAAGATAATGAGCTCCCAAGTTGGACATATGAAGCTAAATGAATGCTACGCTCTATGGGTATGATTTCTGAAAGAATACATGCCTGCCCGAAAGACTGTATATTGTTTCTCAAGGAGAAAAAATTACTAACCTAATGCCCAAAGTGTGGTACACGATACAATAAAGATGAATCCAGTCCTAAAAAATTTGTATGGTACTTTACAATCATTCCAAGGTTTAGGTATCTTTATGGAAGTGAAGAAACTGCAAGATAATTTTCATGGCATGTAGATAAAATAAATAATGATGGAAAATTATGTCATTCGGCCGACTCTCCTCAATGCAAGAAAATTGACCATGAGTATCCTGAATTTGGAAAAGATCTAAGAAACCTTCTTCTTGTGTTATTTACAAATGGAGTGAATCCTTTTGGTTTTCAAACCAGCACTCACATTTCATGGCCTGTTATGTTGGTAAATTATAACTTGCCACCCTGGTTATGCATGAATTGCAAATTCATCATGTTATCTATGCTTATATCAGGACCAAAACAACCAGGTAATGATATTGATGTTTATTTGTCTCCTTTGATCGAGGATTTGAATTTATTGTGGGATTCAGGTGTCATGTTGTATGATGCTTATAAAAGTGAATACTTCACATTGAGAGCGATGTTTTATGGTACAATAAATGATTTCCCTGCTTATGGAAATTTTTCAGGAAATAGCATTAAAGAAACTCAAGGGTGTCCTGTGTACGAAGAAGATATGGAATCAATTAGGTTGAAACATTCATCGGAATCTGTGTTTCTAGGACATCATAGATTTCTACCATGTTGGCATAAATACCAATCTTGGATGACATCATTCAATGGAAGTTCAGAACAACGCACAACACCGTCTCCACTAACAGGTGATTAGCTGTTTGAGAAATTAAATGATGTGAACGCTATTTTTGGTAAACCATTTTTGAAAAACATTATGAAAATTAGTTGGAAAAAGAGATCAGTTTTTTTTAATTACCATACTGGAATTGTTTGTACGTTAGACATTTTCTTGATGTGATGCATGAGGAAAAAAATGTATGTGACAGTGTTATCAGAACGTTGCTAAATGACCCTGGAAAAACAAAGGATTAAATTAAGGCAAGGTTGTACATGGTTAACATGGGAATACGAGAAGAGTTGGCGTTTTTGAAGGGTGAAAATGGAATGTTTCTTCCTCCAACTGCTTACACTCTTTCTAGGGAGGAGAGATATCAATTTTTCAACTTCTTCAATTATGTAAAGGTTCCAAAGGGGTATTCATCAAATATCAAGAACATTGTATCAAGGAATGATTTGAAGTTAAAAGGTTTGAAATCACATGACTGCCATGTTTTCATGCAAGATTTAATTCCTATAGCTTTATGTTTCATTTTTTCCAAGAATGTTCGTCATACGTTAACCAAACTTTTTTTCTTTTTCAAAGCTATATGTAGAAAAGTTTTAGACCTGACAAAATTTCCAGTTATGGAAAAAGAAATTGTCATCATATTATGTGAATTAGAAATGTTTTTCTCTCTAACATTATTTTATATGATTGTTCATTTGATGATTTACTTGGTGAGAGATATTCGACTTTGTGGTCTTGTGAACTATAGATGGATGTACCCTATTGAATGGTATATGAAGATTTTGAAAGGGTGTGTCAAAAATCAAAGTCGACTAGAGGGTTGTATAATGGATAGATATATTGTTGAGGAAGTCATTGAATTATGTATTGAATACCTATATGATGTGGAAAGAATTGGTCTCCCAAAATCTCGTCACATAGGACGCATTGAGGGTGAGGGAATTTCTAGAAGAGATGTTGTGACAATTAGTATTACAGATCGGGAGTAGGCCCACCTTTATGTTTTTCATAACAGTTGGGAGGTTTCTCCATATATTTAAACTCACAAATAAATTATTAGGGAGTTGAATCCATCAAGGGATGAAAAATGGATATAAAATACACATAATCACCAGTTTATAGGATGGTTTCAAGACCATATTTTTAATGAGTAAGATGAAAATCCGAATTCAATTTTAGAACGACTTCGATGGCTAGTCACCGAACCAATTGTGTATGTATTATATTACAATGGTTATGTAATTAATAGTTATACATTCTATACAGATGAACATGATAAAGATAATACTATGAAAAATAGTGGAGTTACACTTGTGGCTGAAGTGATGCATGTTTCTGGTAGTAAGAATAGAAATCCAATTTATGCAAATTTGTCATACTTTGGCATTATCAAACAAATATGGGAGTTGGATTATACGACATTCCAATTGCTGATTTTTCAATGAAAATGGGTTGATAACAATAGTGGTGTTAAAGTAGATTAATGGGGATTTGTGAAAGTTGATTTTAGTAAAGAAGGGTACAAATATGAACAGTTTAAAATGACATCACAAGAGCTACATGTTTTTTATGTTCCAGATCCCGCAAACCGAAAGTGGTCGATTGTTTTGTTATCATCCAAAACTACTGAAGGGTCTGATGAAAATTCAATTGAGGATGATCTTTTCAGTGGTACGTCGAAATCATTTCGCAACATTCCCAATGTAGATGATTTTTTGTATGTTAGAGGATACCATAATGAAGGTATTTGGATAATTGATAGAGGTGTCAAATCCCTTCAGCCTTTGAAAAAAATAAAGCGAGTTCAATAAACAAGTTATATTTTGTTTGTAATATTGATCTCGTTATATCATGTTATTATCTTATCATTACTGAATTTATGTAATCTAAATTAATTGTTCAACCACTTTTGAAGATAATGACTTCTACACGTTCTGGTTCTCTTAACCTTGAGGCTGAACAAGTCTCTCAAGCTATTGTTGTTGTTTCTGTTGCTGCTTCTGCTGCGGTTACTCACAATGCAGAGTAACAACAAGTTTATGAACTTGTTGCTTCTCCTAGTGTTGAGTTCCAATAACCATCAGCACATGTCTTTTCTACCATTTCATATGAACATATATATTATGTTGATATCAATAAAATGGTCAGGGATGAAGGACCGACGTCGCAGAAAACATAGGTGCATCGTAGTTTGATGGTGTTAGCCAAAGTTCTTAAGGTGAAAAGCAAAGGCATAAAATTTGATGTCGGATGGAATGCACGAGGCCAGCATGTGAATCCCAACAAGGATATGTTTAGTAGTTACATTATAATTTTCACTCGGCAATGTGTGTCGATTGACATAGATTCATGGCACCATGTTGTGTCCGGGCTGAAGGCTGTGATCTAAGAAGAAATTATGGTAACATTGTGATATTATTTATTTAATTTACTAGAAAATAAAATAATGAAACAGTGTCTTACTCTTATGAATCTCTTGAAGAGTACATTTATAGTAGATGATTCACACAAGAATTTTGTACTAAGGATTGTAGGAAGGATTCATCGAGGTTTTCTCACTATTTTAACAAAATGTCACCTGAAAGATTCTAAAAGTAAAATAAACCCACACCCACCCCTTGTCTACGCTCACCTGATATCCCAAGAAGCATGAGATGCATTTATTAGTCATTGTGGGGATGAGAAATTTCAGGTACATTGTGGGTGATAATACATTGTTTGAGGATACGTTTATTCATCACTTTGATTTTTAATATTTCATTTATGAAACAACAACTCAGTACTGAAAATAAGGAACGTGCATCAAAAAAAACATACCCCTATTGTAAATCAAGGATGGGGTATACTTCACTAGAAAAGAAAATGGTACATATTTTCAATTTATAGTAATATTTTTAGCTTCCAAGAAATAACCTCATAATTATCTTTCTATATTTATATGTAGATTGATGAGTCTAAAACCAAAGACACTTCTATCCCACGTCATGTGCTATTGAAGGAGGCACGTGTGAATAAGGAAGGGAAGCTATTAGATGAAAACACACAAAAAGTGTGGGAAATATGTGTAAGTATGACATGACAATAAAAATATTTGTTTTAAATTTCTATTACATAAAAATAATTAGTTATTTTCCTATATCTGACAGTCACAGGAATCAGCTACTCCTGTAGAGGATGTAGACCTATTATCGACAGCTTTGAAGCATCTAGAACAATACGGTCATGTCAAAGGTGCGGGTTTTAGGGTGACACCCCGAGTATATTATGAGAAAAAAAAAGAAATGGGTGATAGAGATGAAAAATTGAAACAAATGAGCGAAAGACTAGAAAATCTTGAAGAATTATTTCCATGGCAGGGAGAGTTGTTAGAAAATTTTATGGGTGGGAAGAAAGGAGAAGACACAACTCAGGAACAACCAGTGTGTGAAGATCTCACCCCACCCCCCACCAGCTTTGAGGCAATCCATTCCCCTCAAAGAGTTGTCTTAGCCGTGGTAATCAATATTCTAATAATTGTCCCCATGAAATGTGAATCAGACAAACACTGATACTTTTTCTGTACTGATCTTCTATACAGTGATAATGATTGTGATTTATATCTTTCAACACCCAGCTATCACCTTGTAGCAAGGGCTATAGTGTTCAACATCCCAGAGGACAAGCTACATAATAGACCACTTCTGAAAGATCATCTGAAAGTAACGATTACTATAGCTCATGAGCCAAATGCAGAGCTACCTATTCCACTTGATGATGATGATATTCATATGATTGAAAAGGCTATTGGGACATTCATTTCATGGCTGTCACAACTTGTAATATTACATGGGGACAAAGAGGTATTTGTTTCCTTTTTTTCAAGATAAACCTTTAACAATTAATGAAAAAAGGGTCTGAACCAATGAATGTTATTATATATGGAGAAAGGAAAGGGGGTGACAAGAAACGTTGGCTCAAAATCATCTAAAGGATCGACCAACCAATCCCAAAGAGCTACTGAAATCACAATAACACCACCTTTTCTCTATCCGCATTTACTAGCATTGAAGACTCATGTGAATACAAAGCTAAGAGGTGGTAGTAGTCATATAGTGGTTTTCGAAAAGAATATATATGGAGAGGAAAGTCAAGATTTCGTTGCTGCTGAAAATGTAAATGAGATCCTTGAAAACAGTTGGCTAGGAATCACAGTTGTAAATTTATATATGAGGTATGTTTTCATGAATTTATTTTATAAAATTTGATATAATTTGAAAATTATGACTAAATGCATTTTATATTATTGACAGACATATATATGAAAAACAGTTGAAGGAATTTCCCCATGATCCAAAATTTGGACTCGTTAGTCCTTATACCACATCAACACATCTAAAGAAATTAGAGACATTAAAAAAGGATGAAATAGTGAATGGCTTGCTGAAAACATTTGAAAGAAAGATTACAGATGACAGACTCTTCCTAATACTTACCATGCAGGGGTAAAACTCTACAATTAAAGCATATCAATTATATTTTCAATTATTTTATCACTTATTCCTTTTTTATTTTTAGGAAATATTGGCTGCTAATTATGGTGAACTTGGATACTCTAGAGATTTATTTTCTGGATTCAATGCAAGGATATCCAACAAAACGACCACACATGATGAAGTTTTTGAATCTGTAAGACACTAAATCCTATGTTTTATTTCTAAAAATCAAGTAATATAATTTATATTATCTTTTACTGAGGATTCTGTTATGGTAGGGTAGTGTATCATTATCATCTAAAAAAAGGAATGAGGACAGGGGCTAAGCATAAGGAGGGGAGCAAGTACTACGTCTAGACAAATATCAGGGTATATATAAAAAAAATCACTATCCAAACACATATCAACACAAGTTAATTATTCTCCTAATGATAAAATTTTTTACAGTGTCCAAAACAAAAAAAATGATAATGATTTCAGTTATTATGTTCGTAAATTTATGAAATAGATTGTTTTTCATCAACAAACTAGCATCCCTAAAGAGGTATTTTTAAAAACAACTACTGTTTCATTTAATTTATTTATTAATTATTTATTTATATATTTTACAGTACTACTCTGACTACCAAAAAGCCTCATACTCACAAGACGATATAGATTTGTTCAGAAATGAGTGGTTCGTATACCTGATGGAATATTGTACACAAATAGCGTGAAGATCTGACATGGGGATGTGTACAATTGGCGGTCATTTTTTAGAGGGGTTAAGGGGATCAAAAGATGAAACTTTGTTGTATGTAAATGTTCATAGGAAAATTAAAATTGTTATTAAATAAAACATCCTTTCTCTAATGAGTCATTTTCCTATTTTAATAGATGAAATGCACTAGAAACATGAAAGAATTATGAACCACTTTTCTTTGGGCTTTGGATAAGAAAAAATAGTAAAATATAAAAAATACCTTCATATCCAACCAAATGAATTCATATTGTGTTGATCCATTAGGAGAACAATCCATGGGTGTATTTTTGACATGTAAGAATCAAACCCGCATCAATATGAGGCACGGTGTGACCGGTATCGCTCAAAGTGTCTCTCTTTTGTTTAAAATGGATAGAATTTTAAGTGAAAACAACAACTGACGTATGGAAATCTAACCAAACGCATTTAGATTGTTTTTATCTTTTAGTAGAATGATCCATGGGTCATTTTTGATGTGTATGAGTCAACCCCACCTCAATCCGAGGCATGGTGTGGCCGGTATCAATCAAAGAGTCTCTCTTTTGTTTAAAATGGACTGAATTTTAAGTGAAAACAACAACTGACCTACGTAAATCTGACCAAAAGCATTCGGATTGTGTTGATACTTTAGGAGAATGATACATGGGTGTGTTGTTGATGTTTAAAAGTTAACCTTTCATCAATCTGAGGCATGGTGTGGCCGGTATCACTCAAAGTGTCTCTCTTTTGTTTAAAATGGATAGAATTTTAAGTGAAAACAACAACTGACGTACGGAAATCTGACCAAACGAATTCATATTGTGTTTATTATTTAGTATAACAATCCATGGGTCATTTTTTATGTCTACAAGTCAACCATGCCTCAATACGAGGCACGGTGTGGCCGATATCACTCAAACTATCTCTCTTTTGTTTAAAATGGACAAAATTTTAAGTGAAAACAACAACTGACCTACATAAATATGACCAAACGCATTAGTATTATGTTGATACATTAGGATAATGATCCATGGGTGCATTTGTGACATGTATGAGTCAACTCCACCTCAATCCGAGGCACGATGTGGCTGGCATCACTCAAAGTGTCTCTCTTTTGTTTAAAATGGACAGAATTTTAAGTGAAAACAACAACTGATGTATAGAAATCTGACCAAACTCATTCGGATTGTGTTTATCCTTTAGTAGAACTATCAATGATTGTTTTAGTGATGCGTACGAGTAAACCCCGGCTCAATATGAGGCACGGTGTGGTCGGTATCACTCAAAGTGTCTCTCTTTTGTTTAAAATGGACAGAATTTTAAGTGAAAACAACAACTGGCCTACAGAAGTCCAACCAAACACATTAGTATTGTGTTTATACTTTAGGATAAATATCCATGGGTGCGTTGTTGATGTTTAAAAGTTAACCTTGCATCAATCTGAGGCATAGTGTGGCCGGTAACACTCAAAGTGTCTCTCTTTTGTTTAAAATGGACAGAATTATAAGTGAAAACAACAACTAATCTACGGAAATCTGAAAAAACACATTTTTATTGTGTTTATCCTTTAGGAGAAAAATAAATGGGTGTGTTGGTGACATGTATGAGTCAACCCCACCTCAATATGAGGCATGATGTGACCGGTATCACTCAAAGTGTCTCTCTTTTGTTTAAAATGGACATAATTTTAAGTGAAAACAACAACTGACGTACGAAAATCTGACCAAACACATTCATATTGTGTTTATCCTTTAGGAGAATGATCTATGGGTCATTTTTGACGTGTATGAGTTAACCATGCCTCAATACGAGGCACAGTGTGTCGGGTATCACTCAAAGTGTCTCTCTTTTGTTTAAAATGGACAAAATTTTAAGTGAAAACAACAACTGACCTACAGAAATCTGACCAAACTCATTTGGATTGTGTTTATCCTTTAGGATAACGATCCATGGGTGGTTTTGTGATGTTTAGGAGTCAACCCCACCTCAATCTAAGGCATGGTGTGACTGGTATCACTCTAAGTGTCTCTCTTTTGTTTAAAATGGATAGAATTTTAAGTAAAAACAACAACTGACATAAAGAAATCCGACCAAATGCATTCGGATTGTGTTGATCATTTAGGAGAATGATCCATTGGTCATTTTTGTACAAGTCAACCACCTTGGACACCATTCCACCAACCCCCCCCCCCTATACACCCCCATGGACACCCCCCCCCCACCCCCCCTAGACACTCACCAACCCCCCTGGACAGCACCCTCACCCCTCCTAGACACCACCCCACCACCTGGACACCCCCACCACCCTGGACATCCCCCCACCACAAACCCCCATGGACACCCCCAACCCCTGGATAGCCCCACCACCCCCTGGACACCCCCCACCCCTCCTAGAGACCACCCCACCACCTGGACACCTCCCCCACCCCCTTGGACACCCCCACCCCCATAGACAGCCACCCCCACCCCTAGACACCACCCCAACCCCCTTAGACAGACCCACCAACCGACTGGACCGCCCCCCACCCCCCCTGGACATCACCCCACCCTCTAGACACCCCCACCCCCTGGAAAGCCCCCCCAACCCCCTAGACACCCCCGCCCCCTGGACACCCCCATGGACAGCATCCCTAACCCCCCCCCCCCCCAGACACCCCCCCCCCACCCCCCCCCCCCCCTGGACGACCCCCCAACCCCCTGGACCCCCCCCCCCCACCCCCAGAATTCCCCCACCCCTCCTAGACACCACCTCACCACCTGGACACCTCCCCCCCCCACCCCCCACCCCCCCCCCCCCCCCGGACGCCCCCACCCCCATGGATAGCCACCCCCATCCCCCCTAGACACCACCCCTCCCCCCTTGGACAGCCCCACCAACCCCTAGACCACCTCCACCCCCTGGACACCCCCCCCCCACCCCTCTGGACACCACCCACCCCTTGGAAAGCCCCCTCAGCCCCCTAGACACCCCCACCCCCCCTGGACACCATTATGGACATCCCCCCCCCCACCCTGGATAGCCCCCCCGACCCCCCCCCCCCCCCGTACACCCCCCTGGACACCCACCAACCCCCTGGATAGCACCCCCACCCCTTCTAGACACCACCCCACCACCTAGACACCCCCACCCATGGACAGCCACCCCCACCCTCCTAAACACCACCCCACCCCCCTTGGAAATCCCCTACCCACCCCCTTGGACACCCCTATCCACCCGGACACCCCCATCCCCCCGGACACCCCCTACCCCCCCTTGGAAAGCCACCCCAAATCCCTGAACAGCCCCCCAACCCCCTGAATTCTGAATTGAATTCTTTATGTATTTAATTAACTTATAAATTATGTTTTAATGGTGTATGGTTATACTTGTTGTATGGGTATACTTGGTGTAATTACCTTATTAATTATGTGTTAATTTTTTATGGGTATACTTGTTGAGATGCTGAATTTTTTGTAGTTCTTGTTTGGGTGTGCTGCTGTAGAATTTTATGTTACTACAAACAGGGCATTTATCAGCACTTTTTTAGCACGGATAAAGGAGTCCTTTATCAGTGCCTTTTTAGTGCTGATAAAGTATCCCTTTATCAGTGCTTTTTTAGCGCTGATAAAGGGATCCTTTATCAGCGTTGATCTTTACAACGCTTTTTTAGCACTGTTAAATCCCTTTTTGAGCGCTGATAAAGCTCGTTTTTGTAGTAGTTTTTGTGGATTAACTATGTTTTGATAAAACATTTACACATGATCCATTTATTTTAATTTCATATTTTCATATGATTCCATTTATTTATGTGATCGTGGTATTTCATCCATAAAATAAATCATACATAAGATAGAAATAAAATAAATAAATAAATGAAATGATCATGATATTTATCCAAAGTTTGATTTATTAAGTGTAAAATAAACCAATCTACAAATATTGGGTAAAAATCCTTATGTTAGTCTTGGAATAAGTTATAGCAGCCCACATGTCCACCTATGAATTTCATGGGTTAGTTTTGCCTCAATTTCATCTTGAACCGCCTCCATATCAACTATGCCTTAAACTGAATCCATGCACCTTTAGATACTCCTTTTAATACATATGTTATATAACTTACATTCAAGTGTGGGGAACTAAGGATTAGTTAAAGGGAATTACATAAAACAACATGGGACATGTTGGTCCTACATAATAAAGGGGGGAGGGATTACTCATAGGTTATCATATTTAATTTAATAATAAATAATTACAAACTCAAGAAATAAAATAAAATTAAATAAAACTATCACATATATAGTTTTCTCCAAATCTCATAATTGGTCATACACATGAATTTAAAACAAATAGCTAGCATTCATTTCAATTCATTCTTAAATAAGATAAAATGAACACAAATTGATATAATTGATTATCTTATTGATCAATTAATTCATTTTATCTTATTATATTTAATCATCTAGTATATTCCCATCCACTATTATTTTAAATAAAATAAATTATTTTATTTTATTTAAATTTAATAAAAAATAGTACATAGCTTTGTACTTGGAGGAAACTCGGTGAGTACCTATATGAACAAATCTATATAGTCCTTGTTAAATAAAATTCACTCACATGACAAATTGTGTACATGAAATGTGTCATAATTTCATGGAATGTACTTTCAAATTAATGGCACACAGAACACATGAAAATTACATTACCTATGTAATTTAATGCATATTGAATCTTTAGTATGAAACAACCATACAAGTCTTATTGTTTAAAATATTATATGGAATTATTTAAGCTTTAATATAATATAAAACTTAATGAATGGTGTGTACTATCAATTAAATAACTCATGTAACTCAATTCAATGAGGTTTAATGGATTAATTAATTAAATTTAATATTTTTATGTAAATAGATAAAGTACATTGTGTGTGTGGGTTGGCCACAAGACATGTACTTTGCTTCGTTGGATGTTCACAGTACACATATGGGGACTCAACATGTAATTTCCATAGACATTTTTGAGAAACATGGTGTGTAGGAAGGATACATGGTGTCTACTTCAAGTTTCACATATTTTGGTCTATAAGTTTTTTGTATTAAATACATGTGGTTTATTAATTACATGACATGTCTTGACCCCATGTTTTCCACCATGAAAACGCATGGACTACATAATGTGTGTTAAATATACATGGTATATAGTCCAAAAAAATGGCGCTCCACCCTGGATAGTCTACACATGGTGCATTTAATGCACGTGTCATGTATTCATTACACAGTGACCCAGAGTCCATGGGAGTGTCCGGGTGTATTGAACAAGGATACACAGTATGTGACTAAATAGTACATTCCATGTAACCTTTTGTTATCCATACAGAGTTTTTGTCACCTTTGTATGGGTTCTTCTTATGCATTATTCATTAATTATTAACCAATCTTGATTATGTGAGTGAGAAATGAAAAGGTGGTAGAAGAGATCTTGAGTATTGATTAAGAATCAATTAAAACTTGAAATGAAATTTAACTTTTAAATTCATATTGATCAATAATAAAATAAATAATTATAAATTTGAATATGACCCCTATGATACCACTTAAAGGTTTCGGGCGTAGAGGAAGCTCTTTTCTAGGTTGGTTTTGACTCATCAATTTTCTAATTAAATGTATATTACACAATTCACATGATGCAGAATCTGTGACTAATGAAAAAATTTCAATAAAACTTAACAAAAATGATATAAATATAAGGATCTTTCATATTGAATTTATAATTAATTTAAATGGATAGGAATAAATAATTCCCTAATCTTGATATATTTCTTCAATGAAGATATTGATCATTTGAAACCCTTTAATTCTACCATCATTGTGATTATAAGATTCAAGTATAGAATCACTTTATATGTGATTCGTATATGCTCCTTTGATCTTTGAACAACACTAATGGATTGTTGGGTGCTACTGTGCTGAATCAATAATCTTGTAGTGTTTATCTTCATTATTATGATGATTCATTTGGGTTTGAAGAATATTCCTTACACTCTCATTCTTGAAAAGATAGAGGAGGTTGGAGAATATCTTAGGATTGAGAAATGAAACTCTAGAGCATTATTTGTTCTTGAGAGGGAGAGATTTAGATTTCATTATGCACAATGATTCTACAATTAGATCACCTCAAGAACAATAGACATAGTAGTATATTAATAGATTTATGAGTTAGGGTTAAATATTATTTAATTCCACACAGTTCATTAATAATATATTAAACCCTTAAATGACCTCATTCCATGTAATAATAGTTTTATTATTATTATTTTCTCATGTCGTTTTCTTACTGAAACAATGAGAGATATTATTTTATCATCTTTCAAATTAATATTTATCACTAAACCTATTCTTAGTACTCTCATCATTCTCATCATTTATTGAATACTCAAATAAATATTTAATTAAATACTTATTCATTAAACAAACAAACAAATATTATATTATATATCTATATAATTTCCTTGCGAATTAATATTTATTTAATTTATGTGATCAATAAATCTATAATAAAATTTTTCAATGTGATTGAGAATAATATTTATTCCAATAATTAAATTCAAATATAATTTAATTTAGATCAATAAAAACACTTAGTATGTTACCCTCTAGGATTATTCCTTATTTCGATTAGGAAATCTTACCTAAAGACCAAGATTAATTTCTAATAAAGGGTCAAGGCACCCAATAAGAAGAAATTATTGTTGCAACATCAACAACCACTTATGAGTGCATTCTATGTAATATAATCTCCTTGTCATGATATCTCATCAAGCAGGTTTCATACTTGCATTATCAACCTTAATTATTGATATATTTTTCTTTGATTATCTAGAATAAACATGTCTATATCACCATGGACATGGTGTAACGTCCCATATCTAGGTGTCACACAACAGCTACCCCGAACCTGGTTGGTCACATGACCTCAAACGCATTTCCCAAAATGCCAGAGGCTACCGACTAGCAGCGAGGGCCTAGGAATCTTAGTGGGGAAACTATACCCTCATTTGTCAAAGTGTAGCACAGTGAAAAATAAAATAAAAATATAAAAGCAGAATCAGTAAACAATATAGACCTGAAATGGATAGCGAGACTGAAGTAAAAGATAACCAACGGTTATATATATGATGATGAAATATGTTTCTAATTCTAATAAAGTATCCAAAACATGATACACAGCAATCTAATACGATACAGCATAAGGTACAAAATACAGCAAAACAAAACCAAAGTAGTGCAACAGGAACGCAACAGCATCGCAAGCCTAAGCTCGGTCTCAAGCTCTCCTACTCCTCTGCAACAATCATGTACCTGTGTAGGGAATCTTTCCCTTATCGACACCTACATTAATATAATTTGTTTGGGCCCAATACATGACCCAAACAGGGTGTGAGAAATAAATCCCAGTAGGCAACCACCAAAGGCCCATGCCCAACTATTAGTGAAAATGTGTGACAGCAGTGTGCAATAATGAAATACAGTAAACTAGTAAGTACTCAAAAGTAACCATTCCTACCAGTTACATTTCCCTTTTAATAAATATTTAACAGTTCGATATAATTGAATTCTGAGTTTTTCGAGACTCGGCCACTGACGATAATCTCCTATACCAGTGCCATAGCAGAAACCACAGTAATCTATCTAACAAGTAAAAGATAATAATAATACCAAGCATGCACTTTAACTTGGTAGGTAAAACATAATAAATCACCACAATGAATATTCAAAGTAAACATTGTCCTTAGACATGCAAATCCTTACCCATAGGAAAACAGAAATGAAACCCTCAGGTGACTGCCCTCAGGCATAATTAATATTACCCTCAGGCATATGAACTGTTTCCCTCAAGATAAACAAAACCTTACCCTTAGGCTAATCAAAACCTTTCCCTTAGGCTAAACAAAACCTTTCCCTCGGCCTAATCAAAACACTGCCCTCAGGAAAAACAGAACCTTTCCCTCAGGCTAATCAGAACCTTGCCCTTAGGATAATCAGAACACTACCCTCAGGAAAAACAGAACATTGCCCTCAGGCATTCCATAGGAAAATCAAGTAACCGGGCCAAGCCCAATGCATAAGCAAGAAATTTATATATGTTTTCTCTCAATAAAACTTAAAACATGCTATAATCACGGCATACCCATGGGTATCCAGGCCAAATGGATAAACAAGGGAAACGCACCCTTAGGGTGGCCCTGGATCAAAGAAAAGATACCAACAGCAGTTTAAACCTATTTATTAGATTACCTGTGAAATTATAGGTATCTCAACAGTCAAAGTCTCAGTCATATGACACCCCAAACATGGGCGCGTGGCACAATCGTACACAAAATCAACTCGACAGTTGGAATTAAACACAAGACCTCCTACCTCAATCTCCTTTTATCGATATATGTGAAAGGCGCCTTCCAAAACAACTAAGAACGACGTAGATATGAGATAAAATATTACCCATTCAAACCTAAATAACTTACCCTATAGAAAGAATTGGAAGGGAAGATTCAAGAAGAGGGAAGACCTTACCCGTGCGGTTCAAACGAGATCGACGGAGGAAGAATCAGAGTCCCGTTGCACGATTGGGAGCTCCTCCAATCCTCGGCCTCCTCTCCCACAACTCCTAGTGAGCCCTCTACCTCCTCTGCCAAATTAGGAGGCTACTTCCTGTTTTTAACAAAAAAAACTTAACTACATGGCGTGTACTTTCAAGTACATGGAATGTACATTTTTTTAACTGTTCCTTTAGTGGCTACTTTCCACCACCTCACTATTCATCTGTCGACTGATTACACGGCCTATATTACTAAGTACATGGCGTGTAATTAGATTTTACACCCTTAATCACTGACAAGCCTACATGCCCTGTGTTCTCCTCCCACACATCCAAAGTACATGGTGTGTGTACAAAAGTACACGGTGTGTAGTTTTTTTTACACCCAATCCTACACGCCCTATATTTGTATCCCACACAGCCAAAGTACATGGAATGTGTACAAAAGTACATGGCATGTACCCATAAATTTGGTATTTTTCCCACATTTTCTTTGTTTTCTCAAAAATACTTAAAGAAAAAGAAAAGAATAATCTCTTACCACAAGAATAAGAACCGGGTTCTTACAAACTTCCCCCTTATAGAAATTCATCCCCAAATTTCCCTTCCAAGGGTGGTGAAGATAAAGCTGAGAACAATTCTATCCACTGAGAACATGTGTCGGTCTCCCGCTCCCAGGTTTCATCCTGCACTCAGCCATGCTGTCATAGCACCCGTACGAGAGGAACTGACCGGTCTCAGAGAACCTCTGTGCTCCTATCGACAGTACGAATCAGATGCTCCTCAAAGGATACATCAATATAAAGTTCAACCTCCCCAGGCTAAAAGACATTAGATGGGTTTGAGTGATAATGGCACAGCTGAGATACATGGAAGACTTCATGCATAGCCTGGTACCTCTATGGTAACTATAACTGATATGCAACCAGACCAACTCTCTCCAGAATCTCAAACGGCCCTACATACCTCAGTGAATGTTTACCCTATCGCCTGATCTAACTGTGTCCTAACCTCACTGAAACATGAAAGAAAACTTGATCCCGGGCTATGAACTTTAGGGGTCGTCTACAGTGATCATCATAAGATTTCTGACGAGATTGTGCAGTAGTCATCCGCTTCCAAATCAGTTGGACCTACTCTGAAGTCTCTTGCATGAGACATGGTCCCAATAAAGCTGCCTTACCTACCTCCAACCATCATAAGGGTGATCAGAATGTCCTACCATATAAAGCCTCGTAATGTTCCATCTCAATAGTTTCCTGAAAACTATTATTGTAGGAAAACTTGACCAGAGGTATGTGCTTCTCCCAAGAGCCCCCAAAGTCCTATACGCATGCACGCAGCATGTCCTCTAGCACCTATATTGTACGCTCTGACTGGCCATAGGTCTAAGGGTGGTAAGTTGTGCTCAGAAGCACCTATATACCCAGCTCCCTCTAAAAACTCTTCCAGAAACGAGATGTAAAACGGGTGTCCCTATTTAAAATGATAGAATGAGGGACCCCATGAAGATGTACTACCTCTCGTATATACATCTTCCCAATCTCGTCAACACCGAAGGTCTACTTGATCAGAAAAAAGTGAGCTACCTTCATAAGTCTGTCCACAAAAACCCATATGGAATCATTGCCTCGAGGTGACCTCGGTAACCCGGTCATGAAGTTTGTCACGACATCATACCATTTCTACTTTAGAATGGGTAACTGTTGTAACAGTCTGGCTGGCCTCTAATGCTCCTCCTTCACCTGCTAATAGATGGAACATATTGTAACAAAACCAGCTACCTCTCTTTTCATACCCGACCACCAATACTGACGTATCAAGTCACGGTACATTTTGGTAACTCCAGGATGCACTTCCCAAGATGAAGCATGAAATTCCCGCATCAACTCCTCGTGTATATCCCCTGGAACCCACACTCGTCCATGGATATGCAGTACCTCGTCATTGCCTATCGTCCAACCAGGAAGAGGGAACTCACTTTCCACCGACTCCCATGGCCTTCTGAATCTGATAGTTGTCTCATCCTCACTCTATCTAGGAGGGTAGAAGTCACAGCTAAGTATGAAAGGTAGGTTTGCCCCTGACTATCGTGCACCTACAAATGCATATCAGAGAACAAATCCATAAGATACCACTCACCACTGGCCTTCTACACTGCCTGTATCTGAGTCCTCCTACTCAGTACCTCAAATACTGCATTACCCTTACCAGGTGTATTGGCAAGCTCAATGTCGAAGAACTGAAGGTATTCAACCCACCTTTGTTGTCTCAAATTCAATTCAGGCTGAGTAAAGGTGTATTTATGACTTTTGTGGTCTTTAAACACAAAAAAATGTTCTCCCAAGAGAAAATGTCTCTAATAGTATAATGCATGAACAACTATAGCCAACTTGAGATCATACTTCGGGTAATTCCTCTCATGTGGCCTCAACTGCCGAGACCCGTACGCAACTACTCGATCACCCTGCATCAACACTGCTCCCAACCTAATACCTAATGCATCACAGTAAAATATATAGCTCTTCCTTTTCTCTATAAGTATTAGGACTGGAGCTGATTTCAACCTTCCCTTCACCTCCTGAAAGGTTGTCTCGCAAGCTCCTGGCCAAACGAACTTCATACCCTTCTTATTCAAACCCATCAACGATGCTACTAAGCAGGAGAAGTACTGTATAAAGTTCCTATAGTAACCAGGCATCCCCAATAAACTTCATATTTCAAACATGTTCTTAGGTTTCTCCTATGAAACTACTTCTCTCACTTTCTCTGGTTCTACCGCAACTCCTGCCTCTGAGATAATATGACCCAGGAAGTGAATCTAGTCCATTCAAAAGTGGCACTTTGAGATCTTGGTATATAAATGATTCTCTCTCAGTGTAATCAGTATGATCTCAAGATGGGTGGAATGGTCACGTCGAGTGTGAGATTATACCAAGATATCATCCATGAAGACTGCCACAAAAGAATCCATATATGGGTGGAACACATGATTCATCAAATCCATGAAAACTGATAGCGCGTTTTTGAATTCGAACGGCATGACCAAGTACTCGTATCGACCATATCTGCTCTGAAAGGCTATAAGCGGTACGTCTGATGGTCTAACGTGTAACTGATGATATTCGGATCTCAAGTAAATCTTTGAGAACACTCATTCTCCTCGAAGTTGATCAAAAATATCATCAATTCTCGGCAAGGGATATCGGTTCTTAATCGTCAACTGGTTTAGTTTTCAATAATTCACACCGAGTCTGAGGGTACTGTGTGCCTTCTTAGCAAAAATGACAGGAGAACCCCAGGGAGAAATACTGGGTCAGATGAAACCCTTGTCTTGTAACTCCTCCAACTACCTCTTGAGCTCCTACAATTCTGGTGTAGCCATCCTATAAGGAGGAATGGACACCGGTGGCGCTCCTGGAAGAAGCTCAATAGAGAATTCCACCTCTCACTTTGGAGGTAGACCTGAAAATTTATCCGGGAAGACATCCTTGAAATGATTAACCACTAGAGGGAAATCCTTCTAAAAAGTTCCCTAGTCAGCTAGATATAAACTCGCAATCTGGTTTGTCACTCCACCTCACCCATGATGCTCAGGTCTAGCTCGGCTCGCCTGGGCATCCCATTCACCCTTGTATAGAAACTCTCCACCCTCTAGTGACGTGAAACTCACCCTACGATGATAGAAATCTACAAAGGCTCAAAAGGGTACCAACCAATCCATCCCAAGAATGACATCATAGCACATCATCTCTAAGACATAGAGGTCACATGGAAAGTGACACCCACCAACCTCTAGGGGGCACTCCTTTCACGGATGCACACCTGTCGTTCTAATTATCAATGGAGTGTATAGTGTCATTATATCTGAAGAAGAATAAACACAGATTCCAAGGCTCTCCACAATAGGCATAGATATAAATCTATGTGTAGTACCATTATCGAAAAGTACAGAAGACAAAACCGAAGAAACTAGAATAGTACCTATGACAGTGGAAGGTCTGGGATCCTGATTCTGTTGGTTTTATGCACTGCATATATCTGCCTAGTGCCATGGCCCTGCAACATAGCTTGGATACCCTAAGATGACCCGCCCTGTTGTCTCTGAGATCCTAGTGTCTAGCTACCACGACCATGACCACCACCTCGGCCTGAACTTCTTTACGTATTCCAATTCCCTGACTGGTAAGAATCTGTTAGACCCGATCCTACACACGGAGTCTTCACAGAACCCCTCTCACTAGTCACTGGTGCAAACGCCCTGCAAAAATGCTGAAGATGTCCCATCTTTCCGCAATCTCAGCACCCCACCGGGTCTCGTGGACACTGAGATCGCTTTTTCCCCTCTTTACCATGCTGGTAGCACATTATCTGGCCACCTGAAGAATTATTCTGGCTATTACTTCCATCGTGAGAGAAATCCATCTGCCTTTTCCTCTTACAAGTAGAAATAGTACTAGAGACCGATGTCAAACTGCCCTAGTCCGCACCACTAGCTTCCCACAGGTTCCTCTCATTAATCAATGCCTGTTTCACAATAGCATGCACTGTAGGCAACATGAAAACATTCACCAGTGCTCAGATGTCATATCGAAGACCATCCTCAAAGCGGCTATCCCTCAACGTCTCATCACCCACTAGAACAGGTGAAAAACATTGTAGTTCAGTGAAGTGAATAGAATAGTCCATCGCTGACATAGAGCCCTACTGTAGATTCATGAAATCTCGAGCGTGATTTTCCCTTAGCATATCTGGAAAGAAAAATTCATAGAATACTACCTAAAAATCTTCCCATTCCATGTCTCGGTGATTCTCAGTCCGGGTGGTAATATCCCACCATCTCTTGGTGAAATCACGCATCATGTAAGTAGCGAGCTTGACCCTCCTCCTAGGAGGTGTCTCCAGATGCTCGAAGATCATCTGCATAGAACCTAACCAAGACTCCACATCCTGTGGTCCACCATCCTTTAAAAATGTAGGTGGATGTTGCTGCTAGAATATAAGTGTCAGCTCTTCCAGAGATTTGGCAACCGGTGGTGCTCCCTGGAAGGTTTTCATGAACCGCATGAAGCCTTCACGGAACTGTGCATCTGCTTCTGCGTCCAGTATAACAGCTGGTTCCACATATGGCACTATTGGAGGATCCATCGGTAGCCCATGGCCTTCCATATCTAGAGTATAATTGTTGTCACTCTCTTGGTGAACAACTCGTGGTCATCTCAGCGGCATGACTCTAAAAGTCAAACACACACCTTAGATCAATATTATCAAGGACTAAAAACCGGAAGCATAAGAAGGGAACATGAGAAATAAAGCCTTCAAGTTTTATAAGACTACACAGTGTGTATAATTACTACATGGTGTGTCTCTTTAAGCCTTTCACATGGGCGTGAACTCCTTCTAGAACTGGTCGTGTAACACCTCAAACACACAGTGTGTTTTCCTAGAACACGGCGTGTACTTGAATTCCCCCCCCCCCCCTCGCCTGAGTCCTTCTACACGGCTAAGCCACACGGTTCTCCTTAGAACGAGACTACATGGCATGTTAGTTCCAAACACGGCATGTACTAGACGAACCTCATTGACTCGTGTTGTTTGTGACACGGCTGGATACTCAGATCACTCTACACGACGTGTTCCAGATGGACACGGTGTGTATATCCTAATATTTCTCTGTCTATGTTGTTAGTCACACAGGTGGACATAGGGTCAAGCCGACACGGCATGTACATCTGGTACACGGTGTGTTCCCATAATAACTTCCCTATCTCATGTCTCTGCACACACGGCCTATGAGATGGTTAGAGACTACACGGTGTGTACATAAGGTACATGGCGTATACTTAAGAAAAACAGTTTCTTACCGAACAGAAGAACACATGGCGTATAGCCAAAACTACACAGTGTGTATTCTGGTTTTTTTCGAATAGTAATCCTTAGAAAATACTCCGGAGCCCAAAAAACACTGAAACGAACACCAAAGTACCAAATTCCGATCCATGAGGGACCATACTCCCTACAAATCAAAGCTTGGCATCTTATAAATGTTATAACAAGGTAAACAAGTCAATGATCCACCAAATTCTGGTCCATGAGGGCCCATAACACCTCAAGAACCAAATTTTGGCATTCATTTAAACAAAATCTCTTACAACAATACCCCATCAAACAGCAAGTATTTTTATCAAAGAAACTATCACAACTGCATGCATTTTCTAGAACAACATCTATCACAACAACATGAAAATTCTAATACACCTACATGGAATAGAACTATGCATGACATGTGATTCTAACATGTTCCTAAATGATGAATGAGATGGAATACCCTCATCTCATCAGGTTGCAACTAAATATAACCCAATTATAAAATATAAACATCACACCACAAGTGCATCACCCAATGGTGAAATTAAATCAACTGTAATAATTACAAAACTAGAAAATTGAAACACGAGGTAAATTGGCTTTTCCCTGTACACGGGTTAGCTACTCTCAAGAACATCTTATTACCAAGTACCAATTCCATCCTATTCCTGGATATAGGCTCCAAACAGTAATTCAAAGAAAATAATCCCTCTGATACCACTTTGTAA
The DNA here is from genome assembly GCA_963277665.1 of Viscum album. Taxonomy (NCBI): domain Eukaryota; kingdom Viridiplantae; phylum Streptophyta; class Magnoliopsida; order Santalales; family Viscaceae; genus Viscum; species Viscum album. The sequence continues at coordinate 2,100,650,044 of OY728152.1, forward strand.
TGTCCCAGATCCGGGTGCCACACAACGGGTGCCCCAAACCCGGTTGGTCACATGACCTCAAGCGCATTTCCCCAAACGCTATAGGATTCCAACTAGCAGTGAGGGCCTAGGACTATTAGTGGGGAAACTATTCCCTCACTTTTCAAAGTGTAGCATAGTAGAAAATAAAATAAAAATAAAAAATCGGAAGCAGTAAACCATATATACCTGAAATGTACAAAGAGACTGAAGTAAAAGATAACCAATAGTCATATATATGATGATGCAATATGTCGCTAATTCTAAGAAAGCATCCAAAACATGATACACTAAAATCTGATACAATGCAGCACATGGTGAAAAATACAACAAAAAAAAACCAAAGCAGTGCAAGAGGAATGTAGCAGCATCGCAATCCTAAGCTCGGTCCCATGCTCTCATACTCCTCTACATCAATCATGTACCTGTGTAGGGACTCTTTCCCTTATCGACACCTGTAGCAATATAATTTGTTTAGGCCCAAGACATGACCCAAACAGAGTGTGAGAAATAAATCTAAGTAGGCAACCACCAAAGGCTTGTGCCCAACTGTCAGTAAAAATGTGTAACAACAATGTGAAATAATGAAATTCAGTAAACTAGGAAGTACTCAAAAGTAACCATTACTACCAGTTACATTTCACTTATAATAATTATTTAACAGTTCGATAAAATTGAATTCTGATTTTTCTGAGACTCAGCCTCGTCCGACAATCTCCTATACCAGTGCCACAGTATAAACTATAGTAGTCTATATAAAAAGTAAAAGATAATAATAATACCAAGCATGTGTTTTATCTTGGTAGGTAAAACATAATAAATCTCCACAGTGAATACTCAAAGTAAACATTTTCCTCAAACATGCAAATACTTACCCTCAGGAAAGCAGAAACAAAACCCTTAGGTGACTACCCTCAGGCATAACGAATATTTCCCTAAGGCATAAGAACTGTTTCCCTCAGGCTAAACAAAACCTTACCCTCAGGCTAATCAAAACCTTTCCCTCAGGCTAAACAGAACCTTTCCCTTGGGATAATTAGAACACTTCCCTCAGGAAAAAAAGAACCTTACCCTCAGGCTAATCAGAACCTTGCCCTCAGGATAATCAGAACACTGCCCTCAGGCATTCCATAGGAAAATCATGTAATCGGGCCGAGCCCAATGCATAATCAAGAAATTTATATATGTTTTCTCTCAAGAAAACTCAAAACATGCTATAATCATGGCATACCCATGGGTATCCTATCCAAACAACTAAATAAGGGAAATGCACCCTCGGGGTGGCCCTGGATCAAAGCAACAGTCCAAACAGTAGTTTAAACTTATTTATTCGATTACCTATGAAATTATAGGTATATCAACAGTTAAATTATCAGTCATACGACACCCAGAACATGAGCACGTGGCACAACGGTACACAAAATCAACTCGACAGTTAGAATTAAACACAAGACCACCTACCTCAATCTCCTCTGATCGATATAAGTGAAAGGCGCATTCCAAAACAATCAAGAAAGACATATATCTGAGATAAATTATTACCCGTTAAAACCTAAATAACTTCCCTTAGGGAAATAATTTTAAGTAAAGATTCAAGAAGAGGGAATACCTTACCTGCGTGGTTCAAACGAGATCGACGGTGGAAGAATCAAAGTCCCGGTGTGCAATTAGAAGCTCCTCCAAGCCTCGGCCTCCTCTCCCGCTGCTCTTGGTGAGCCCTCTGCCTCCTCTACCAAATGAGGAGGCTACTGCCTATTTTTAACAAAAAAACACAACTACACGGTGTGTACTTTTAAGTACACGGCATGTACATTTTTTTACTGTTCCTTCAACGGCTACTTTCCACTACCTCACTATTCATCTTTCGACTGATTACATGATGTGTATTACTAAGTACATGGATTGTAGTTAGTTTTTACACCCTTAATTGCCGACAAGCCTACACGCCCTGTGTTCTCCTCCCACATATCCAAAGTGCATGGCGTGTATACACAATTACATGTCGTATAGTTTGTTTTTATACCCAAGCCTACACACCCTATATTCTCATCCCACATAGCCAAAGTACATGGCGTGTGTAAAAAAGTACACGGCGTGTACCCATAAATTTGGGATTCTACCCACATTTTCCTTGTTTTCTCAAAAACACTTAAGAAAAATGAAAATAAGAATCTCTTACCTCAAGAATAAGAACCAAGTTCTTACACATGGAATTTATTTTGGAAGTTCTATTCCAATCAAAGGTCTAAGATATTAAATTCCATAAATGGAAGGGGGAAATCCTTCCTCAAATTATTCAGTAATAGAATATTGATCATAACATATACAATGTATCCTACTTATCATGAACATAGTGTGTCACAGGATTCTTCATTCCATCTAAGTATGTGAGCCACAATATATATTATTAATAATATTAATGTCTAAGAACCATTACACATGCTCATAGATAGAAATATTCGATGACACAAAAACATGTGGAATTCATATTGTTGGGTCTATCCCCATAATCTATCATCTTGGATATTACCAACTGTTAACTTCATGAGATGAAGCCTCATCCTATTATGAGCACTCACACCTGACAGTTAACAAACTATGTTCCCCATCATAGTTCTTAATGCAAACCATAGGAAAAATATTTAAGAGATATCATCATAGCAACTTAAGGTTCACATCATAGCTTGGAACTGTTATGATCTATTTTGATAAAATAGATTCCCTATGACATTATCACATTAATGTATTATAAAATAAAAAATAATATGTGAAAAGATATATTTAATATTAATTTTTTTGAATATATTCAATAATATTAAGTACAAACCAGTTGGTTCTAGGAACCGACTCCAACAGTAAAGGAATAAGTAAGGGTTCTTCAGTTCATACATAAAGGTAAACAGCTCAATGCATAAGGATTCCCCAAGCCTTATATATTTATAAATTTATTATTTTTATTGAAACTATGATTCATAATGGCTAAACCTATGGTTCATAAGGGCTAACCTTATGATGCGTAAAGGTCACCCTATGATGTGTAAGGGTTACTATAGAAAATTTGAAGTTTAACTATAGGTCACCTTGTGATATGTAAGGGTTAACATTGATTATATATAATTTTTTCCCTAATATTTAAGGGTTAAAATGGTAAATTATATGATGCATAAGGGTTACCCTATGTTATGTAAGAGTCAAGAATTAGTAAAGTCCTTATGTAAGGGTTATCTCTAGTGATACATAAGGGTTAATATGATAGTATGTGAAGAAATATATGTGATGGTTAGATGATATTTAAGGTTTTTAGATTTTTTTTAAAAAATAGTGTGATTTATTGTTCATTCTGTGACCCCCTAAGTTACACCATGAAGTCTTTCCCAAAGGAAGGTGTTGTGGTATGATGTGATAGGGTGGAATTGTGGGAGGGGGTTCATCGAGGAAGTCATACTTTGAAGGGATAGGTCATGGATATTTGGTTCTACCTAGGGTAGGAGTGCCACACTATAACCCAAGGGTCCATGTCATGAGGAGTGACCAAGATCAGGGCATTACACCAAAATCCATATGGTTCATGTAATGATGGGGCTTACTGAACAAACTAAGGGAAGGTTAGTCTTTAGGTATTTTAAATTTAATATCCCTTTTATGCTTCTCTATATTTTGGGCATGAAAATTGGGTAAGTTCTAGATCATATTCCCTTCCTTTTCTCCACTTCAACTGCCTCAGTTCGTGGTGATATAAGGTGGGTTTATTTGTTATTTAGGGTAAGGTTCCTTATCCATACTCCTATCATCTTTATTATTTTACCTATTCTGATTTAGTGGTGAATATTTAGGTTTTCAGTGATGATTCACATATTCATAGTGGAATCATCCTAATATGATAGGGATTTTTATTATCTTGGATAAAGGGGATCCCAGTAGGATAAACGCACTAGGTTTTGTGTGGTTTCATTAAGGCAAGTCGCTTTCTAAGTTATTAATTGTGTAATTAATATTGTTTTAATGTGTAGATTAATTATGAATGATATATAATTAATTAAGATAGTTATTTCTGGTGTTAGGGCCTTGTGTTGGTGGAAGATGGCTGGTTGAGATTGGTCTACATTAGTGGTCAGGATTCACTTAAATAGGGTAACTTTGTGCTTGAGGTGGGTGGTCCTTATAATACTAAACCATATTCATGTTTATACATGATTGTGTATTCTATCATGAAATTTTGGGATTGGGTAGAATTTTTATGGACCAAGGGAACCCTAGGTAAAGATATATGGTGTCATTGAGCCACATAGAGTCTATGTAATTACTCTGATGCATGTTGAGAGGAATGAAATTGTTTAAAGACTATTGAAACAAGGTGGAGGGATGTTGATTCGGTTTAAAAGGGTCTTGGGATAGGTCTTTATGCTTTAGAAGATATGTGGATATCCTAGGTTGGTTTCCTAGGGATGGTTGGGTATAGATGGTGGGATGAGGTATTTAGGCGATGAGTGTGATGGTCGTACATCTCACGTATATATGGGAATATCCTATTGAAGGTGTATTAGAGTCTTGGTGTGTGTTATGAGTGAGATAATTTAGGTATTTAAGAGATGTATCAAGGAGGGTTTCCTCTGGATGATGGGATTAAAATTTCTCCCAAGGGAGATATGTGATGGGACCCCAAACATGGGTCGTGGGTATTGTGTTGATAACATAGAATTGGGTTTCTAAGGGGCTTGGTGCAAGTTATCTAGAGATGGTACCTAAGTATTATTACTAGGTTATGAAGTGGGAATTGAAAGGGGGAATAGATCTACCACTTTAATCCAAGGTAAAGTATGGATTACAGAATATAGGATTATTGTGGGGTGATCAATTCAGGTTGGTATTGGTCAGTAGAGATTGGGTGGGGTCTGAGTAACCAAGTGGATGCCTTTATGGGTGAGATTAAAATTATAATAGGTTTATTATGTCATGACCTGTATGATTGGGTCTGACTTGAGAAGATCATCCTGTGAGGCTAGAGGGGTGACGAGACATGGTTCAATACATGGGGCTTAGTCTCAAGAGATTCGTACCCAAATTGTTAGATTTTTAAGATGCATGGGTTATACATGATATTGTTAAAAGGATAGATTTAGAGGGGGTGTTTTCATGTTGGATTTGTTTTCCCAATCATGGGTCCCCTAGTGAAAAGGTGATCATTCATTGGACCCACATAGTGATGATGTGTTTTGTCCTATGTGAGAGGTTGTGGGTTGTGATTCCATCCTTAGATCACTTCCTATGATGCCTAAGACATGTGATAAACTAGGTGACCCACCTAGTGAAGGTGTGTCTCTTCTTGTATGAGAGGTTGGTTATTGTGATGCCCTCCTTTGATAACTTCCTATGATTCCTGAGATATGTCACTATCCATGGGACCCACCTAGTGATGGTGTGGTTTTTCTTATATGAGAGGTTGGCTATTTTGATTCCCTCCTTGGATCACTTCCTATGATGATCGAGATGTGTGATCAACCATGGGACCCACCTAATGGTGGTGTGGTTCGGCTTACATGAGAGGTTCTCTTTTGTGATTCCACCCTCATGTCACTTCCTTTAATTCTAGAGATATGTGATTAGTCATGGGACCCACCTGGTGACAATGTAGTTTTTATTTTGTCATAGGTTTTCTATTATGATTCCCTCATCAAACCACTTCCTATGATGTTGATATGTGTGATTAAAAATGGAAGTTACCCTGAGGGGTGGTTTGGATTGTATAGGAGGTTTCCTCTATGGTTTCCCTCCTCAAGATATTATACCTATATAATGATTGGACTCACCCTAAGTGAGTGGGTGTTGGTAGGGACTATCCTTACTGAGAGGGAATTTTTCCTGGATGTGATTGTGAGACCCGCCCTGAGTGATATGGGTGATATAGATTAATATTTTAGTAATTTTACTCTAAAATTTAATGATTTCACCCCCATAATTTTCATATTTTATGGGTAATTATCAAATATTTTTATTATAGGTGAATAATAGAATAAATTTTGTTTCTTTATTATTTTATTTATTTTTTGAATTATTATAACAAATTCTTCATTGAATTTTGGGAGTTCTAACTTCTAATGTTATTTCAGAAAGTCTAGATGATAAAAAGTTAATCTGAAAGCTAGGAAAAATATAAAAAGATAATAGGTTAATTCTAAAAGTTTATTTTTAATTGAAAAATAGTAAAGGTAATAATCACTAGAATTCTTAATATTCATTTACTCTTCTATAATATTAATTCTAAATCCATGCATAAAAGTCTAGAAGTAAGGTAGGAACAACTTCTGAAAGTTTTTAGAAGAAATTAAGAGTGGGATTTTTAACTTCCAAAAGATATCTAAAGGGGTAATAATTTGAAAAATGACTAGTATGCATAATATTACCTGGGACCTTATGCAAAATTCAGATAAATATTGAAAGAGATAAATTTTTATTAGTATAGATATGCATAAAAGTTCACAACACAATTTGTAAGAGTCCTCATCTAATATGTAAAAGTAAATTTATTTTCCATTGGAGGGTAATATGTTTCATACATAAAGGTCATAAGGTTTAATACATAAGATTATCCCTATAGTAAAGTGATGCATAAAGTTCTATTCATTTTTCATAGGAATGATATAAGTGATACATAAGTCTTTCTGAACTCCCCTGGAATACATTTGAGTAAATTTTAATGACATGTAAAGGTAACTTATATTCAAAGAAGGATATGTAAGGGTATGGGATTAATGTAAATTTTTTAAAGCTACATACATAATATTATTATACTTTTATAAGAATGAGAATCTTGTAAATAAGTAAGATTCATTTGTGCATGCAAAAAATATTTCATGCTTAGAGGAATTTCTGCTAAATATTGTAATTCCATGATGAAGGAATCTTGTGCCACAATAGAGAAGAAGAGGTTGAGGAAACACAAAACTTAATATTCATAGGGTGTGTTTCATGTTGTTGGTGGGGTTTTTACACCAAGGTAAATATGATTGTGTCATGGTCTATACAGGGATAAGTTTGTTTCATCATGAAGATAGGTGTTAAAAATAGGAAATAATTCTAATAATTTCAATCATTTAAATACTTTCATACATTATTTAACCATTTGAATTAAATTTAATAATGATTTGAAGAATGAATACTCAAGATCATGGGATGAATTTAATGAATAATAAAATATTTATGTCACATGGAAACATTATACTACTTAGCATTTCATGTGAAGAATCCACTCTTATACACATGTCAAAGATGATGGAATTATTATGAGGGAGGTAAACATTGATGCTTTGAGTTTTATTTCAATTTAATATCTCTATTTATTATGTCCCAATAATTTAGTATTGTATAAATTGATATTAATGAGTGGACACATTGTGAGATGGATCTTATGTTAAGAACTATATTTCATTCTTAGGTAAATAAAAATTTCTTAAAGTAAGATTCGTGACTAAATCCATGTGTGTAAATTTACAGCTTTGATAGCCCTTATTTCACCTCAACATCATTGAATCAGAAATTAAAATTAATGAAATGTTTAGATCTATCAATCCCACACACTTAAACATTACACTCCTAGGAAATCATTTAATACCAAGGTTCACTTCTATCATTTTTATTGATTTTGGAAATATATCAAAAAACAACAACAAACAACAAAAAAACAACAACAACAACAACAGAAAAAAAAAATAATGGTGGTCTAAATTAGTGAATCCCCAACACATCATTGATAACAAAAATATTTCCACATGATGGAAATGAACCTAAATTGAGAAAGAATGATAAGCTTTGAGTTGGAGAAGCTTGAGACGCCAAGAAATATGCAACCATGTTCCCCTCTCACCAAGTGTGGGTGATCTCCATGTCAACACCCAATAACTGTTTTCACTTATGAACATAATATTCTACATTCCAAGGGAAACTACCACTTTCAGTGAGTTATTTATAGAGAATTAATGAGCTCGTCTCCACAACCTTCAAATTTAAATTCCTTTGCTCACTTAACTCTAGCCCTATTACCATCGCCTTAACCTCAGCCTGAAGAACATCACCTCTACCGTAAAAGGATGAGAAAGCAGCCACAACATAGCCCCTCTGGACTTGAATGACTCATCCACCCCTCATGTCCCTCCTTAAGAGGGAGTCATCCATGTTGAGTTTTAACCTAGATCTTTGGGGATGTCGGAATACCCAATTCCCCTAACCCCTCCTCCCAATCTGGATATGCACACATGGGTTGAAATCCCTTACTAACAAAGCGTCGTGGCACTCAGTACACACACCAGAAAAATCCATCAAAGTGTTCTTCATCTTGAATAAAATAGTGGTGCTAGTACCACATATGTTTCTGTGACGATCGTCATTTCTTTCTTTCCAAATGATCCAGAAACTCGTAACAAGGATGATCACCCGACCCTTCCGTTCTGGACCATGCTCGCCAGCGCCATTAAACCACTGGTTGAAGAAGTCCTCCAGAATCCCACTTTCTTCATCCCACCCAGATAAAAATCCTTACACGTGCCATGTCTAGTGGGCCCAATTGCTTCCAAAGAAAAGGTGCTTCATCATTTCTTGCTTGGGATTTTTACAACACTGGCATCTGGAGGCCATCGACACCCCCATACACTAGATATTATCATCAGTGGGTAGTTAATTGTTCCTTACCCGCCACATCAGAAATTTGAATTTGGGAGATATCCCCCTACACCACAGCATATTCCCTCAATGGTCACCCTTGATCAGGTTCCTCCTTGCATTTTCATACACTTTTATTGAGAACTCACCCGAGGAGGAGTCTGTGAAAATAAGTTTGTCTGGTACATCGCTGAGGACAACCTCATTGAAGAAGGCGCATTGATTATCATCGAGTATGACCTGAATGAATCTTGGATGTCTGAATGCATCGCTGAAGGACATATCTAGTGTGGAGAAACCAGGAAACCATAGCCTCCCTCCCCCCAATAATGATTCCATAAGTTCACATCACCTCTCCCAATCAGTCATCTGGTGTGAGGCCGGAGGATCTCTGTATACGGGTGAACAAGCTTCCATATCTTTGATGCACGAGACCTCTACACCACCACATCCATGCCATATTTCTCTTGCATAATCTTTCCCCATAGTGAGTGGCCTTAAATGGACTCCCATGAAATCTTAGCATGAATTCCTTGAATGGTGGAGGAGACACTCCGCATATTGATCCATCCATCAACTATAGGCCTTGCAAGTTGTTTCCCCATTTCCCAGTGATGTTTCCATTTCAGCTGACCATCCTATATAAAGGGTACCATGGTCCTCTCCATGTTAGAGACCACACTTTTTGGGGCCTTAAAGGTAGATAGGAGATGCATGGGGATAGATACTAGGATGCTATTGAAAAGGGTAATGCGACCTCCAAAAGAAAGCAACCTATTTTTCCAGTTGAATATGTGACCCGTAACCTTGCCCACAATATTTTCAAAGTGATGAATGTGAAGAGTGTAAGGACTGACCAGCACTCCAAGGTAATCCATGGGGAAGTATACCATTCTCATAATTAAGGTATCATCCAGGACCCTTACCATCCTGTCCGAGAGTATTTTAGAAGTATAATAAAGTATTTTCTTTCTTTTAATCACCTGCCCACTCTATTTAAAATATTCCTAAAGAAGCCCATTCATTACAACCACTGATATTATACTGCCATTAATGAACAGGATAGTGTCGTCCACAAACATCATATGAGATATGCCCTCAATAACATGCTTATCCCAATAAGGATAGAATTTTCCTGCCCGCAGACCCTTCTTTAAATAGTAACTAAGCACATTTTGAGATAGGATGAATAAAGTGGGAGAAAGAGGTTCCCCTTGTCAAAGACCTCAGCAGGCCTTGAAAAATCCAAACTTCTTGCCCAGAAAAGAGGTGGAGATCCATGCCGAGCTGAAGCAACGGAAAAACAGGTCACGGGTCTAATTTGAAAAGCCCATGTATTCTAGAACCTTTAAAATAAAACTCCATTCCATCCTATCGAAGGCCTTGCTCATGTATAATTTAATCACTAGATTATTCCCAAAGATCTTATTGTTAATCCCACTGATTATTTCTTGCACCACTCCAATCTCACACTGAATTGATCTCCCTTTGATAAATCTATGCTGCTCCACTGCCATCCATGTATCTAAATGGGGCGCTAACCTTTTGTTAAGGATGATACCTAGAATATTTTAAGGCATATTGAACATGCTTATTGTCCTATACTACTCAACGGACTGAGGGTTACCCACTTTCGATATTAGGACCACTTTGGTTTCACTGGCTATGCACGGAAGTTGCCCTCCCTAGAAGTAATCCCTCACAGCTCGCACTAAATCCCCTTTGACTATATCCCATGCCGCCATGTAAAACGATCTAGGTATACCATCCGGCCCTGGTGCACTGTCTGGATTCAAAGTCTATACTGCCTCATGCACTTCCTCCTCTTTTGGAGACCTTTTCAGGTGCTCATCAATCTCCTACATAATGCTTCTTGGCATGTACTCAAAGAGGTCCATTTCCTCACTAGTATAACCTCCCGGAATATTAGGATTATGGCCTGCAAGTAAATCCGTGATATCTACGTTAGCCATTTCCCCAACCTCATCCCAGTCGTTAGAATATGAACCATCCTCCCTGAGAATATTTGGCATGTGTAATATCCACCTCTCTTTAATGAAAGCATGGAAGTAGTTGGTATTCTGGTCCCCCTCATGAAGCCATCTTACATAAGCACCCTCTCTTTCAGTCCTCTCCTGACTCAAAATAATTTCAACAAGGATACCGTTTTTGGTTCTGAGTTCTTCAAAAATGTTATCATCCCATTCTTGCTCTAGGCTAGCCTCCATGCAATCGACTTCCATGCTGATCTCAAGCAGATCCTGGTCATGGGTGGGAGGAGACTTCCTCCACCTTTGAAGCATGTGTTTAAGTCGTCTTATCTTATTATGAATAGAAATACATGGGTTCCCAGGGAATGAACAAATCCAAGCTTCCCTGACCACATCATTGAAGCCTGCCTCATCCACCCATATCCTAGAAAACTGAACGTGGTTGACTCTTGCTGCAGTAAAGCTGAGGTCAAGCCGTAGTGGTGAGTGATCAGATAATCACCATGCCAAGTGGGAGACTTTTTCATCTGGAAAGAGTGAGTCAGTGGCCTCATTCATCAAGTAGCGATCAAGAAGACACCAGGTGTGCCTCGGGCCCCTTTGGTTGTTACTCTAGGTGAATCGATCACCCTCAAACCCCACATCCATTAGACCTATTCAGGCCTAAAAGGAAACAAAGGCCTAACTAGAAGTCCTTGTAAAAGAACCCCACCCCCTATTTTATCCTCCATGGATTCTATAGTATTAAAATCACCCCTGACTATCCAAGGGGTGTTATCATCGATGAGATATTCTAAGTCACACCACAGGCTCTCTCTCTCCTGAACATTGAATTTAGCATATAAAAAATTGAAAAAGAAATCAAGAGATACTATTGATACCTTCATGGAAAGGTACTGATCTGATATGCTCAACAGATCAACCAAGACATGGTCCTTCCAGAATAACCAGATATGGGAGTTAGGAGGATTCCCATGCATGCATACCCTTACTCTGAGCCTCTGTATGAAAAGATCCAGTTTTCTTGCTTCTTGTTTTGGTTCAAGAATAATCACCAAGGAAACTGAATTATTAACTAATTCATTTATGATGAAATCAATCTTCACATGTTCTCATAGCCCTTGGCCATTCCAGATGAGAAATCTAGACATCAAACTGAGGTCGTCCAGTTTTGGTCCCAAAAAACTGGCCCTTAGTGGGAGGAGACAGGATGAAAGATCTTGAATAACTATGTTTGTACCGATAATGAGTGTGCATTCCACTCTCCACCTTCTTTTAGATGACCTCTGGAGTGCACCCACCTCGAGTCCAATGCCTGATAGTAGCCACTAGAGAATCAGGATGTTTTTCATCCATTAAACTGATAGCTAGAGACACTATAGGTGAGAGAAGAGGGGGTAATGTCAACAATGATGATTGAAACGGAGGAAAATATTCCACTATTTTCAGCAAGGGAGAAGGAAGAGAGAGTTCCTCACTGGGTGGGGAGAACTAGGAAACATTTTCTGCATCAGAACTACAATCTGTTTGAACAATCTTTGAAATTCTCCAGAACGTCGCAAGGGGACAATCCTTCCTAGAGAGAGTGTCCATTGTCCAACGAGAGAGAGAAAAACACCAACACCCTACCCAATGGGGAATCCTGCTCCATGATCTCAAAAAATTCATCTGAGAAGTCGTGACGATGCAAAATTTCTTCCGATCAAGGATTAACACTTTGGCCGGAGAGATGAGGCCCCATAAATTGACGCGGTTCTGGAAAACCGAGAGCGGAGGTTTTTCGGCGCCAAATCTTGTAACCAGGGTCTACTGAAGATTGCTCACAGCCACCGAAAAAAGATTCCATGGAAAAGGCAAGGGAAAGGCATCCATCTTCCAAGAACAAAGAAGCATTCGGGGGGAACCTCCAATGGCCCTTTCTGACCTAGGCAATGATCCTGAGAAGAACGCAGTAGCACCTCCTTGAATGATGGTGGATGAGGCCGATCCTCCCCATCTCCAGGCACCGAAGGCCCAAGAACACCAGAAGACACGAGACCAAGGATAACCGGTACAATGGTAGGGAGCAGAGCATTAGAATCCATCCTACCAAGATTAAGGTTATTTTTCAGAGATTCTTTGTTGTATCCTTGTTTTGGTTGAACCAGAGGGGTTAGGCTGAGAGAACTACCCAGAGATCTAATACCAAGGTCAAATCATATTTCTCAAGGAAAATTTAATAACACTTTTTTTATTCTCACACACTTAAAAATATCATAATTATAATATGGATTTTATCTCCATAATTTCATACTAATCATAAAAATCCATTCAATCTCTTATTTATCCCTATTTGTATTTTATAACTACCTATTATATCTCTTCACTCAAGGTATTTTAATTATAGTTTTCCACATTCTCAAGTGTATGAATTATTTCCATAGTCTTTCAAACTTCCAAATAACTCCACATCTCATATAAATAAAGGTGTGTAAATTATTAGGACTTTAAATGGGTTATCTTATGGGTTAGGGTTAATGGGTTTTATAAGGGAAAATTCAGAGGTAGAATGAGGAGGTTTGGATCTAAAATGAAGTAAAATGCATGATATAAAGTTTTCACTCAATAATGGTATCCTCATTTACTCCACCATGGAAATATTGAACTCAATAACCCTTTTGATTTCCATGGTAAGTTTACACATTAATAATTTTAGCAATAATAATTTTTATTCCTTTTCAACTTCAACCTACCTCCTTAGTAGCATTATTCCCTTTTTCCATTTTTAATCTTGTATAAATTGAAATTTTGAAGGAATATAGGAATATTTCATCTTCAAATAGTTGTGTGAACTCCCTTTCCCAATTTTTGAAGGATATTTCCCCTTTTATCCTTCCATTATTTATTATTTTTTAGAGTTTTTCACCAAATAGCTTCAAATTAAGTAGGGCCCACAAATCTGTAACCAATATATTTTCTAGATCAGGGAACAACATAGATTCTTCCCTCCCTCATACTTTAGTTCAAGAATTATCATGAATTTACATCTAGATTAGGTTGGTTATAGATTAAGTTTTTTAATTTAGATGCCTAAAAAGTTTATTTAAGATTAATAGGGGATAACAAGTTTCATATGTAAATGTAGGATAGAATAGAATTTTATTTGTAAAAATGGTTTTTCATCAAAAGAATACATCAATCATTGTAAACACAAGTTCATGAACTCTAACATATTTGAAAAGATATAAAAATAAAGTTTTAGACTTTATCACATACCTCAAGAATCTCAAGAAAAGGAGAAATGTAAATAAGTTTTGAAAATATTTAGAAACCTCTTAGGTTGGGAAAGATAAATGTTGGAAAGATATTATACACATGAATTTCACATTTGATTAAACTTCCTTAAATGAATAGATTATAAATAAAAGAATAAAATATATTTTATAAACAAATTAAATAATGATATATTGAAATCAATATGTTTTAAAAAATAGAAAGATGGTCTGAATTTTTCAAAGTATTTGATTAAGATCAAGGTTCCTAAAAACACTCAAAAATAAAAAACAGAAAACAAAACATGCAGTTTGAACATATTGTATCAGCTTCCTTGAACTTAGATTCAAAAACCCTTCATTTAAACTAATTCATAAGTAATATGAAAGTTAAACTAATAATAATGAGATATATAACTTGTTTTATTTTGGTAGTGCCAACCTGATTTAAGTTACTAGTTGTTTCCTTTATCAAATCTATAAAAAAACAATCAAAAATTTAATTCAAAAAAATAATCTAAAGGAAAAAATAAAAATAAATAAAGGATATATAATATTAGGATAAACCCCCCACTCCAAGGATTTTTTTTGGTTTTAATTATATATAACTAGACAAAATTTGGTTTGTCCCCAATCTAATGGGGTGATGTTTCTTTAGAAAGAACCACGATAAATTTTATCTTTTGTTTCTTTTTGTATTTAATTTATTATGAATTAACACTTGTTTATATTTCTTCATGTTCCCCTCCATGATATTTTTGTTCCCATAGAGTAGTTTATAAGATACCAAAAAGTAAGGGTAATTCCCCTCTTCTTAAACTTTAGGTGCAGTATCCACTATTCATAAGAATTAGATTTCAAGATGTGGTTTTTCTTCAATTTTTAATTGAATCATATATTGCTCATCCAAATTTATCTTTATACCAATATATTCTTGTAGATCATGGGACAAATCTAACAAATATTTTTTCTCCTCAATAGAAACCACTTTTATTATAGATTTTTTCCCTTCATCCTTAACCAAGGTAATATTTGATAGTAATAAACCTGAATAATTTTAATAAAGTAATTTGTTATGAAATTCAATTTGTGAAAATTTAAACAATTAATAATCTATATTATTTTCAACTACTTTTATTTGTTCAACTAGAATTCCAATGTTGTTAAATACCTTTGGCATGGATATGGAGAGATGAGGCAATGGGTATACCTCTAGGAGTTCCCCGATCCCTAGCATATTTCCTTATTTTCGGGCATGAGCGATCACTTCTACTATTTGAGGTAGAATTGATTCTTCTTCCACACTAGCATAAAAATTAAGAAAATATTTTAAAAAATAGTGTATCTCATTAAAAATGCTTCAAGGATTTAAAAATTTGATGTTTCCTTATTAAAATCCATTTCTTTCATCAAAATATTATCCTCACATCCTAAATCATAATTGCCTTAATTTTCTTGGGAATTTTTTTGTTTTTCCAGACAAAGAGAACTCTTCCTCTTCAAAATCCATTTTAAAATAAAAAATTATTAAAATAAACATTTTAAGTTCTTATAGAATGATATACAATGAAGTTTTTTTAGTTTTTGAAATTTATGATTTTTTTATATTTTTATGAAAAAATAGTGTGAGAGAGTGATTTAGTCTCCCAAATAATAGTTTTAAATTGATGCACAATACTTTTTTCATGAAACTAAATTTAATAAATTCTTATTTACTTAAGCATGAACTATAGTAAACAACCTAGTTTTGGTCTCACAAGGAGGCCACTCACAAACACTATTCTTATATTATTATGATTTATTTAACTAAAATATAATACAAAATGAAATATTATTCCTAAAAAAGTGGGGATTTTATAAAATTAATTTGATATATATATATATATAAATTCAAATAAAGGACAAAATATTGAAAAATATAATGAAGTTACTAATAGAAAATATTTGTTAGACTTAGGAGTTTACATTAATTCTAATTTTTTTATTTTAAATATTAATTATTATTATCCTATTTAATTTAGATATCAAGACCTTCCACCCTACACCCTCTTACTTGAATGGTGATTATCCTACATTGATACCTCTATATATAGAAAAATATCTTAACAAATTTAGCTAATTAAACACTTTAATGAACATCAATACCTAATAAAAACTTTTCCATTTGAATGAATTAAATATTAAAGGTAAGTAAAATAGATAAATGGGGAATAATAAAGTTGTAGTAGGGATAGAAAGGTGATTTTTCATAGATATTAGTTTAACCATTACTAAATTCTAATAATATAATAACAAGATACATTAAAGAGAAATAAAACTTAAATAATTATTTTTACCACCCTTCGAACAACATCGAGGGTTATTTATTCATTACTATAGAGATAAGAGGATTTTAGTGGAGGAAACATGAGAAAAAACTATATGATATATATAAAATAAGCTAATTTTATTAAAATGAAAAAACATTATATGAAAATAGAAAATAATAGAAAACCCTAAATAACAATCTTCCAAAGAGTTGAACTAAAAATAAAATTAATCATCCAATATTCCTTTTATATTGGAGTGGATTGGTGTTTAAATAAGAAATCATAGCAGCATCGGTATGTGGGTACGGGTGGATTCCTCACATGAAGCATTTAGTAGTATGTTTTTTCTCATGGAAATGATCTATTTTGTTCTTCAAATTCCTCCCATGATCTTAGATAATTATTCTTTAAACCCCCTTCAATTTAATGTACATTTTGATGTAATATATGAAAGTATTTTAATGGCTAAAAGTATTGATATTATTTTCATGTCATAATAACTATCTTTATGGCACAACCAACTTCTACCTTTGAAGACCATGATGCAATAATATTTACCATGGTATCAAAACCCTATCCATATCAAGACACACAAGGGTATTAATCATTGTATTGTGATATGAGATGAGGTATAGACCTAACCCTAAGTGAGAGTGTGGTAGAATGTATTATAATACAATATGGGTTATGAGATCAAGATTTGGTATTGGAATTACCTTGAGTAAAAGTTCAATGTTTGTGACATGGTATGAATCCCTCCCTTGAGTTATAGGGTATGGGTTGGGATTTTTAGAAAAATACTACTTCCTATTATGGTGTTGGCTAAGCTAGGTAGGGTCGGGTGTCATGGTGACTTGGTTAACACACGATGACCCGATGTAAATTCATGTTTCTAGTTACTTCCTACTATTTATTTTTATCATGAATAAAAATTCATATTAAGGAATTTATTAGGTTCACTTGGTGAAACCATAATGATATGTATTTCTCACACCCTGCATGAACACCCTAGTATGCATGAAGACTTTATGTTTTACTTTAAGGTCACAAGTTTCATAGTGGATTAGGTTGGATTAGCTCTATGGGGATTGGATACTAGTTTGAGGTAATTTTAGGGCTTTAATGGATCCTCCTTATACTTTTTACAATTATTTACTTTCATATTGTAATTGAAATAATGGGAGATCAGTTAGGATATATAATTGTATGACCTACATTGTTCATTTTTTATGGCATGGATGTGTTGTGAATTTACAATACTCTGATTATTTTTATGTATGTTTTATGTTTATTTATTATTATTAATGGTTATTATATCAAATTAATAGTATCACAAACATGTAATTTATACCATCACTTCTAGTTAGAGGCCTCTAGTGTGTGTATAGGCACACTTGAGGCCATCTAAAACTCCAACTGAGATTCTAATGAATTATTTTTCTATAGAATTACAAAATGGTATTATAGCATATTTTCTTTTTTATTACTATTTAGGAACTAGTAGATGGTGATAGTAATATGTTAGATATTGTAATTTTCTATAGGAAATAGATTCATTAACACCTTCTCGATGGAAATTTCAAGTTACCAGGGTTATGGGACTATGTTTTTTATTTTCATTTTTATTGTTGAGATATAATTTAAGTATTATGTGTTTATTTGAGATCAATAATTTTGGTTTTTTATTTTAGCCCATAGTGTCAATATTCATGTGTGAATACATCATATTTGGTATGTAGGATTCACATGAAATATGTGTTCTTATGTTTGATTGATTCTGATTATGATAAATAGTATAGTTTTTTAAATTATCAAAAACATATTATATAGTTTTTTCTATATAACTTGTTGGTGGAATTATAATACACTAAACCACAGTGATCACTGATAGCAGATGATGTTGATCCTATCATGGGATGTTCATTGACAATGAATATACTATCCCTAGGTGCAATGGATGTATAGTAACTATTGGTGGGTTATTTTAGGAATTATATACCTTGGTGATGGTTTGATGCATGTGAGTTATGCCTGAGAGATGGTTCGGAGTGGGAATAGGTTTCCTTGATGAGATAGATACCCTTGATAGGGTGGAGGAAAGTCATATGTAATTCATTGTGCTTTTTTGATGTAAATATCTTGGAGTGATTTAGGTATCAACGTTAGGGTTGATAGTCGAGATTGGTTAGATTCCTAGCCTTGTTGGTTTTGGGTGTGGTTTTCGATGGGATAGTGGATCGTGATCCTAGATGGTCAGGTCTAGGATGGGAAGATCATGGGTAGCTGCTTTTGGTTTCAGAGCTACACTTGAGTGGTAGGTGATCGCATGGTTATCCTTACCATGAGTGATATTCCTCAGGCTTGTTGGAATGGAAGCACCGAGGGTGATTTTTTCTAGATGAGATTGACATGAAAGGAAGTCATTTTTAGTTTTTTAAGTGTGTGAGCCTAGTTTTTATGGGAAGTGACTAATGGGAGCATGGTTTGGGTTGTCTAATCAAGTGATATGGTATTTTATAATCATTTTGGTTTGAATGAGATTGATATGGATAGTGAAATAAGAACTAGTGATAGATTTTTCTAGAGAGTCTCTCTACCTTGGGTGGAGAGTGGGTGTTGAGTGGATTTTCAAGGAAAGCCCTGATATATTAAGGAAAGTGTGTGTTGGTTATGCATGGTGTCTATTTTTTTAGGGAGTGTTGTAATGGTCTGTATAGGGATCTGTTGGGAATTTTTTGAGGTTCCAATAGAACCCGAGCAATGTAGTGATGGTTTTGATTATCCTTAGATTCTTGACTACTTAAATAAGTACCATGGGACCTTAGTGGATTTTATTATGTGATATCACTTGGGGTGTGATCAGAGATGTGATGTGGTTTCTCAATTTTATGTATGGGTTGAGGACCGATGGAATTTTTTATATTCCTAAAGGCATGTTGGCCCGAGGTTTTTATGAGAGTGGGAGGTGTCCCTTTGTAATAATAAGAGGCATAAGTGATATATTAGAATATCGTGGTACTATAGGTTTGAGGTTGTTCCTTAATGGGGTTTTTTAGGAATTGGATGAGCATGTCTCAAGAAGATCGATACATGTGTGATGATGGATCCAGTTGGGGATTATGATTTAGGAGAAATGTAAAGGAATATCTATGTTAGAGATAACATCATTGGTTGTTGGAGGGTGTAACCCCCGTTTTGGGTGAATTTTGGTGAACATTGAGGATGATATTCCTGGTAAGTTGGGAATGGGTAGTGATTGGTGTTTTATGTTGGCACCTAGATATGAGTGGGTCAGTCATGTCAACTCAATATGTTTGGTAATGGATAGATCATGGTTCATAAAGATTAGTAATTTTGGTTTATAATGGAGATGATGATGATACACTAATAGTGGGAAACATAAAATAGATTGTGGTTGTGTGGCCCTCATATCGAAAGTGTCATGGATATGGTGAGACCGGATGATGGATGGTCAAGATAGGACTAGGATACTAGTGAGTAGGTTGATCGGATTTTATCAGGATCTTGGGTGAGATTTGGGAATTGAATATGGTTTATAATGGATTATGGGTGTCTATAACACCCCAACTCTAGTAACACAAATCCAATGTTTACTTTATTACATTGTAATAGGATATAAGGGATCGCACCACATGGGATTTATTAGTTTAACAGTCTTGGTAAAGTAGATACATAAATGGTTCTCATATTACATAAAGAATATAAAACATAGAATAAGAAACATTATTATATCCTTGATATTATTCACAATATACTTATCCATATCTTGGGGAAAGTAAAACAAATAAAGGGTGATCTAAAATACTCAGTAAGTGTTACATACAGTGGATTATATCATGTGTAAATAATCCATAATCAATATGGCAGAGCGGATAATAAAAACACATGACATTCAATCAATAACTTGAGTTAAATGAATATACATGGATAATATCAACATAGAAATCATATTTATAAAGGAAACTAAATTCTTAATAAAGTAAATTAATAATTATGGACATTCATGATTAAGGCCTCTCATCCAAATATCATGAATCTTACTGTCAATTCCTCTCAACCAAGACATAATTCTTAACAAATTGGTATGTGTAAACCAAATAATCATATAATATAGAACACCTAATTTTTTTATCTCATGATACCTATTGATTTATAAAGGGGATATCTATAACTAGGCCCCACCCATAACTTTCACATGCTATGAATTCCTTATATTTTGAATTATCAGTAAAATTCATCCTCAAAATTCCTTATAAGTCAACAATTATATGTGTTGAATCGAGAATATAGAAAATTAATATTTCATCATCATAATAATAAAACATATATAGAAATAATAAATATAGTATTATTTGATCATATCCATGGTAACATCAATGGGTTTTCATAAATGAAAATATCTTTAAAAGATCACTGAAACATTTCTTGAGGAAAATACCCTTTTCATTTTTGAAATAACTTATTTAAAAATATAAAATATTATATAATATTATAAAAAAAATATCTTTGAAAATAACTATGTAAACTTATAAAGGAATATTCAAAGAAAATAGTATTCATGGTGGTGATAAAATTTATTTGTACAGTGTTCGTTAAAACAAATATCTCATTCACATCTTTGATAAAAATTACCTCATTCAAAAAATGACAAAAAGATTATATTTTAAATACTTTTATATAAAGTTAAACATGGGTAAAAATAACTTTTATAAATATTTGGATAATATTAAAACATTTTAAATACTATATGGATATGAAAAAAATAATTGGAAGGAAAACTTCAAAATAATATTTTTAAATGAAAGTCTCGTACATGTAACTTATTGATCCTTGATCCAATAAGAGAATAAATGTAATATAAAAATGTAAACCAAAAAAGTAAATATAGTATAATAAAATATATAGTATTTAAGAAATTATTATCATATAATTTTCTGAAATTAAATCTAAACATAAACAATCCTGAAATAAAATGAGATTGTAAAAGAAATCTATTACCTCAAGTTTGACTTTACTCATAAGTGATTTTAACTTCATGTATAATAAATTTTAATTTATTATACCAATATAAAAAACAAATACATAGTTATAATATCATATATGATCAAATTATAACATTCCAACACCCTTTTATTAATAATTCCTTATTAAAATCATCATTTTCGAGTGTTAACTGTTTCATTTTTCATGTACGTTTTGGTTCTGTAGTTTCATTCCTTGCAAATTTCTCATGGTTATGTAATATAAAATTTTTTAATAATTATATAAATATCATATATAGTCATTATATACATGTTTATAATAATCCATTAGATGTTTATATGAAAAATGGATCACATCACTTCGTGGAAGTGATAGTTCACATATGCACATGAGCGATGTTATTATTTTTTAACGGGTGTAAGAGTAAGAAGATAAATGATATATTATATTTCCAGAATAATAATTATGTTATAAATATAATATATAAATATTATTTTCATCATAATAACCATCCAAGAATGGTGGTGATGAAAAATTAAATACATCACTTCGTAAGGCGGTAGTCCGTACTTATGAATGAATGATGTTATCGTCTTTCATTTGATGGAGAACGAGAAGAATAAAGGTTGAGTCATAGAAATAATATCATATAATATATTTTAGATAATTATATAATTATATAATCTTGGTTAACATATAATTTAAGTAGGTTTAATAAAAATAATAATTAAAACACTCGATTAAGGGTTATACCTCTTCTCTAGACAACCTCTTTTGTCTTACACCTTAAGCCTTATAAGACTGGTATTTTGATCAAAAAATGACCTCTAGATCATGGGTAGGGATGTTAGGAATGTATTTATTAGGTATTATATGATATATGAAGAACTTTAAGTGCTTTTAATAAAGGATAAGTAGTGTCCTTTTATAAGTGAGGGAGAGGATGCACTTGAAATTTTACAAAAGATTAAAAATTATTAATGTCTTACTCAAAAAAAATGGATCCAAAATGACTCATATTATAAGTTGATAATTTAAAGGTATAAATAAAACCAAAAATTGTTTTTTAAAAATTGTTTTTTGTTATATTTAATCCTTATCCCTTTATTTTAACCCTTTTAACCCACTTTACCCTTAACTGAGGTGATAAATATTTACCATGGTTACTATTCATTATGACTAAAAAATTAAGTTGACCTTATTATATAATATTAATTATTATGATTCCAAATATGGAATAAATTTTACATGATTAAATTCCAATAATTTTCAGAAATTACTTTTAATATTAGTTATCAAAACGCAATGAAAATCTTTTTTTAGAAAAATGTTGATTTTAATCATAAAAAATTATTTTATAGAACAATTATGTATAATTTTGATTATAATAAAATTAATTGGATTATTTTAAATTAAATGAGTCTTATTTTACTTTAAAACAAAATTAAAACTAAAAGGTACCTTTTAAATTATTTATTAAAATAAATAGACTAAAAATAGTTTTTATTTGAACAAAAACATTACTTAAATTTCCAAAATGTTAAGCATATATTTCTAAGTTCAACATTATATTTTTATATAAATTATATTACTTATTTAATAT
Source organism: Viscum album (assembly GCA_963277665.1). NCBI lineage: Eukaryota > Viridiplantae > Streptophyta > Magnoliopsida > Santalales > Viscaceae > Viscum > Viscum album. The sequence continues at coordinate 2,100,672,872 of OY728152.1, forward strand.
ATATTTTCCAATAAAAATGGTTTCATAAACCTTAATTTTATTCTTACATCATTATAATTTCATAAAAGTGATAGTTTTATAGTCATTATTTTTCACTATTCGTCTAAAAATCAGTTATTTATGAAAAATCACAAAAATTAATCCTAAAATAATTTTTACATTATGAATTCAAAAATTAAATTCATTTTATCAGATTAAATTTATAAAAATTTAAAATTTAGATTTTAATTATATTCTTGAATAAAACTATATGCATTGTTTTATTCTTTCTTTAAAAAGAAAAACTTACTTACTATAATTGAATCTCAAGCATTACATTTTTCCATTAAAATAATTTCATCCTCAAAATTTTCACAATGTCACTATAAAAATATGTGGGAATTTATTTATCATAAATTATTCATGTTCTCAAGTTTCTTATTATATTTTATGATTTCTCCAAAGTACCTTCACCAATCAAGCCATATAATTTCACACAGTAAGATAAATCATTTTTTCAATTCCATTTCCTCAAAGGTGAGAACATGTGTTGTGTCTAGAATCCAATTCTCTATAGAATTTTAAAAGACCTAATTTACTTGGGACTTAGTTTCCCTTTATTTCCTAACCTTATAACACCCTTCCATGGAGATACCTTCAAGAAAACATGATCTCACACTTGAAATTTTAAATACTTTCTTTGGTTATACACATAACTCTTTTGGATGATTTGTACTACCTTGATATGAATTTAAATATTTATCACTTTCACCATTGTATCCTCAATAAATTCTAGGCCTAAAATCTTATTTTTACAAAATTTGACCTAACAAGTTGGTGTACGGAATATTTTCACATATAATACTTCATACGATGTCATTTGAATTCTCAAATAGAAGATATTATTATATGATTATTTCACCAAAGTTAAATACTAATATCATATACCTTGAAAGTAAAGTAAGCATGACCTTAACATGCCTTATGATGTCTAAATATTCCTTTTATATTGTCCATATATCTAAGGATGATTAGTGGTTCTCAAACATATTTTGGTGTCAAGAGACTTATGAATAATTTTCCAGAATTTTAATACAAATTATGGGTTACGATCAGATAAAATCAAAATAGGTGTACCATGAAGTCTCAAAATTTTATTAATATAGAGCCACATGTGGTTCTCAAGAGGGAGATCTTACTTTATGGAGAGGAAATGTGCTAACTTTGTAAGGAGATCAACAATAACCCGTATGTCATTATTATTTCTCAGAGTATTTAGAAATCTTGTTACAAATTCCATAGTGATATCATCCCATTTCCACACTGTATTAAGTAGAGTTTTCATAAATCCTTTAGTATTTTTCCTCTCAGCCTTTACCTATTGGAAAACCAAGAACCTTGATACATAATCTATAATTTATCATTTCATATTATTCCACCAATAGTGTTCCTTTAAATCTCAATACATTTTAGTGCTACTAGGGTGTGTAGAGAAATTTGAGTTATGGGTTTTATTTAATAATTCTCTCTTTACCTTAGGAACATATGGAACATGTATAATTTTTCAAAATTTCAATATACTATCTTCATTATTGAAGTAAACCAAATTCTCATCATTCATGACTTTTATTTTCTTTTGAATATTCTTATCATTAAGTTGGAAACATTTTAATTTCTCTAAAAAGGATAGTTTGGTAACCATTTTGAATAGTTGTGATGTTTTCCCTTAATTAATGATTCACATATCCTAATTTACTAAATACATGAATATAAGATCTTTTTAGATCCTCATCTTATTCAAAACTTCATAATATATCTTATTCAATGCATCATCTACTTTATTATCCTTCCCAGGGTGGTAGTGTATTGGGTAATCCTAATCCTTGAGTAATTATAGTCATCACCTTTGACTCATGTTGATCAATTTCTATGATGAGATTTATTTCAATATTTTGGGATCCATATATATTTCATATCTTTCACTATAAAGTTAATTCCTCCATATCTTCAATGAAAATATTATGGCTGACAAATCAAGATCACGGGTTGGATAATTCAATTAATGGATCTTTAAATACATTGATGCATATTCAATAACCCTATCATTTTGTATAAGGACACATCCAAGTATCTTATTTGATGTATCACTCTATATTATAAATACATATCTTTCTAGTAGTAAAGTTAATATTGTTGAATGGAATAGTCTCCAATTTAATTCTTCAAGATTTTATTTATAGTCTTATGACTATATGAACTTAACCCCTTTACATGTTAACTTGGTTAATGAGTTAGCTAATCATGAAATTTTTTGAACAAAGTGTCGATAGTAACCTACTAATCCAATGAAACTGTGTACCTTGGTTATATTTTTTGGAACTGTTCATTCCATCACTACCATTTTCTTTAAAGGATCAACTAATATTATATCCTTATAGGAAATATAGCAAAGAAAAGAAAATTCATAAATCTAGAATTCACATTTTCTAAATTTTCCATATAACTCATTTTCTTTGAGATTCTTAAGAATGATTAAAAAATGTCTTTTATTCTCATCATAAATTTTATAGTATATCAATATATCATTAATAAATACCACAAAGAAATTATCGAGGTAATACTTGAATACACTGTCCATCATATCCATAAAATCATAGGGTTCATTATTCAATCAAAATGGGATTAAATTAAATTATTAATGTCCATACCTCATTCAAATTCAATATTTGTAATACCATACTTTTTTACTCACAGTTGATGATGCCTAGAATGAAGATCAACCTTTGAAAAATATTTATCTCTTTGTTTTTAATTGAATAATTCATCAATTTATGGTAGAGGATACTTTTTCTTTATAGTAATGGAATTTATTTCCCTATAATCAATGCACAACCTTATAGACCCATATTTCTTATTAACAAAAATAAAAAGTGATCCTCATAATGAAACACGTGGAAATATAAATATCTCACCACACAACTTCTATAGTTGTTTCTTCAGTTCTCCTAATTACACTATGGTCATCATATAGGGAGTCTTATATATAGGTTTTTCATTATATATGATATCAATAAAAAAGTCAATTTCACACTTAGGTGGATGTTCATGTAGTTCTTCAGGAAACACATCAATATATTTTTGCATAATATTTGAATCCTATATTCTAAGGATACCTCTCTCATTAATAGGTTGTGTCTTCTCTTCTTCTCTGAAAAATTCATTAAGAAGATATTCTTGAGGTGGATCCATACATGATTCATATGATGTATTATCCCCTTTGAATATAATAAATTTCAAATCTCTATCACAAATTGTAATATCTTTCTCATGGAAATAAATTTTTTTCATTATAATTTTAAATAAAATCCATACCAAGGATTATATAAAAGTCAATAATAAGAATAATAATAAAGTTTTTAAATGGGGTATGTCTATGTTTCATAATGGAAATTGAATGAAACATCCTTATCATAATAATATTTACACTAGTAATCTTTATAACAACTCCCTTATTAGGGTGCTATGGAAATATCATATTTTCATGGAAAACATGGAAGATATAAAAGACTGAAAAGATCCAGAATCAAATAAATCATTGGATAAATTTGATTTTATGATCAAAGTATATTACACTGCATAATTGGGAAGTTCAACCTCATCTATAGTGATTGGGAAGTTCAACCTTAGATATAGTGATTGCATAAGTTTGGTCTTTTCTCATTTAACTCTTATGTAGGAGGTTCCCTTGATGCTTAGGAAATTAGTTTGAATAATGATCCATATCTTTATAATTTAAGCACTAGATAATAGTGGATTCATTCATTTTCTTTCATTCAATAGAATTATTCCTCTTTATCCACAATTAAAACAAACTCATGTTCTCATTACCCAGGTGTTTCTTTTCAAACTTATCACATTTTGTAAATTTCATCCTCCCTTTCTTCTTATTTGACACATTTATTTTTTCTTGATGATCAGTTGACCTCTTATTTTCTTGATTTCCCTTTAATATATAAGACATAAAATTCTTTCTCTTTATTTATGTCACTTGATACTATATCATCAAATGATGAAAATGTTTGAGAACCCAATGACCTTTGGAGACTCATCTTAGGCCTTTCAATGAAATGGTCAATCTTACTTTTTGGATTACATATGTAATTTGAAGGAAGTCTGGATAATATTATAAATTTATCCCAATGCTCTACCACACCATCTTCTTTATTCTTTAAATTAAGGAATTTTCTCTCCATATAATCTCATTTTTCTTGAGGAAAGTATTTCTCAAAGAATATCACTTTAAATTTTATTTGTTATATACTTTCTATTTCATCAACATATTTAGTATTTTGTATCAATAACCACTATTGTTTAGAATCTCCCTTCAAATGATATACTACCAGAATAACTTTTTCTCTTTCATTACTTCCCAATGTTAGGAATATATTTTCAAGGGACATAATCCATTATTCAGCTACCAATAGATCATTAGTTCCATTGAAATATAGAGGAATTTATTAAATGAATCAATCCAACATTATAGAATCATTCTATAGAACAATAGGTTGTTCCATACGAGAAAGTTTATTTATCATAACCAGATTTAGCTGCCCTATATCCATGGTTGAATTAGTTCCAACACCATCTACATTAGCTTGCTCAATAGGTAAATTCCTACATTGACTATAGGTATTGATTCCCTTTCTCCCATTAGGTTTCATCTCTAAATAATGGAACACACTGAGTTAGCTCGTAATTATCATGAATATTGAGACATAAAATAAAAATCTCTATAATGGTAAAATTTATCAAACATATTAAGGGGTTATAATAATTATCATTTTAGTTATGTTCATTTAAAACCTAGATCATAAGGTTCTTACTAAAATTTCTACGATACCAACTATAATGCCCCAACTCTAGTAACCCAAATCTAGTGTTTACTTTATTCCATTGGTACAAGATACAACGGATCTCACGACACAGGATCAATCAATTTTTAAATCTTGGTAAACTAGATACATACATGATTATCATATTACATCGGGAAAAACATTGCATAATATACATTATTACATAATTGATATCATTCATAATATCATTATTCATATCCTAGGGAAAGGAAAACAGATAAATGGGGAGCTCAGATTCTTGGTAAGGGCTATATACAACAAAATATATCATGAGTAAATAAATAATAATCAATATGGAATAGTGGATCATCAAAACACGTGTTATTAAATCAAAATATTGAGTTTAATTAATATACATGGATAATATCAACATAGAAATAACATAGATAAAGGAAACTAAATTCTTAATAAATAAAATTCCTAACTCTATACTTTCATGATCTAGGACTCTCAACCAATATATCATAAATATTACTATCGAGGCCTCCCAACCAAGACATCATTCTTAAAAAATGGTTAGGTGTAAATCAGATACCCATCTAATATGGCATGCCTATTGTTCTATATCATAAGATATTTTGACACATCAAAAGGATATCTATACCAGGCTTCACCCATCACTTCTACATCTTATACATTCTTCATATTTTAAATGATCGATACAATTCAATCTCAAAATTCCTTATAAGACAAAAATTATCGGTATTTAATCAAGAATATGAAACATCAATATTTCATCATCATAATAATAAACCATCCAGAGAAAGAATAAATATGGTATCATTGGATCATATCTCTAGTAACATTGATGGGTTTTTTCATAGATGAAAATACCATTAAAAGGTCACTAAAATATTTCTTGAGGAAAATAACCTTTTCATTTTTGAAATCAATCATTTAAAATTTTAAAAATTTCTAGAATATTAGGAAAAAAATTATTTAAAAAAAATCATGGAAAATTTTAAAGGAAGCTTTGAATAAAATATTAGTCATGATGGTAGGAAAATTAGTCCATGTTGTGTGTAACTTCCCCTTATCTAGAACTCTCTCACATGGCTAGAAAGGGTTGGTTACAAGACCTCAAGCATGCCTCCACATATACCAGAGGCTACCAACTAAATGTAAGGGTGTGATGAGTATAGTGGTGCAACTATACCCCCTAGTTACAGAGTTACAACATAGTGAAAAATAAACAATATAACAATAAATGAATAAATATCAGAGTGTGGAAATAATGGGAAAAATGAAATAAAGAAGAAAAACAACAATAAATCCAACTGAATAATCCAATAAATAATAGAAGTAATACAAAATAAAATACTATAAGACTCAATAAAAGACTCAAAATTCCCTAGTCCCAAACCCCATGTCATTCCCATATCCAAAATCCAGGCCATCCAGCAAGAAAACAATCAACAGCAATGTCCCATGCCATTATCTAAAACTGCATCCATATAATATTTTTAGGTACTAAACAGTAGACTAGATAGGGTGTGAGTATAACTCAATATTTTGACACCATTATTTCTAAGTATAAATAATCTGATAATAAGTGTATGAAATAATAAAATAAAAATTGTATTAATTAATTAAACAATTAAATTAATACCACATCAACCTATTTAGGATCCATACCAGAATGTCTATGAGCATGTCTTATGACCATTCTAACCATGAACTTATAACCAAGGTATAAATTAAACAAATATGTTTCAAACCTACTATATAATAATTTTATAATTTAATCAAGGTTGATCCTGGTATACAAGTATTTCAGCATGGTCATTGGTCATTTCTCGCTATATAAGCATTTTAGCATGTATCACTGGGAATATCCCACTATATAATCATTTTAGCATGTATTATTGGGAATATCCCACTATATAATCATTTCAACATGTATCACTGGGCCAATGCCACTATATAATCATTTCATCATGAGTCGTTGATCCAAAACCCTCTATGAGTATTACTGTATTTAATCACAACACCAGTCATAGAAACAAGGATGTCACAATATAATATCATATGGGCCAATGCATAATTATGAAAATTACTATTTATCTTTTAATTACACATTTCATATTTCAACTGGTCATAACCATTAATGTTCCATTTATCTCAATAAACAATCCAAGCCAAGGTGAATTTATATCAAGCAATCACCCACATTCCATGTCATGCTAAACACACTTTAATACATTAAAAAATTTATTTATAATCAAGGTTTTTCTCACCTGAATGGTAGACACAGTCTAAGTCAATAACCATTTGGATATAAAGGGACTCCGAAGAATAATTCAATTCATTCTTTTAATTTATTTGATGCATGATATGTTGGCACAATTTTCAATATTGAACATACTTAACAATTATCAATATATATGGTAAACTCCCATGAGGAAGAAGGTGTAGATGATCACAAGAAGGTTCCTATATCAAAATAAAAAATGCACATAGTCAATAGATTACATCATGATGGTCGAAGAATGATGGAAGAGAAGAGGGAGCCAAGGAATAACTACTTACCTGTGGATTGATTGCACAAATAGGATGTCCAAAGAGGAGGTAAGGCTTCTAAAAACACCTATAAACTGACCTAGGGTTGAGAGGAGAAATTTTTATGTGAGTTAGAAATAAAATTCATCTACATGATACACTTTAAAATAGTAGTTTAGGTAATTACACTATGAGTAATATAGTTACATGTTGTGTAATTATTTTTAGTGGGATACTCTGAAAATACCATCATCTCAGATTATTATTTAATCTAATAAAAAATTACACAATTTTTACTCTCTTCATGTCATGAATCATTTCACAACCTGTAACCATTCATGACATGTTCCCGGAAATAATTACATGGTGTGTGTTGGAGTTACATGACGTGTAACTATTTTGTAGATAGTTTTTCAACCCATTTTCCTTACAAAAAACTAAACCCCCTTTAAGGATTATCAACTTACTAAGAACCCATGGTAACAGTTAACCCTTTTATACCTAGACTCCATTAATTCAAATAGAAAGCTCAAACGGATCCCCATGTGAATCTTCTCTGGTTTTCTCAAGTTTCCTCGCAACCCAATACTATGTTTATTTAAACAATAGACTTCCTTGAACTTTAAGTCATTTTCCCCAACAAAGGATCTCCATATTTGAACAAGACATGGTCACTAAGGCTCAAAATAAAAACTCAATGAGGGATGTACCTAGAAAAAGATAGGATCTTACAACCTCTCCACCATATAATAGCTCATCCCCAAAGATACTTCTCACTACGGTTCAAAATCCTTATTATATGCTCTTCAAAGGATGTATCAGCACTAAGATCAACATCTATTATGCCTATCACATGAGAAGGTTCTGAAGAATATCTCTGAAGTTCTGACACATGGAACACATCGTGCATAGAACCGTAGCGATTTGTAAGGGCTAAACAATACTCCACTGAACCAACCCTATCCACTATCTCGAACATCCCAACAAACCTAGATGCTATCTTCCTCTATTTCTTGATACGGGTTTTTCACAACCCATAAAACAACTGAATAAAAACATGATGACCAACCTAAAACTCTAGAGTTCATCTATAATGGTCATCATAAGATTTCTACCTGATCTTCATGGTTACCAAATACTATCTAATCATATGAACCTACTTAGATGTCTTCTATATGATACTAGGCCCAATAAGCACTATCTCACCTACCTCCAACCAATTAAGGGGAGAACAAAATGATCTACTATAAAAATACTCAAATGTTTCCATTTGGATAGATAATTAGAATATTTTATTATATGAAAACTCCAATAGTTTAATATGATACTCCCATGAACCACTAAAATCCAAAACACATGCTCGTAACATATCCCCCAAAACTTAAATAGTCCACTCAGATTGACCATTAGTCTGAGGATGAGTGGACATACTCAAAAGAACCAAAAATAACATAGATATATGAAGACCCTGCTAGAACCACGATTTGAAATGAGGATATCTATCTAAAATGATATTCCTCAGAACACTGTGCAGTCGAACTACCTCCCACACATAAATACTTCCCAGATCATCAACTTTGATGGTCTCCCTAATAGGTAAAAATTGGGCTACCTTCATCAGTCGATCCACAGTCACCCATACTACATCATTCTTATGAGTTGTACTGGGTAATTCTATCACAAAATCAATTGTGACTTCATCACATTTCCAGTTAGTAATGGGAAAATATTGTAAAAGCCCAACTGGCCTCTAATGCTCGGCTTTCACCAATTGAAAAGTGAAACATATCACCAAAAATCCTTATACCTCCTTATTCAATCCTAACTACTAGTATTTTTTATAGAGATCATGATACATCTTTGTTAAACTAAGATATACCACTCTTCTAGAATCATGAAACTCTCTCATTAGCTCCTCACGCAAGCCCATAGAAACCCATACTTGGCCGTAGAAAATAAGATAATTTACACTAAAAAGAGACCATCACAATGGTGTGTCCCCACCATATAATCTATCTCTCATAACTAATCTCTCTTTATCAGATAACTACTCAGTCTTAATCTAGTCCAAATAAATAGGTATAACAAATGTCAAAATTAGAGACACCCACCCTTGAGACTCCTGAACATATAGATGCATGTCTGCAAAGAGGGCCATTACCCAACCCTCATCACGGGACTCTTGTACTACCTCTGTTTGTTTTTTTCAACTCAATTCATTGGAAAAAAATTCTCTTTTCCAGTTTATAAGCTAACTCAAAGTCAAAAGACTGTAGATACTCAACCCACCTAATCTGCCAAAGTTTTAGGTCCCACTACAAAAATATGTACCTGAGGCTCTTGTGGCCCATGTATACCACAAACCTCTCACCCTTGAGATAATTACTGCATTATCTCAGGTCATGCATTTTTTATAATAACTCTATATCATGAGTAGGGTAATTCCTCTCATGCATTCTTAGGTGTGTAGATCTATAAGAAACTACTTGATCCTTCTATAGGTGATGAGTTCGTCCTACCTTTAGCTTCTAAAAATCCCTCTCGTAAGCATCTAACCAAACAAACTTCACCCATTTTTTGGTTATCCCTAACATTGGTTCTTCCAAAGAGGAAAATTCTTAGATAATGTGTCAATAATGACCTATCAAACCCATAAATATTCGAATCTTAAAGAAATTATTAGGTTGATCCCAATATACCATAGGTGTAACTTTATCTAGGACCACTGACACTCCTACCTCTAAGATGACATATACCAAGAAGTTCACTTTATTAATGTAGAAATTACATTTGGTTAGCTCAGCATAAAGTTGATGCTCTCTCAATGTACTCAGGATGATGTCAAGATGTTGTTCATGCTTGTCTGATAGATGGGACTATAATAACATATCATCAAAAAAAACAACCACAAACCAATCCATCAAAAGGATGAAATATCCTATTAATCAAGGCCATGAATATTGTCGATGCATTGGTCAAACCAAACGACATAACTACAAACTCATACAAGCCATACTTGTTCCTAAAATAAGCTTGAGGTGTGTCTAATGGTCTCACCCTCAACTTATGATATCCTAATCTCAAATTGATCTTGGATAATATTATTTAACCTCTCAGTAGATCGAATATATCGTTGATGTGCAGAAGAGGATACCGATTCTTGACTATAATCTAGTTCAATCTCTTATAATCCACACATAAGAGAAAATACCCATCAGCCTTCTTGGGGAAAAAACTAGAGAACCCCAAGGATATGTACTAAGCCATATGAAACCTTTATATTCTAGATTTTCTAAATAAACTTTCAACTCCCAAATCTCTACTACTTTCATTTTGTAAGGTGGGATAGAAAATGGATCTGATCCCGACACCAACTCGATCTCTTTCTCAAGCGGTAAGCCACAGAACTCATCAATAAAGACATCCTAAAATGGTCTACCACTGGAGAAAAATAATCCTATCGTATCCCTCCATAAACTAGAGAAATACTAACTATTTGATCCATGAGATGATCCAACATGCACTGAATCGGTCCTACGTGATCAGGATAAATATTCTACTCACCTTGGTGAGAATAGCTACCTCCTTATATAGATAAAAAAAGTAACTATCCTCTGGTAATAGTCGATATGATCCTGGTATAGAACTAACCAATACATACCAAGAATCAAATCGAAACCTATCATTTCAAGCATGAACAGCTTCCAAAATAAATGGTAACCACCAATATCTAAAGAACATGCTTTTCAACATTTGATATTCTATGACCTCACTCCTAATGGTGTGTCGATGGTTAAAACACCATCCAATATTTTCACATCCAATCCCAAATAATTTACAAAAAATGAAGATAAAAAAGGAATTTTATGCTCCTATATAAAACAAAACAAAATCAAGGGTAGATGATACAAGAATCATACCTCTTACATAAGATGGTATTGTATCCATAATAGTTGGAGTAGTCTGCATAACATGCAGCTAATCAGCCCCTATCCCCTGAGCTCCATCCTAACTCCCCTAAGATATAACCTATATCTAGTACTTTTGTTCCTTCATTGGGGTACCATGTCCCCTAAATTGACCAGAACATCCCGTGTAACTCAAGATAGTTGTCTACTGAGGAGTATCTAAGTCCTTCCCAAACTCTAGTACTAGTCATGTTCCCCTTCCACTGCTATTATATTTGATGCCCCTACAAAACCTCTATAGGTGGCCCAATATTCTAAAAGAACAACACTCTCAATTGGGTTATGGAAACTGAGTCCACTTGTAGACCATCTTTCCACATTCATAGCACTGCAATGGAACATGATCATGAGATATATTCCCACTTCCCTAACTTCTTTTCCTCCTATTTCCATGGAGAAAACTGTCATAACAACACTTCTTTCCACTATAAGAAGAGTTCACTATTTTCCCAGTTGAAACAGTATGGTAGATAATCAATGCCTCTCTCAAATTACATTCCATAATAAGTACCTAATTTATCACATTTGAAAAACTACTCAGATATAACATGTTCACCTACTACCTGATATCATAGAGAAGACCATCCCAAAAACATCTTTCCATAGATATCTCATCATCTTCCAAATATGGTGCAAAGTGTTGTAGGTCAGTCAATAATTAAGCGTATTCTAGAACTATCAATCCCTCTAGTGTTAGGTGAATGAACTAACATGACTTCTCATCTCTCAATGTCTTGGGATATAAATGGATCGAGAAATTCATCTCGATGTCCTTTCAAGATAACTCCTCTTACTGCCCTTCCTACTCCAGAATTTCCCACCAATGCTTATCTCGTCTATAAATCATATATGCAGTAAGCTTCACCCTCCTATCTACAGGTGTATTGAGGTTCTTAAAGATCATCTAGACTGGCTTGATTCATAACTCGGCTACCTGGGGGCCCCTCCCTAGTGAACATAGGTGGATGTTGTGGCTGAATCTCTCTCATCAACTCATACATAGAAGGAATGGTGCAAACAGTCTTTCTTTCTATGGATCACATGACCCTTAGCAATCTGTCATGAAGCTGAACATCCACTACTAAAAATATGGCCTTTATGAGTGCTAGAAAAGTCTATTTACATTGCTAAAAAAGTGTTGTTAATTTCAATGAAGATAAAGGGGGTCCCTTTTATCAGCGCTAAAAAAAGCACTGATAAAGACCCCTTTTATCAGCACTGAAAAAAAAAGTGTTGATAAATGGGTCCTTTGTCAGTGCTTTTTTTAGTGGTGATAAAAGACCCCTTTTATCAGTGCTTTTTTAAAAGCACTGATAAAAGTTAAAAAATATTAAAAAAAAATTATACAAATTAGGGAGGGGATTCAATAATACTTGAACCCCCCCCCCCCACCCCACCCCGCATGCCCCCCCCCACCCCTCATCCTTTAACAGCATTAGCCCCACCCTTTAACAGCGCTAACCATTATTCCACCCGCACGCACGATCTGCCTCCCCTGGATTCAAACTCAGGACTTGTTTCCTGCACACCTAAGTCTTTACCACTCCACTATATTTCTTTTCTCTTAATTTATTAATATATCTATTTATTTATATATATATTTAGTTATATTTACTTGTATATTAATATATATTTATATTAACATATATACATTTATTTATATTAATATATATATATATATTTAGTTATATTAATATATATATATATCTGTATATTAATATATATATATATATAGTTATTTTTATATATTAATATATTTATTCGTATATTAATACATATTTATAAGATTAGTTTTAAATACATTTATAAAATATGCTTTTTTGTGTGTGTATAAATAAATAAATATATATATACAACACACACACACACATATATATATATATATATTATATGTGTATATGTAAGTATAATTATACATATTTATATATATTTACAAATATTATATATTAATATGTATATACACATGTTTAGAATATATAGAAAGTATATATCAGTTTGTCAATACAGACGCACACACACGTATATATATACGTATGTATACATTATATAGGTATATAAATATTTGTATATTTGTATTTTAAATAAAATAGATATTATTTTTTTATTTAGATAAGGCTTATATATTGAGAAATATATTTTATATGTAAATATGTTTAATTATTTATTTATAAAATTAAGTTTTTATGTGTGAATATATAAAAAATATGTAAATATTATTATATATTTGATTATAAATAACAGTACATTATGAAAAATTATAACAGGCCCTGAAAACTTGAAAAATAGGTAAAAAATGGAGAAACCCTCAAAACTCGTAAATACAGTCAGAAAGTCAAATAAACCCTAAACTCAGGGTAATGATGAAAACTTCTGATCTGAGAGTATTTTCCAGCTATGTGACCAGTCAAATCAAAAATCATCAAACAATATTTGATATGATAGGTGGTGTAGGCCGAAAGGATAGGCAGATCATAAGTTATAGCTATTAGAAAAAATAGCAAACAGGACAAAAGTGCTAGAAATGGGGGCTTGAAAAACCTAACAAATCGCAGAGTCACTAAAATGGGAATAACTTCTGATTCGGGTGTCTATTTCAGCTTCATGAATAGTCAAAACAAATATCATGGAACAAAATATGATATAACAGGTGGCGAAGGCCAAATAGACACACGGATCGGGAGTTATTACCGTTTTAAGAAAAAATTGACAGGGCACCGGACACTGAAACAGAGTTTTGGAGGCCTTCTGAAGGTTTTTTTGGGTTTTGGGTTTGGGACATGAATATAAATTTTTTCAAGTCATCCTTTTGCATAAATATCTTTACTTCCTTCAATTTTATATGTGGTAGAGCCCAAACAGACACCCAGAGCGAAAGTTAAGGTTGTTTGAAGTTGCAGTTTTTTTAGAGTGGTATAACTGATATATCTTCCATTTTTTATCTTCTCATGGTTTAGATTGGATTTAGTCCTCAATTGTATAAAAATATTGGATTTTAATAGTCTTAGTGCTCAAACGGACACCCAGATCAGAAGTTATGGTTGTTTTAGTGAGTTACGGGTTTCTTAGGTTTTTAGGCGCTAAGAGGGTTTCTCAATTTCAAACAATCATAACTTCTAATCCAGGTGTTTTTTTTCTCTCTACCACATATAAAATTGAATCTTGAGAAAATATCTACACTCTGGTGACCACTTTAACCCCTTATCATGTTCTTTAAGTCCAAAAAAGGCTCATAATTCCTCCCAATGGTCATAAGTTCTGCTCTGGGTGTCCATTTTGCCATAACTTTTTCCCTAGGTGTCTGTTTTGCATCCACCACATATAAAATTTATCTAAAACGTATTTAAAATATATATATTATATTTATATCAATATAAATATACTTATATATCAATATAAATATACTTATATATCAATATATTATTTTTTATGAAATATAATTTTTTTGAAATATACACTTTATCAGCGCTAGGAAAAAACACTGATAAAGACCCCCTTTATCAGCGCTACTAAAAAAGTGTTGGTAAAGTAGGCCCCTTTAATAGTACTAAAAAAAGTGTTGTTAAAGTTGGTGACTTTATCAATGCTAAAAAAAGCACTGATAAAGGGTCACTTTTAACAACGCTTTTTTTAGCGCTATTAAAAGTGCCATTTATCAGCGCCATTTTTAGCCCTGATAAAGGCACCCCCTTTATCAGCGCTTTTTTGGCATTGTTAAAGGGTGGAATTGTAGAAACCTAGTTTTTTGGTAGTTATCCATCTAATCCTCAAGAACTACTAGAAGATCTGATTCATCTATGTTAGGAAAGTTCTGATTTCAACTCTTTGTATGCTTAACTCAAAGATGACAAGGAGTTATTTTCTCTATATAACAAATGAACTCCTTAGAACATTGGATATAAACAAGGTCAACCTCAAAAGGTGACAAAAATAGAGAACCATTGACTTCTGATCTCTCTAAACATGTCTTAAAAGGGTTTTATCATGATATAAAAGTTCATTTATTTTATCTCCCAATTATAACAAATATCTCATATCACAACTCAATAGGCAAGTATATATCACATGAAAATAAATATGTCCCTTTTATGAATAATTCATGTCAATATATATCCCTATGTGCCTATTATTATGCATCCATACTCATCTCATGCCATACTTGTCCCTGAGTATAAATCTCAAAAACCAATAACATCATAAAGCCATAACTTCACACAATAAGTGAATCACTCAGGGTTAAATAACATCAACTATAATAATAAAATAGTATAAATAGAAATCCACCCTTGGGCACTCATAATTTTTTTAGTAATCAAATAGTCTATAATAATTTCCTTTTCCCTTTTCCATACCGGCATCCATATAATCTTCTCGGGTACCAAACGGAGGCCCGAATAGGGTGTGAGTATAAATTAGTAGGTTGACACCACTGTGTCTAATCATAACCAGTATGATAATAATTGTATGAAATAATACAATAAACAAGAGTATTAATTAATTAAACAATTAAATTAATACCACATCAACTTGCTTTGGTTCCATTCTGTAATTTCTATGAGCATGTATTATGACCATTCAAACCATAAGCTTATAACCAAGGTATAAATTACACAAATCTGGTTCAATCCTACTATATAATCATTTCATCATTTAATCGGGGTCAAGCCTAGTATATAATCATTTCAGTATGTGTCACTGGGCATTACTTGGTATATAATAATTTCAGAATGTATCACAAGGAATAGCCCACTATATAAGCATTTCAGCATGTATCATTGGGCATATCCTACTATATAAGCATTTTATCATGTATCATTGGGCCAAAAACTCTATAATAATTTCAGCATGAGTTACTAGGCCAACGAACTCTATAATAATTACAACATTTAATCAAAACACAAGTCATAACAACAAGGATGTAGCAATATCACATCATATGTCCAGGTGGTTAATTATGAAAATTACAATTTATCTTTTAATTACAAATTTCATATTTCAATCAGTCATAACTAATAACTTTCAATTTATCTCAATAAACATGCCAATCCAAGGTTAATCTATATCAAGAAATCACCCACAATCCATGTCATGCTAAACACACTTTAATCCATAAAAAATCATTTATAATCAAGGGTTCGCTCGCCCAAATGGTATCCACCAGACAGATCAATAAACAATTGGATCCAAATGGACTCCAAGTAATAATCCAATTATTTCTTTTAATTTATTCAGAAAGTGATATGTTGGTGCAATTTTCAATATCGCACATACTTGATAATTATCATGCCATAGGGTTAAGGTACACATTATCAAAAAATTCTTCCAATGGAAAATTAACATGAGGAATAAGGTACATATTATCACAAAAAGTCTCCTAGATCAAAACTGACAATGAACATGGTCAATATATTACACTGTTATGGTCAGAGAATGATGGAAGAGAAGAGGGAACCAAGGCAGAACCACTTACGTGGGTATTGATCGCATAAATGAGATGTCTGAAGGGGGGGGAAGGCTTCCAAAAATTCCTGGAAGGTTCCCTATGGTTGAGAGTAGAAATCTGTATGTGAGTTAGAAATAAAATTCAACCACATGGAACACTTTAAAACTTCAATTCATGGAATTACATGGAATGTAATATAGTTACACATTGTGTAATTTTTTTTAGTGGGATATACTAAAAAACCGCCACCTTAGATTATTATTTATTTCTATCGAACATTACATGATGTGTAATACAAGTACATGATGTATACTCTATTCATTTCATGAATTAATTCATGACCTGTAACTGTTCACAACTAGTGATTGGAAACAATTACATGGTGTGTATTATAGTTACATGATGTGTAATTATTCTGCATACAGTTTTCAGCCCTGTTTCCTTATAAAAACCCAGAACCCCTTTAAGGATTATCAAATTACCAATAAATCATGGAAACACTTGACCCATTTATACCCAGAGTCTATTAGTTCAAATAGAAATCTAGAATTACTCCCCACATATATCCTCTCCAGTTTTCTCAAGTTTCCTCACAACCCAAGACTATGTTTATTCAAACAACAGACTTACATGCACTTTAATTCATTTTATCTAGTAAAGGATCTTCATATATGAACATAAATGGACACTAAGTCTCAAATGAAAAACTAAAAGAGGTACATACATGTAAAAATATGGGATATTACATGTGTATGTTAAAACAAAGATTTCTTCACGCCTTTGATAAAAAGTAAATTGTTTGGAAAATGACAAGAATATCCTTTTTTAAAACATTTTATATAAAGTAAAAAATGGGTTAAAATTAATTTAATAAATATTTGGAGAATATTAAAAACATTTTTGAAAACATTTTGAAGAAAATATGGACATGGAACAAAATAATTGGAAAGAAAACTTCAAAACAATATTTTTAAAAGAAAGACTCTCACATGCAACTTACTTATTGATTATTGGTCCAATAAGAGAATAAATGGAATATAAATGTATAAAACCAAAAGAAAATAAAATTATCATAAAATATATTGGTTTTAAGATACTATTATCATATAATTTTCTTAAATTAAATCTAATCATAAACAATCCTGAAATAAAATGAGATTGTAAAATAAAGCACTTACCTCAAGTTCAACTTTCCACGTAAGTGATTTTAACCTCCATTATAATAGATTTAAATATATTATAATTCTAAAAAAACCATATACATACTTATAATTTAATATATGATCCACTTATAATATTCCAACACCTATTTATTAATAATTCCTTATTAAAATCATCATTTCTGAGTGTTAACTGTTACGTATTTCATGTAAATTTAGGTTTCTTAGTTTCAGTCATTGCATATTGATCATGGTTACATCATATTCAGAATTTTAATCATGATAAATATACCATATAATTTTATTTTATACATATTTATAATAATCAATAAAAGTTTGACATGAAAAATGGATCTCATTGCTTCGTAGAGGTGGAAGTTCACATGTACATATGAGTGACGTTGTCATTTTTTAATGGGAGGAAGAGTAAGAAGATAAATGGTATAATATATTTATATAATAATTATTATGTTATAAATATAATATATAAATATTATATTCATAATAATGACCATACATTAATGGTGGTGATGAAAAATGAAATACATCGCTTCACAAGGTGGTAGTCCGCACGTACGCATGAATGATATTTTCATTTATCATTTGATAGAGAATGAGATAAATAAATATTTAAACATAGACATAATAAAATATTAATATATGTTTGGTTATGTTTTTTATATAATATTATTTAGCTTATAATTTAATTAGGTCTAAGAAAAAATAAAATAAAAACACTCAATTAAGAGTTATGCCACTTCTTTGGACAACCTCCTTTGACTTATACCTTAACTCTTCTAATGTTGGTATTTTGATCAAACCAGGGCATTTAAATCATGGGGATGGATTTTAGGAAGGGATATAGGCATGTATTTTTAATATAGTAGGCTCTTTAATTATAGATAATAAAGGAGAAGTGGTGTCCTTTTATAAGTGAGGGAGAGGACACACTTAGAATTTTTCAAGAGTTTAAAATATATTAATGTATTACCCAATCCAAATGACTCTAAAATGACTCATATTTGAATTTGATGAGGCTAAGGTAAAATAAAACCAAAAAATTTGGTTTAAGATTTTTTTTTTGTTATATTTAATACTTATCCCTTTAATTTTAACCCTTCATTTTACCCTTAACCGAGGTAATTAATATTTACCAGGGTTACTATTCATTAAGACCAAAAATTAAATTGACCTTATAACCTAATATAAATTATCTTAATTAAAAATATATAATATATTTTACATTATTAAACTCCTAAAATTGGAAAAATTAATTTTAATATAAGTTCTAAAAACACAATAAAAATAATTTTTAGAAAAATGTTTGTTTTAATCATAAAAATGGTTTTACAAAAAAATAAAGTACAGTATTGATTAAAATATAATTAATTGAATTTTGTTAAATTAAAGGAGACTTATTTTTATTTCCAACCAAACCAAAACATAAAGGTACCTTGTAAATACTTTATTAAAAGAAAATAATGAGAGAGAAAATTATTTGAACAAAAAGTTTACTTAGATTTCAAAAATATTAAGCATATATTTCTATGTTCAAAATTATAATTTTATATGAATTATATTAATTTTTTAATTTTTTTTCTATAAAAATGGTTTCTTAAAGCTTAAATTTATTCTTATATCATTATAATTTCATAAAAGTGACAGTTTTATAAAATAAGTATTTTTCACTATTCATCTAAAAATCAGTTATTTTTGAAAAATCACCAAAATTCATCCTAATATGTTTTTTAAATTATGAATTCAAAAATGAAATTAATTTCATTATATTAAATTTATAAAAAATTAAAATTTATGTTTTAATCGCATTCTTGAATAAAATCGTGTTCATTGTGTTATTTTTTCTTTAGAAAGAAAAACTTACTTACTAATTGGATATTGAGTGTTATATTCTTCCCTTCAAATAATTTCATCCTTGAAATTTCCAAAATGTCACCATAAACATATATGGGTAGTTCTTTATCATATATTCTTCATGTTCTCATATTGCCTCTTATATTTTATGATTTCTCCAAAGTACCTTCACATATCAAATCATCTGGTTTCACACGATAAGATAAATCATGTTAGAATTCTATTTTCTCAAAGGTGAGAACAAGTTATAGGTATAGTATTCAATTATTTCTATAATTTAAAAATAATTGATATACTTGGGACTTAGTTTACCTTTCTTTTTAAACCTTATAACACCCTTCCATGGAGATACCTTCAAGAAAACATGATCTCACACTTGAAATTCTAAATCCTTAATTTGGTTATACACATGTCTCTTTTCTCTTATTTGAGTGCCTTGATATGACTTTTAATAGTTATCACTTTCACCATTTTATCCTTAACAATTTATAAGCCTAAAATCTTATTTTCCCAAACTTCATCCCAAAAAGTTGGTGTACGACATCTTTTCCCATACAATTATTTATACAGTGCCATTTGAATAATCGAATAAAAGCTATTGTTATATGCTAATTTCACCAAAGGTAAATAGTGATCTCATGTACCTTGAAATTAAAGTAACCATGAACTTAATATTCCTTATGATTTTTGAATATTCCTTTAAGACTATTCATCTATCTAAGCATGATAAGTGGTGCTCAAACATATCTTGGTGTCAAGATCCTTCTAAAACAAATCCATAATTTCAATGTAAGTTGAGGGTCGTGATTAGATACAATCAAAATAGGTGAACCATGAAGTCTTAGAACTTCATTAATATAGAGTTACATAAGGAACTCAAGAGGGAGATCTTCCCTTATGGAAAGAAAATTTCCAAACTTTTTAAGGTGATCAATAATAACCCATATGTCATCATTCTTTCTCAAAGTCTTTGGAAATCCTGTGATAAAGTCCATAGCGATATCATCGCATTTTCACAAAGGAATAGGTAGAGGTTTCATAACTCCTTTAATATGTCTAATATCACACTTTACTTGTTGAAAAATCAAGAATCTTGATACATAAATGATAATTTAACATTTCATATTATCCCACCAAAAATTTTCCTTCAAAAATCGATACATTTTGGTGATACCATGGTGTATAGAGAAATTTTAGTTATAGTTTTCATCTAATAATACTCTTTTTAGCCCGGGCATAGATGGACCACGTATCCTTTTTCTAAATTTTAAAATACCATCTTCATAGTATAATTATACCAACTTCCCATCATTCATGGATTTCATTTTCTTTTGAATATTCTTATCATAAAGTTGGAAACTTTTTATTTTCTCTAATACGAATAGTTTTGGAACCATTTGGAATATATGTGATGTTTCCCCTTAATGATTCTCATATCCAAATTTATTAAATACATGAATATAGGATCTTTTTCAATCCTCATTTTAGTCAAGACTCCATGATATTTTCTATTCAATGCATCAACTACTTGATTTTCCATCCTAGGTGGTAGTATATTGAGTAATCCTAATATTTGAGTAATTATAGTCATCACCTTTGACTCATATTGATCACTTTCTATAAGAATATGTATTTCAAACTTTTCTTATCTGTATATTTCACATATTTCATCATAAGGTAATGCCTACATATATTCAATGAAAATATTAAGAATTTCAACTCAATATCATGCATTGGATAATTATATTCATGGATATTTAACTATATTTATGCATAGTAAATATCCCTATCATTCTATATAAGTACACATCCAATTCTCTTCTTTGATGCATCGCTATATATCATAAATAAAACTCTTCCCAATGGTAAAGTTAATACTAGTGAATTGACTAGTCTCCTCTTTAATTCTTAAAAACTTTCTTTACAATATTCTAACCATATTAACTTATCCCCTTTACATGAAAACTTGGTTAAAGAGTCTACTAATCAAGAAAAATTTTGAACAAATCATTGATAGTAACCTGCTAATCTAAAGAAACTACGTACCTTACTTATATTTTTTGGCATTGTTCATTCCATCATTGCCTTTGTCTTTGATAGTCCAACTGATATTCTATCCTTAGAGATAGTATGGACAAGAAAAGAAACTTCCTGAAGCCAGAATTCACATTTTCTAAATTTTCCATATAACTCCTTTTCTATAAGTGTCTTAAGAATGATTCAAAAATGAATCTTATTCTCATCATAGATTTTATAGTATATCAATATATCATCAATAAATACCACAATGAAATTATCAAGGTAATAATTTAAAACTAGGTTCATCATATCTATAAAAACATAGGGTACATTAGTTAATTCAATGGGTATCGCTATAAATTTATAATTTTTATACCTCATTCGAAATTCCATCTTTGGAATATCATCCTTCTTTACTCATAGTTGATGATACCCATAATGAATATCAACCACTGAAAATATTTTTCTCCATTTAGTTAATCGAATAAGTTATCAATTTAGGGTATATGATACTAGTTTTTTATAGTAATTTCATTGATTTAATATAATCGATGCACAACCACATAGATTTGTATTTATTCTTAACAAAAAGAAAATGATCTCCCCATAATGAAACAATAGGAAATATAAATCTCTTATTACACAACTTATGTAGTTTTTTCTTCAGTTCTACTAATTCAATATAAGGACCCGGCCTTAAAACATTACAAAACCTTGAATTAAATGAATAATTCACATTGATGATCTTTTAAGGTTTAGAGTTTTAGAGAATTAGGACATAACTATTACATCTCAAAAGATTTAAAAAGTAGACACTTCTACACAGTTTCCATTTTTTTACAAAACATGAATTCTTGAAAAAAAAGAGTTGTGTCTAGTTCCATGTTTAAGATAGCATGACTTTTCCTTGATCCCATCCTTGACCCTATTCCACATTATGTCATGTGAAAAACATTTCAAAAACTTGTGATGAGCATAAAAAGCTCAGTAAGGGATACACAAAGAAGGAGAGCAGTTAGTTTTTCAAAACAACAAGAAAACCATGAATACTTTAACATAAGTAATACTTTTCACCTTTATGAAGTAGTAAATACTCTTCACTGAATAAAAGATCATTACTTACCCTTTTGTAACCAAAAGATTACAATAAAACCCATATAAAGAACACATAACATATAAAGGTAACTTGGGACAAAAACATACTTAAATGGAATAACCATATGGTCGACTTCCACACATATCACTAAATGGAATAGTCATACGGCCGACTTCCATACCCAATGCATTGGAGGTTATAACGTAACCACTCGTCCTGGTATTCACGGCACCACCCGTCATTTGGTTAATCACGTAACCACCTGTCAAATGTCCAAGTACCATTATAAAATCATAGCACATAAAATATTTCAAAAATAAAAATTTCACTATTAACATTTCATTTGCAATCACAATATATCATTTCAAGATATTGACAAAATCAATGATTTATCAAACCATTTAATAAAGATATTTTTTTGAATCAAAGTGTCTCATTCCACTTTGAATATTTTAAAGGAATTAACATTTTAAAACAATAATTTACATATAAATAAATCCTTAAAACCATTTTTAATACATGGACATTAATGATAAATATTTATAAGAATAAATCTTTAAAACAATTAAAATTATATTTTAGTTAAAGAGTTTTTTTAAAAAAAAATGAGAAATGCTTGAATAAAAATAAATGAGGAATAACATTTAATCAGAACTTTATAATATCATGATAATAAAGGGATTCATATTATAATATGAAAAAGGACATTATATACACCATATAAGAGTGAATTGGTGCATAACAACAATGAGTTCTCAATGGCAATGTAAATTGAGATGAAATCCCTTATAAAGATGGTATCCTTTGATTAAGGATAAATAAATTAAATAATTATGTGTGAAAAATAATAATACACCCAATATAAGAGGATATTAAGTTTAAAACAAGCATAGTTCATTCACAGATATTTATAATACGACATATTCAATAAGTACAAGTTTAACCCAAAGAATTTAAATTGGGTTAAGAAGTTCTCTTATTGATTTGGTAACTTACAAAACGTATGCCACATGAAATAAGGATAATCAAATGAAGATGTAAATACTAATAAATGAAATTATATTACACAAAGAGTACAATAATGGGCAGTACATATACCACACAAAAGGAGATAGTGGCAAATATTTCATGAATCTCAAGAGAATAAAAACTAGTGAGATGAAACCCTTTACTTCGTTGTTATCAACTGAGTCGCTTGATCAAAAGTTAATAACCATAAAATGAATCACAAAATACCATAAATATAAATATAATCATTATGATAAATATCAAATGTCA
This sequence comes from Viscum album, assembly GCA_963277665.1. NCBI lineage: Eukaryota > Viridiplantae > Streptophyta > Magnoliopsida > Santalales > Viscaceae > Viscum > Viscum album. The sequence continues at coordinate 2,100,697,096 of OY728152.1, forward strand.
GTACACATTACACTACATGCAATGAATAAGTGGCGAACAATGGAAATCTCACAGAATTAAAAGTGAGATAAGAAAATCCCTTACAAATATTCGGCAGCCTAACGACGCCACTTAAAAATTCGTAAAAATAATTGATGAGAGAAAGAGGGGGTATCTCCTCATATGAAAATAAAAATTAAATTATGGTGAAGATAAAATAACATCCTCCAACATAAGAACATGAATTATAAAAGAAATGACATAAAAGAGAGTACTTGAAAAGAAAGAGAGAGGTCGGATCCCTTACCTCGTGTCCGAATTGACTCGATCGTTATTTAATCTCCTGAATAATAAAATAAAGTTAATTTCTACTTGCTTAAGAAACTTTTTCAAGTTTATTATTCCTTTTATATCACTTATTACCATGTTATAAACATTATGTAATCATTTAAGTTAATAATGTTCGTTTTGTCGATATTTGGTTCTTGAGTCAAAAATGGACTTCTTATAATCACATGTTGTGCATGTGGTCAATGGTTCATTATATCCAGAATGATATTAATGATTTGGATATCATATATGTCATATATATCCAGTATATACATGTATTTATAATAGTACATAACATTTAGAGGTAAGAAATGAAATGCACCGTTCGTGGAGACGGTAAGTCATACGTACGCATGAACGCTCCTTTCATTTCTATTTCTTATTTTAATGGAAATAAAACATAATGATACATAGTTATATTATAATTTCAGTATAATATCATATATAATATCATTAACTCCATCCTTTATACATCCCACATAAGTCATTAACAAATCAAATCACTTTGAGGGGGCGGTAGTCCGCACTTCCTCAAATGAGATTATCGTATTTACCCACTATGGAAACCATAAAGGGGTGCTATAAATGGAAAATACAGAAGAATAAAGAAAACATAAACATAATATATATCATATATAAATATAGTTCCATCATAATGTCCACTATGATAGGCGGTTGGAGATATTTGAACAATCATCGTTTCGTGAGCCGTTAGTTTTCCATCCACAGAAACATTTTGTTCTTCTTCCATTAGATGGAGGTGTGTGTAAGTGTAGTTAGAATAATTATAATAACAAAATCCTAGTATATTTATGATACTGGTGTTGTTAAAAAATAAAGGAATAAAAAGAGTTTAGGGGTTGGAGAAGTAAAATAAAAGAAAACAATTTAAAAGAAACAGTTACCTTTAATTTGGGTAACTTCCTTTGGTTTGAACCTAAAGGACTTCTTAAAGTGCCTTCTGCCTAAGGTAAGGCTTATAGGGGGAGGAGAGGTATGTAGGGATATTAATTGGTCAGAGTTTGGACGACCCAAATGGCTTGAGAGGTGTGACGAATTGGTTATAAGTGGTCTCCTTTTATAAGGGGGAGGAGGGGCTCTTTAGGAAAGTGTGAAAATATTATTTTATAATATAATGATATTCGGCTTCTAATGGTCCAAAAATCATTAAGGTCGAAAATAATATGACTCATAATCAAAATAAAATCATCCAATCAAAATTGGAAATGTTTTGGATAATATTTTAATCATTATAATCTTATTTATTTTAATCATTTATTAATGAGGTAAATATTGCATCATTATTGTGTCATAAATAAATTAATTTATTCAGTGTCTAGAAATTATAAAAAAAATACTATCTTGTAGGAAATATTTTTATCTTTCCAATGAATATTTATAGTCTAAAATAGGACTTATATATCATCATATAAAAATTAATTACTAAAATATGTTTGTTAATGTCAATTTTGTCTTTACATTAAATTAATTAATCTAAATTGTCATTTTCACTCCCAAGTGGATCAATGGGGTCCCAAAATCGACCCAAAGATGCACATGGTCGTAAATTACTCAACCAATAAGGTTTGGACAAGTGTTAAGGTAATTTTAAAATATTATAATATTCTTTTTAACCTTGAATTGCCCTATTTACCTTTAACCGCGGTAAATAAAAGTCAAAAGTTACTATTCATAAAAAATTATTTTCATCTTAATGAACCACATTTTACTTTTTATGAAAACCATTTATGTCGGATTTTTTAAATTCAACTCACAGAAGTGTTAAAATTTTATTTAAATGAAAAAGTCAGTTTTTTTAACTACCACTAAGTGGTTTCACTATTCATCAAAAATTGAAGTTTTTCAGAAAAAGCCCAAAAATTCAGCTTAAGCATTATTTGATATTCCAAATTCAAAATTGATGTCTATTTTTTCAAATTCAAATCATATAAGTGGCATTAATTAATTTAAAAATCAATTCCCGTTATCAAAACAAATAGAGTGTTTTTAAGAAACAATAACTATCAAAAGATTGATACTTGTTTATGTCCAATTTCAAAGTGAAATTAATTCCAATGACCCACATTGGATTAAATGGTAAAAATATATTTTAATTTCACTTTAAAACTAATTAAAAAGATAATCTAACCATATTAATAAATTAGATTAAAAGGAACTTTTGAATTAAAATACAATATTTTTCACTATTCATTAAAAATGAACTTTATCGGAAAAATTCCAAAAATTTACACAAAGTAAATTTTGATGTCCCCATTCTAAAGAAGGATTTTATTTGGTTATATAGAATGTGTTAAAGTGACCAAAACTATATTTAAAAGGGGTTCTCCATTAAAAGGTGATAAATCGGCCTTTTAATGTAAATTATGCTTAAAATTAGATTCATTCACAATTTAAGCCTCTAACTTTTATTGGATAAATGTAAATACATTTAACAAGCATGTATAATCATATTGTATTTAGTTTTTTTCATTTCTGCCAATAAAATGGCTAGGAGTTGACTGCCATTTAAAATAATAATATTATATTATTAGTGTGTAACGTAAGATTTCAAAGAAATCTGTTGTTGCGTATCAGGTACGCTATCGAACATAGCAACCCATTTAAAGTAAAATTAATATTTAATTCACAAATATTAATAAATATAAAAAATTCATATTCTTCATTTATCCGAGATGTTACATTCAAATATGGTCATCTTGTAGGGAGTCTTAGATATAGGTTTTTCATCAAAGATGAGATCAATAGAAAAGTGAACTTCACGCTTAGGCGGATTTCCAAGTATTTCTTCAAGAAACACATCAATATATTCTTGAACAATAGTTATATACTCTATTATAAGGATACCTTTCTCATTCATAAGTTGTGTTTAATATTCTTCTATAAGAATTTCATTAATAAGAGAAGATTTGGGTGGATCCCTACATTATTCGAATGATGTAGTATCCCCTCTAAAGATAAGATATTTAACATCTCTATCATGAATCATAATCTCTTTCTCTTGAGAATAAACTTTTTTCATTATAATTTGAAATCCAATCTATACTAAGGATTATATCAAATTCAATCATAGGAATAATAATCAAATTTTAAAATAGGTTATTTTTATGTTTCATATTGGTAACTGATTGACACATCCTTGTTGCAAAAATATTTCCACTAAGAATCTTGAATAAAAACTCTTTTCTTAAGGTGATCGGGAAATATCTAATTTTCTTGTAAAACATGGAATATATAAAAGAGTTATAATATATAGAATCAAATAAGTCATTTTTTTAATTTGTGGTTATGACCAAATTATATTCCACTACATCTTTGGGAACTTCAACCTCATGTATAGTAATCACATAAGTTTGGTCTTTACCCTTTGTCCTCTTATGTGGGTGGTTCCTTTAATGCTTAAGACATTATTTTGAATAATTCTCTATATCTTTACAGTTTAATCACTATATAATAGTGGTTTCTTTTATTTCCTTACATTCAATATCTTTATAACCTCTTTCTCTAAAATTAAAATAAACTCATATTCTCATTACTTGGGTGTTTCTTTCTAAAATTATCACATATTAGAAATCTCATCCTCCCATTATTCTTATTTGAAACATTTATTTTTTTTTTGATGCCCGGCCAACCTCTTCTTTCCTTGATTTAACTTGGATATATAATTCCTAGAAAAAAAATTCTTTGTCTTGAAGGCACTTTATGTTATATCATCATATGATGAAAAAAATTAGAAACTAATTCCCTTTGGAGACTCACCTTAAACCTATCAAAGAAAAAGTAAATCTTACTTTTCATGTTATATATGTAATCTAAATAATTTATGGATAATCTTGTAAAGTTGTCCCCGTATTCTTCAATTCAATCTTCTTTATTTTTTAATGTAAGGAACTTTCTCTCCATTTCAAATCAATGTTCTCGAGGAAATTATTTCTCGATGAATATCACTTTAAAAATTATTCATTATATACTTTCTATTTCATCAACCTCTTTATTGTTCTGGATCAATAACCACCATTGATCATCATCTCCCTTTAAACAATACACTACCATAATAAACTTTTCTCTTTCATTACTTCTCAAAGTTATGAATATATCTTTGAGGGACTTGGTCCATTATTCAGATACCCATAGATTAGTATCTTTATTAAAATATAGAGTCTTTTATCACATGAATCAATCTAACATGGTTTAATCATATTGTAGAAAAACATATTGTTCTATATAATCAAGGTTATTTTTCATAAACTAAGTCATCTTCCCTAATATAACTATGATCTACTCAGTTCCAACCCCAACTATACTGGATTTCTCGGTAGGGAAATCCCTACATTGACTATAGATATTGATTCCCTTTATCTCATTAGGTGTCATCTATAAACAATGGAACACACTAATTTATCTCATAATCATCATGAATATTGATACATAAAATAAAAATCTCTATAATGTCAAAAATTATCAAACATTTTAAGGGGTTATCATAATTCTCATGTTAGTTATGTTAATTTAAAACCTTGATCTCGATGTTCTTACTAAACTTTATCTGATCCCAACTGTAACAACCCAACTCTAGTAACCCAAAGCTAGAGTTTAATTTATTGAATTGATATAGGATGTAAGGGATTTCACCACATAGGATCGATCAGTTTAGCAGTATTAGTAAACTAGATACATACATGATTCTAAAATTACATTGGAAATATACAAAAATAGAATAAGAAACATTATTTCATACTTGATATAATTCATAAATCCTTCTTCATATCCTAGGTAAAGGAAAAAAAATAAATGGTGAGCTCATATACTCAGTAAGGGTTACATAAAGTGGAATATATCATGAGTAAATAAAGCTTAATCAATATGGAAGAGTGGATAATCAAAACACATGTTATTCAAATAAAATATTGAGTTCAATGAACATTTATGGATAATATCAACATATAAATAACATGTATAAAGGAAACTAAATTCTTAATAAAGGAAATGTATAATTCTGGACATTCGTGATCATGTCCTATCAACCAAGATATCATAAATCTTACTTTCAAGGCCTCTCAACCAATACATCGCTCTTAATAAATGGTTTGATGTAAACCAGATACCCATATAATATGGTAAAACTTATTGTTTTGTCTCATGATACCTACCAAAAAATCAAAATTCTATCTATAATTGGGCTTTACCCATCACTTTCACATACTATTCATTCCTCATATTTTGAATGATCAATACAATTCATTCTCAAAAATGCTTTATAAGTCAACAATTATCCATATTGAATCAAGAATATGAAACATCAATATTTCATCATCATGATCATAAACCGTCCATATAAATAATAAATATGGTATAATTAGATCATATCCCTAGTAACATCAATGGGTGTTTTCCTATATTAAAATACCTTTAAAAGATCACTGGAACATTTCTTAAGGAAAATAATCTTTTAATTTTTGAAATCACTTATTTAAAAATCTAAAAAAAATCTAGGATATTAGGAAAAAAATTATTTAAAAATAATCATGGAAACTTGTAAAGGAAGATTAAAATTAAATAGTAATCATGATGGTAGGAAAATTCATCCATGAAGTGTATATTAAAACAAATATTTCATTTGATAAAAAGTACATCATTTGGAAAATGATATGAAGATTATTTTTTAAAAAAAATATATAAAGTAAAAAATGGGTAAAAATGACTTTAATAAATATTTTTATAATATTGAAAACATTCTTGAAATCATTATAAATAAAATATATATGTGGAATAAAATAATTAGAATAAAAACTTTAAAATGATATTTTTAAAAGAAAGTCTTTTACATGAAACTTACTTATTGATTGTTGGTCCAAAAAGAGAATAAATGTAATATAAACATATAAAACCCAAACATAAACATATTTTTAGAAAATATATGGGGTTTAAGATACTAGGATATTATAATTTTCTCAATGTAAATCTAAACATAAACAATCCTAAAATAAAATGTGATTGTAAAATAAATTGCTTACCTCAAGTTCAACTTTCCACATAAATGTTTTTAAAATCCTATATAATAAATTTAAATTTATTTTAATTATATAAAAAAGAAATATAAATACTTAAAATATTATATATTATCCACTTATAACATTCCAACACCCATTTATTAATAATTATGTATTAAAAACATCATTTCTAAGTGTTAACTGTTTCGTTTGTCATGCAAATTTTGGATTGGTGGTTTCAGTCCTTGAATATTTCTCAAGGATCCATAATATTAAGAATTTTAATCATGATATAAAAACCATATATACTAATTTTATACATATTTATAATAATCAATAAAATTTGTACATGAAAAATGGATAACATCACTTTATGGTGGTGGTAGTCCACATGTACGTATGAGTGAAGTTATCATTTTTTAATGGGATTAAGGGTAAGATAATAAATGATATATTATATTTATTGAATCATAATTATGTTATAAATATCATATATAAATATTATATTCATTATAATAACCATCCATGAGTGGTGGTGATGAAAAATGAAATATATCGCTTCACAAGGCGGTAGCCTGCATGTACACATGAACGACATTTTTATTTCTCATTTGATAGAGAAAAAGATGAATAAATATTTCACTATTAACATAATAACATATTAATATATGTTATATGATAAAAAAAAATTATAGAATATTGGTTATAATATAATTGAATGAGGTATAAGAAGAAATAAAATAAAAACACTCGATTAAGAGTTAATCCACTTCTTTGGAAAACCTTCTTTGGCTTATACCTTAAATATTCTAATGTTGGTATTTTGATAAAACTAGGGTATATAGATAATGGGTAGGTATGTTATTAATTTATTTTGGTAGTTATTGGATTATATAGGAATATATTGAAGTGTGGAGAATAAAGGAGAAGTGGTGTCCTTTTATAAGTGAGGGAGAGGACACACTTGGGATTTTTCAAAAGATTAAAATATATTAATGCATTAATAAAGGAAAATGAATATAAAATGAAACGTATTTTAATTTTATAAGGTTAAGGTATAAATAAAACCATAAAAAATTTAAGGAAGTGTTTTTTGTTATCTTGAAAACTTATCCCTTTATTTCTAACCCTTTTAACCCATTTTACCCTTAACCGAGGTGATAAATATTTACCATGGTTATTATTCATTATGAAAAAAAATTGACCTTATAAAATAATATTAATTATGTTAATTAAAAATATTGAATATATTTTACATGACTCAACTCCTAAAATTTTCATAAATTGATTTTAATATAAGTTCTCAAAATGAAATAAAAGCAGTTTTTAGAAAAATGTTTGTTTTAATCATAAAAATTATTTTACAGAAAAATAAAGTAAAATGTTGATTAAAGTGGAATTAATTTAATTATGTTAAATTAAAAGATACTTATTTATATTTATATCAAACCAAAATAAAATTTATTGTGTAAATACTTGATTAAAATAAAAGAATGAAAAATAGTTTTCATTTGAAAAAAAAACATTACTTAGATTTCAAAAATGTTAAGCATATATTTCTAAGTTAAAAATTATATTTTTATATAAATTATATTACTTATTAAATATATATTTTTTCTATAAAAAATTTTCATAAACCTTAAATTTATTCTCACATCATTATAATTTTTTAAAAGTGAAAGCTTTGTAAAATTAGTATTTTTCACTGTTCACCTAAAAATCAACTATTTCTAAAATATCTCAAAAATTAATCATAAGATAATTTTGACATGATAAATTCAAAAATAAAATTAATTTCATAAAATTAAATTTATAAAAAATTATAATTTAGGTTTTAATCACATTCTTGAATAAATTTATGTGCATTATGTTATTGTTTCGTTAGAAAGAAAATCTTTCTTACTATAATTGAATTTAATGAATTATAGTGTCAACATTAGAACCAATATAGAATTGGTTTTAATCCAATAGTGAGTCAAATCAGGGGAATTTTAGTACTCATAGGTAAATTACGATGAATAATTTGGTTGGTTGGGTATCTAAATATTAGAATCACACTGGGTGTAAGGTTTGGACTTTGATTTGAGTGCTTGGAAGATTATGTGATGCCTTTGGGAGTTAAGGAATCATGATCAGATGATTTTATGGTGCATTAATGGTTGAAACCAATTGTTTTTTGGAAAGGTTGGTCAGGGTAGGTCAGATGGTTTTTTTCATGGAATTGGAGGGAGTGAGGTGAAAACAACATTTGGAAAGTTGTTTGGGAAACAACTAATGTGTTTTAGGGATTATACTATGTATTTTTAGGAAAATACAGTATATCCATGTTTCACGTGTGGATAGTGGAAATGTATATGATTTTTTTTAAATTCAATAATGAGGGGTGGTATCATCCAATCGATGGATTGAAAGTAAGGAGATGTTTTTGTATGCTTCTCGATGATGAAAAGCCTTATAGTGGGGATTTTATGATGACCCATGAAATTATGGGTCATTGTTTTTAGAGTAAATTTTAATTTTTAGTCTTTAAGTATAGTATTCTTTGAGGATGTGGATTTTTATTTGGATTATAGGGGTTGGAACATCCCTATGAGGTGTTTTTGTATGTGATTAGAGGCTCAGAAGGTGTCTTAGGTGGTCAGGTGAGTGTTGGAGTAAGGTTAGGGTGGCCTTACTTTGAAACCCTGTTGCAGGTGGTAGATCACATCATGACCTGAGGGTGTTGTGGTTTGGTGTAATTTGATGATATTTAAGGTGTTTAGTCTATGGTGTGTTATACGTAATGGTTGCAATGTGTAAGGGTTTCCTGTAGAAAAGGAAATATGTAAAGGTTGTCCTTCGGAAGAGGTGCGCATAAGGTTTCTCCAGTGCATACATAAAGGTACACAAATCAATACGCAAGGGTTGGTCGAACCTTGTAGATTGGGAAATTGGATAAGTTTTGAGCTTCACTATGAATGTATGGGTTAACTTTTTAGTGTGTAAGGTTTAACCCTATGAGGTGTGAAGTTCACCTTGTGTTGCATAAGGATTTCCCTAGGATATGTAAAAGTTAACTATGGTCCACCCAGTGATATGTAAGGGTTGATCTAGATTATATGTAAGGGTTACCCAAATATTTGAGGGTTAGGAAATGGTAAATTACTTGATATGTAAGGGTTACCTTGTGGTATTTAAGAGTCAAAAATTGGTAAATTCCTATGTAAGTTTTTTCATGGGTTATATGTAAGGGTTGATATGTGAGGATTGGATGATACATAAGGGTTATAGACTTTTCCCAAATTGAGTTTGATGGGTTTTTCATGTTGTAGCCCCCTAAGTTTCACCTAAAATCCCTGCCCAATAGAAGGTATCATGGAATGATGCGTGAGGGAAACATCGTGGGAAGAGGGTCACTATGGAATTTATTTTGTGGAGGATTGGGCCACATATATTTGTTTTTTCTTGGGAGAGGATTGTCACTCCATAAAACAAGGGTCTATGCTTCAAGGGGTGAACAAGGCCATGGTATTACGCTGTTATCCATAAGGGTCAGTTTGTGATGGGGCATGGTATCCAGTTTCTTTAAACCAATGGAAAGATAGTCTTTTAGGGTTTTAAATTTAATTTTTCCTTTGTGATTATTCATTTACAAGGTATGTTAATGGGTGGTTGAACTCAACTTCCCTTATTTTTCTCCCCTAAAACCTCTTTAGTATGTGGTAATGGAAGGTGGATTTATTCTTCATTTAAGGTAAGGTTCCTCCTCCATCCTCCTCTTATCTTGACTCTTTTACATATTCTAATTTTGGTGGAAAATGTTTCGGGTTTGAGTGATGATTCATCGATTCGTGGTGGAATTATCCCAATATGATGGGGCTTTTTCATGACATAGCTAGAGGGGATTATAGAGGATGAATTCAATGGGGTCTCATGTTAATGGATGATGGATGGTTAAGCTTTGTTAGAATTAGTGGTTGGGATTCACTTAAAGGGGGTAACTCTATGTTTGAGGTAGGTGGAACTAAAGATAATAAAAGATATTCAATTTTATACATTATTTTCTAAGACAACATAAAATTATGGGATAAGGTAGAATGGTTAGGGATCAAGGGAATCATAGGTCAGGAGATAGGGTTTCATCCTAGAATTGGATTAAGTGATTCGATGCATGTTAAGAGGAATAGAATCACCTGGTAAATATGCCTCCAAGGGGGCAGAGATGTCGGTTCTGTTTATGTGGGTCCTAATAAAGGTCTTTGAGATTGAGATGACTTGTGGATCATATATGTTTGTTTACTATGGCTATTTGGGCAGGCATGGTGGGTTTAGGCATTTGTGAAATGAGTGAGATGATTGTATGTCTCATACATAAGTGGGAATACAATCTTAAGGGTGGATTGGGGTCTTTGTGTATGTTATGAGTGGGATAAGCCCTTAAAGTTTGGATTTGTTGTATCAAGGATGGATTCCTTTGGATGATGGTATTGAGATCTCTCCCAAGGGAGATGTGATATGGGACCTAGACAAGGGTTGTGGGAATTATTTTGATGATTTGGCATTGGGTTTCCAAGGGGCTTGGTACGAGTTAGCTCAGGATGGTCCCTGGTTAGCGGAACTGGGTTGTGGTGCAGGAATTAAAAGGGGAACTAGACATGCCTCTTGAGGCCAAGGTTAAGTAAGGCCTGGGGGATTTGAGGTCATCATGGGGTAACCAATGAGGGTTGGTAATAGTGAGTAGAGACTGGGTGGGGTTTAAGGAACCTAGTGGGTGCCTTCACGAGTGAGATGGGAATGTTGATGGTTTCGGCATGTTGTTCCCTGTATGGGTGGGTATGAATTGAGAATATCAATATGTGAGGCTGGAGGGATGACAAGACATTCTTTGAGACATGGGGATAAGTATTGAGTGACTAGTAATTGGGTTGTGAGTTGGGTGAGATGCATAGGATATACAGGATTCTAACTGAGGGAGGGATTTATATGTGGTGTTTTCATGTTGGATTGGTTTTCCCAATCATGGGTTTCCTAGAAAAAATGTGATCAGTCATGGGACCCACCTAGTGATGATGTGGTTTGGCATGTTTCAAATATTTTCTATTATGATTCCCTCATCATATCACTTCCTATAATGCTTGAGATATGTAATAAGCCATGTGATACTATACATAAGGCCTTTAATAGAACTATAGTAGTATTTTTTCAAAAAAAAATAAGAACTAAAAATCTAAGCACCCTTAAAAGACCTAGTTCATTATCAACGCTAAAAATAGCATCGATAAAGGGTGTCCTTTAATGGCACTAGTTTAGCACTGATAAAGGATCCCTTTATCAGTGTTTTTCCTAGCACTGATAAATAATACCTTTATCATTTATTTTTATAGAACTGATAAAGGATCTCTTTATCAGTTCTTTTTATATCATTAATAAAGGTTCATAATGCTATAGCGTGCTATTAAAATTATAGCACACAACATCAGCAAAAAAAATGCAGTAAAAACTGAAGGAAAATACATGGAAAAATACATAATTTAATTGAAATAAAATTTACAACCCAAATATAATAAAAAACACTACATTGTAGATATTTCAAACATTTTTTTGTACAATTACATTAGTAAGTACAATTTTATCATAGACATTCAAAAACATTAATGTTCCTTTGTATTTGGCCCCCAAACCCCTGTTATGCTATTAGTTACCGAACAAACCACTCCATATTGAGAAAAATAATAGACCTATATAATAAAACAATTCTTATTTTAGTGATACTATAAAAAAATAAATTAAACACAAAGTTTCAATTTAAAATAAAAACATATATTTGAGTCATACTAGGAACACTGTATATCGGATTTATTTTTAGTTGATTCTTACATGTCATTTTATTTCTTGTTGTTCTCAAATAAAGGTGATCTTGAATCATATCACATATGAGGTGATAAAAACTTACTATGAATGTGAGAAAATTCAAGAGCACTTTATTTTTGAGAACAAGCCTTCAACTGTCACACCATTTCTTATTTATATTCAAACATTATCTCTATCAAAGTTCACTAAATAAGTATCAGATAAAAATGATAAGGAAATTAATTAAGTAATAGCAGATAAAATGATGAGAAAACAACATGATCTTTTTATTCTCAATTTTTCCTATGTGATGATTGTTTTGAACTAAAATGGAAATTATATATTGAAAACATGTACTTTGAGTCATATTGACCAAATAATGTATATGATTAACATGCGGTCAATTTCTAAACATCATAAATGAATTATGGATCATTTTCCTAAAGTGTGAAAATAATTAGGGATCATTTTCTTGGTTTTAGCTAGTGATGTGCTTTTTAAACTAAAATGACACTTTTATATTGAAAACATGCAATTTGAGTCATATTAGTCACATCATGTGTCAGATTGATGTGTGGTCAATTCCTACACATCAAAAATGAATTTTTGATTGTTTTCCAAAATTTTGAAAACAATTTGAGCTCGTTTTCTTGGTTTTTGTGAAATAACATGAATTTTAAACTAAAATGGCACTTTTATATTGAAAACACACACTTTGAGTCATACGGACCACATCATGTGTCAGATTGATGTTTTTTCAATTACTACACATCAAAAATGAATTATCAATCATTTTTATAATGTTTGAAAACAATATAATCTTGTTTTTTAGTTTTATCTATTTGATGAGTGTTTTAAACTAAAATAATACTTTTGAATTGAAAGTATGCACTTCGAGTTATACTGAAAACACCAGGTGTTGGATTAATGTGTGGTCAATTCCTACATATCACAAATGAATTATGAATCATTGTCCTAAATTTTGAAAAACAATCTAATCTCATTTTCTCAGTTTTGTCTATGTGATATGTTTTACATTATAATGACACTTGTATATTGAAAACACATACTTCATGTCATACCAGCCACATGTCAATTCCTACATGTGAAAAATGAATTATGGATTATTTTCCTAAATTTTGAAAATAATATGAGCTTTTTTCTTGGTTTTGGTGATGTGGATTGTGTTTTAAACTAAAATGAAACTTTTATATTGAAAACATGTACGTCAAGTCATATCGACCACATCAGGTGTCATATTGACATGTGGTCAGTTCCTCCATGTCATAAATAAATTATAAATTATTTTTCTAAATTTTGAAAATAATTCAATCATTTTTTCTCAATTTTTGTGATGTGACATGTGTTTTAAACTAAAATGGCACATTTATATTGAAAAAACTTACTTTTAGTCATACCGACCACATCATGTATCAGATTGGCATGCAGTCAATTACTATATGTGACAAATTAATTATGGAATATTTTACTAACATATGAAAATAATCTAATCTCGTTTGAATGATTTTGGTTGTGTGATGTGAGTTTTAAACTAAAATTACACTTTTATATTGAAAACGCGTACTTAGAGTCATACCGACCACATCGGGTGTCGAATTGATGCGCAGTCAATTCTTATATTTAAAAAATGAATTATGGATCATTTTTCTAAAGTTTGAGAATAATATGATCTCTTTTTCTTGGTTTTGTAAATTTGATGCATGTTTTAAACTAAAATGACACTTTTATATTGAAACATGCACTTCAAGTCATACTGTTCACATAATGTGTTGGATTTATGTGAGATCAATTACTATATGTTAAAAATGAGTTATGGATCATTTTCCTAAAGTATCAAAATAATATAAGATCATTTTATTATTTTTGGTGATGTGACATGCATTTTAAACTAAAATGAAACTTTTATATTAAAAACATGCATTTTGAGTCATACAGTCCACATTGGGTGTCAAATTGACATTTGGTAGATTCCTACATGCCAAAAATGAATTACGGATCGCTACCCTAAAGTTTGAAAACAATTCGAGCTCATTTGAATTATTTTAGATATATAATGTGTTTTAAACTAAAATAAAACTTATATTTAAAAACGTAATTCTATTCATACCAACCACATCATGTTCTGGATTGGTGTGTAGTCAATTCTGACATGTGAAAAATAAATTATGGGTTTTTTTCCTAAATTTTGAAAACAATATGGAATTTTTTTATAGGTTTTGGAAATGTGATGTGCATTTTAAACTAAAATGACACTTTTATATTGAAAACACATCCTTAGAGTCATACCGACCACATCGAGTGTCAAATTAACATGAGGTTGATTTCTACACATCACAAATAAATTATAGATTGTTGTCCTAAATTTTGAAAAGAATATGATATTTTTTTCTCATTTTTAGCTATATGATATATATTTTAAACTAAATGAAACTTTCTATAGAAAGCACACACTTTGATTCATACCGACTATATCATGTGTCGAACTAATGTACGATCAATTCCTACGCATAAAAAAATGACTTATGGATTGATTTCATGTTCTATCAAAAAAATTGAATTTATTTTTTTGGTTTCGATCATGTGATGTGTGTTTTGAACTAATGTGTAAATTTAAAAAAAATAAGTATCAGATAAAAATGATAGGGAAATTAACTAAATAAATAAATAAAATGATTAGCAAATTAACTAAATAAGTAGTATTAATTCACATTTTCATGATGTAATTATACATTCTAACACAATATATTATTCCCATTAATTTCTAAACAAATTGATTTCCTCCATTATAATTATCCTTGAGAAATAGACCAAAAATAATATATAATAATTATAGTGATAATGATTCACATCCTAAGAGTATCTCTAAGCTTATAGATCGTACTAGATCACAAACATAATAGGTAATCGCCTAAATTTTATGTTGGAAAACATTCTGACACCATGTACTCTTCCCACTCATCTCTAAACAAATTTACTTCTTCTTTTGAGTACTTATATTTTTATAAATATTCATAGTAATGATAAAATATAGATAAAAAAATGATCAAGAAATATTTTTAATGAAATTGCAATTACCTTTCGACAATACTTATTTGGGGATGATGCTATTTTGATGGTATATAATATCTTTCATAAATTTTCAAACGTAATATTCACAATCATTATTGTTATCTTACTTTGTACACTATAGAAACATTGGCCAAAATGAGTAAATTATTTTGAAATAAGTTTTGATAGTTAAATATTTCTATATATACCTTAATATTTTTTTCATTTGAATAAATACATAGGCTTCCTATGTTCATTCACCGACCTCATACTGTGATTTAGCCTATATTTTTATTTCACCCTATCATAATAAAATTCTATTTAAAAAATAAATTGAAACATATAATTTAAATTTTATCTATAAAATATTTATTGTAGTGAATTAAAAATTCACAATACACATCATGTGTGGTTGGTTTGTTATAAATTCATGCATTGGATCCAAAAAATAAACATTTGGGGTATCCAAATTGATTACGATCAGCATTTAGTGCTTCCTAAAAAACAAAAAAAAATAAGTAATGAAAAAAATAAAAATATATTTTATATGATTAGATTGTATATTTTTACCCCTACATTGTATGGATCAATAATAGTTTATCATCTTTTATTTTATTCTCAAAATCCTTACTTAGATTGTCTTTTTTCTTATCAATTTCTTCCCATACAAATGAAATTTATTCTATTAAAATGATACAGGGATTAATGAATCCAAATAATACTTCATAGGGTTTTCCCTTTATATATTAGTAATATAAAAACCTGTAGAAAATATTAATAGGTATTAAATTTGATGGACATAATAGATTATTTTTTAGATAGACGGATTATGAAAATGTACCCCATGTATGTATTCACAACTGAGACTCTCAACCATTCAAACTTGAGAATCTCATTCATACTCTTGAGACCAACCGTGTCTATAATGAAATTTACAAATAAAACTTATTAATATTGAATGTATGAAACATCTACATATTTGAATTTGGTGTCTACATGAACTTTTAATGTTAATATATTTTGTAGTGGAACTGGCGGGGAAAAGGTACTCCTGGAAGGTCCTTTTGTTTTCTTGGTCAATTCAATGGATTTTCTTAATCTGACATTTTTCCCCATCATTTTATCTATCTGTAATACCATACCTCACTTCAAACATTTTTTCCATAAACTATTATAAGTATTTAATTTAGAAAAAAATTAAGAAAATGGATCATGTATATTTATAAGATTAGACGGCCATGGTATGAAAGTTCCAACAGCATCATTGATCATTGTAATATATGGATCATCAAGTGAAATAAGAAACTCACTGATTGGATATTGAGATAATTCAATACACACTCTCATGTGATCTTTTGGGAGTTTTTTTTATGTAGAATGTCTCCCTATATATTATACACCAAACCCCTAACAACAAGGTGGTGTGTGGGTGTTGATAGATATAAATCATATAAAACTTCACCCTGTAGAAATTTAGTAATATAAAGTTATCAAAAGTTGTTTGATTAAAATTTAGGATAAAGATCACTGAAAAAAATTGATTACCTCATTTAAGGTATGCAGTTGAGGGGAATGAATGTCCTTAAAGATAGTGGTTCCATTTGGCTCTTCAAGTGCTGATCTTCGTTCCACTTCCAGTTCACTTTGATCCTTTCACGTATATTGGTCAGCCAAACTAGATTGAACAATAATATATTGTAAAGCATATATTTTTTCCTGCATTCCTTTCATCATCAGATATGTATCTTTTTGTGGATTTTTCTTCTCTAAATATGTTCGAGGTGACACTCCAAAACCTACACCTTTAATGCGACCATATTGTTTGGGCTTCTTCAAAGCTATTAAAACTAGTTTTTATTTAGGTATGGTCACTGCCAATTCTTGTGTCTAAACCATATAAAAACATATGAAAATGAATAGATATTTTTATTTAATAATATTATAAATCATAAATAATTGTTATTATTTTATACTTACACATGTTTCCCATACTTATTTTGTGTTTTCATCAACTAATTTACCCTCTTTATTTGCGCAGGCCTCCTTCCATACCATATGATGTGGGATGGAAGTGGATTCAAATTTTGATTCATCAATATACATATAAAAAAAGTATTATATATTGTTTCATATCATATAAAACTTTTATTATATATTTAAAATGCATGCTATTTTCTTCTTTAGTGAAGTGTACCCCATCCTTGATTTTCGATAGGGGTGCATTGGTTTTGATGCATGTTGTTTATTTTCAACACTCCTTTTTTGTTTTATAAATTAACAATTTTGAATCAAATTGGATAAAATAAAAAATTTAAAATAATATATTATCGACTAAAAATCACCTAAAATTATTTATCATTTTATTAAATGATGAAATAATTCCATGTTTCCTTCTTTATAATGTGTGCATACATAACTGGTGGGGGTTTTTACTTTCCCCTCAGTATTCCTAATATGAACCTTGGTAAGAAGTTTCTAAAATCCTCTGTAGGATTTTCCAGCTGCCTTTAAGACATATTTCTTACAGAAATAATTTAAAATAAACAAACTCTGCAAGGGATAATGAAAAGTAAATCAATATTTCATTATAGAATTTTTCATTAAAATAGAGAAAGTATATTTTAACATTAACTTAATATCTTCCCAAAGAGTTTACTTCATTATAGGATGGACATGGTTCCATGAATCTATATCAATTAGCACATTCATTCTATTTGTGAACCCAACATAACTAATGAAAATTGAATTATTGGGGTAAACATGTTGGCCTTATTAATTCCAGAAAACCACAAATTTTATACTCTTACTTCTTACCTTGGTGATTTTAGTCAACACTATGATGCTACATCATTCATGTTTTTTTTTCATCAACATATTGTTAATCCTCTAATAATTTTATGGTTTTGGCATCAACTGTCTGTTCTTCCCCGAGATTAGAAACATCATCATGTTCAGAATCCATTGTCTGCATGAGTAGTTATACTTTTAATTTATATCATGTTAATACAATAAGTAACACATAATATTATGAGGAAAATCATAGTATATTAAAAACACTTTATCCTACTCATTGAAATATCCTTCTTTTCTTTAAAGGTTGAATGGATTTGGATCCTCTATTGAGAATCCAAATCCACTCTTTATGGTCCCCACTAACATATAATACATTATCTACATTGAGACTTCCATGAAATGGTTGTGATTTCCCAATGAAAGGGTCATCCTTGATTGAGTTTTCATATGGCCCTATAGTTTTTTTTGTCACTAGTGGGACAATTAACCAATTCTTGTTTTCTAGATCTGAGACATAAAATACCTACACCTATTGTAATTCTATTATGAAAAGATCATCCTTATACCCTTCCAAACTGAAATTTACCTTCACAAATCCCATTTCATTAACTTTCACCACACTCATATTTTCAACCCATTTGCAATGGAAAATCAGCACTTGAAATGTTGTATAATCCAACTCATATATCTATTCGATGATACTGAAATATAACATATTCGCATAAATTGGATTTATATGCTTGCAACTAAATATATGCATCACTTCCACCATAAGAATAACTCTACTATTTTTCATCATACTATGGTTATAATGTTCTTTTGTATAGAATGTATAACCATTAATTACAAAACCAGTGTAAGATATAACATTTTTATTTGGTCCCTTGGCAAGCCATCGAAGTTATTCGGAAATTGAATTCAGTTTTTTAGATAAATTATTATAAATTTGATCTTGAAACCATCCTATAACCTATTTATTGTGTGTATTTTATATCCATCCTTCATCCCTTGAAGGATTAAAATGTCTAAGAATTACTTTGTGGGCTTCAACGTATGGATCAGCATCTTCAGCATTATTTAAAATATAAAGGTGATCTTGAACTCACTCTGTAGTGGTAATTATAACAATATATCTGTTTTAAATCCCTTTACCCATAAGGTGTCCACTATAACGAGACTTTGGGAAATCAATTCTATCAAAATATGATAGTTAATATGTACAGAATCCAAAAACTTATTCAATAATATATCATTCTGTAATACAACCTTCTGGATGACTTTTATTTTTGATATACCCTTTCAAAAAATTTATATACTATTCAATGGGGAACATCCATCTGTAATGGAAAATACCACATAGTTGAACCTCTCTAACCAAGTGAACCATTGGGTGGACCATTATATAAAAGAATTATGGTGGGAAGAATATCTATAATTCAGATAATATGAATAAAACCTCCTTATTAATGATTCGAAAGTTCACTAGGTCTATAACTTTAATGTATATGGATTTGAAAAAGAATAAGATTCTGGATAATGTATCTCATACATTTTTAGGTAGAATTCAATGTAAAGTGATGAACATCAGATCTTACATCAAAACATGACATCCATGTGATTTTAGTCCTTGTAGATTCAGATTATTCATTTACACGACATTATTGATATTTTATTAATACCGCTCTAGAACTTTTACACCATTAAGGAAAATAAAAAATTGAAATTTTTCTTATCTAGATAGAGTGTAATATATTGGAGGAAGAAAATTATGTCATTTACCCTTCACCAGTGCCAAATATTCCCTTATCTCTATGTAAATTATGTCCAACCTAGGCTTGATTACATATTGTTTTTTTCTAGAAAAAATCAATAATGTTCCAATAACACTATCTAATATATTTTTTCTACATTCATGACATCAAGAAAATTTCTAATGTACAAAAAATTATAGTGTAGTAATTCAATAAAAATTGATCTCTTTTTTCAAATTAATTTCATAAGGTTTTTTGAAAATGGTTAACTAAAAACAATCTCAATATCTTTTACTTTATCAAGCAGTTAATCACCTATTAGTGGAGATGGTGTTGTACCTTATTTGTTATTCTCATCAAATTTTATCATTTAGGATCAGTATTTATGTAGTGAAAGAAAAAAATAAATCTCCTAAAAACACAATATTCAGGGAATGTTTCAACCGAACTAAGTGTGTGCATTATTCACAAACGGGACACCCCAACATTCATTTAATTTTATAACCTAACAAATTTACATAAGCCTAAAATTCATTTATAATTACATACAACATGGCCCTAAATGTGAATTCTTCACTTCTATGAGAATCATACATTATAACACATGTATCCCACATCAATTTCATATCTTCGATCAATTTATCCAAAAAGACATCAATATAATTATCGATTTTTTATTTCATATATAAGTAGAGACAGCATGATTTATTTTCACTTCATGCATAACCATGGTTGAAAGTTCTAATTTACCAACATAATTTGCCATGTATTGTGAGTAATATTCTATACACCAACAGGATTTATTTCATCTGTATATAACATAAGATGAAAGTTTTCATCTCATTTCCAAATTTAGGATACTCATAATCAATTTTCTTCCATTGAGGATAGTCTACTGGATGATGTAGTTTATCATCTTTAATTATTTTATATGTGTTTCATGTCAATTTTCATACAGTTTTCTGAAATACATATAGTCGTCTAAACTTTTGAATAATGGGAGAGTTTTATACAGGTTTTGAATGACTTGATTCATCTTTCTTGTATCGATTTGTACCATGCTTAGGGAATTTTATGAGTGATTCCTAGTACTTGTGAAAAAATATTCAATCATTTGTAAAATCAAATACTTTTTAAATATTATTCTCATTGAATGTAGAATTAATTTAACATCTTATTTTTGACAAGTAAGTTTGTTTTATTTTATTATCATATCATTTAGGAAACCAAGTAGTTCTATAAATTTTGTGTTGCTCCATCTACTGCCAACTTTCAAATTATATAACTTCAATACAGCTGAAAACGTTTTGTATTTAGTAAAACTAGTATACAATGGTCTTTTAGCATCACTATTTAACTTCTCAAACAACTTCGGACAATCATGAAGTTCATATCTAATTTTTATTATCATTTCTTTCATATGATCCCCATCATCATTTAAACTGGTATTCATATCAAATGATCTATAAAGTATAATATCATCCCAATTAGTATGTATGTTCAATTTTTTCCTATTTTTAGTCCAAAATTTATAGATCTGATCTATTTTGTGACAAATCAAATGTTTTTTCAACTATTTCAGGCTAATTTTTCTTGAATAACAACAATGTGAACATGGACAAAGGATTTGAAGGGTTGTATGCATGCTCTATTGAAAACTTGATGAACTCTTTAACTCCATCTTCATACTATTTTGTCATATGATTAGTATTCATCCATTTTCGATTCATATACATCCTATTAGGTTCATAAAATATTCATTTTATATAAAAAAATAATTAAATGAACATAAGATACTCATAATCAAATGAGAAAGTTATAGATAATTATATTAAGGTGAACCCAACATTTGAATGTTATCAGTGATTATTCCTAAAAAGTTATCATTTTAAACAAGGGTGACATGAAAAGAAACAACTTAGGGTAAACATGTGGTTTTTAGTCTAGGTTCTTAATTTGATGTTGTGTGGGGAAAAAGGTGGTAATTCTAGGATAGTTTTTGTAACCTTTAAAGGTGGGAGTCCAACAAGATGGAGGATTTGATGTTTATTCGTTTTTTCACTTGGTATGTGGCGGTTTAGGTGGTGTTTCATTGATAGTCTGAGTGGAGATTTAAAGGAGTAGGAAAGTTCAGGTGATCGTCACTTATCAATGGACAAATGTCACATGTGATTAATTTAAAGATCTGAAAAAAGTAGGAAGCAATTGAAATCATATGGGATATTTGACCACTGACAAGTATCAGTCAACACTTGATCCTTATTTCTTGTAATTGTGACATTTTACCAATAATAGGTATCCACTTCAAGCATAAATGTTTCCTAACTCATTTATTCTCATTTACCACGTTCTGATACACTTTACATCATAAATAAAGTGCTTTTAAATCATTATTTCATGTATAATTATAAAATATATTATTTAAAATTTTGATAAAATGGATTTATTACTCAACTGAATCACTTACAGACATATATTAATCTAATCATCACAAATAAATATGTTGGAAAACAAAATTTATTTATTTTTGGATGAAATACTTCCCTTGTAAATTCTTGTTCTTTCTTTCCATTTAATTGTGGCCTAAATTTCTAGATTTTTGTAAAAATATCTTTCCTCGGAACATACAAGGTCGTGTAATCATCAGATTTTGACACAGGGTCAAGGACCTTGGAATTTCATGAAATGAATGGATGAAACTGTTATTGATGATGGAAGTGAATGTTGCTCTCTTTTTCTGTAGATTATTTCAGACTATGTATTATAGGGATACCAAAAAATATATTTGTACTATAACCCACTGATGAACCCCTATTTCAAAAATAATAGAGTTATCAATCATAGGTATATTTCATATATCCGATAATATCCAAAACCTCAATTTAATTTCCTTAAAAATACCTCAAATACCTTCCATTAATAAGCATTCCAAAAAAATGATTATCATGGATTTGACATCATTGAGATACAAAACATTCTGATTTCACCTCTAACAAATAGTGCAATGTTATATGAATGTACTATTCCAAAAAAACTCAATCTTATATAGTTTATTAATTTTATAACCCTGGATATACCTAATCCCAATATAGATATATTAATACACTTATGTTCACCTTAATTTATAAAAAGGATTAAAAAACATATTAATGAATTTTTGGATATATATGTATATTAGAAATATTGAAACATGAAAGAAAAAAAATTCAATGAATGGGTGTCCTAATATCTCAATATATAAAATAAAGAAACCAAAGTTTACATGAAATTCATGGTATCATTTATCGACACCATATTAAATTATCAATTTATATATAAACACATAATTAGTTACAAGGTAACAAAAAATATACATAAAAAATATATAAAATCATGGCCTTAATACCAATAGACAAACTACTACTGAATCCACCACCACAATGACATAGATCACTATAAGTTATCTCCCACATCGAGTATTCAAAACCTTCACAGGTATATCCAAAAGAGTATACTCATTATTAATAAAATCCATACCACATTCATGGTTAGGAGAGATTATAATAAACTTTATAAAATTCTTCCAATGTCTTCTAATCTTGTATGTGTCTAAGATAAATGTGTTTTAAATTAGAACTTTGTATGGGTTACACTCAAACCATTCCTAATGATTCACAATAGATCAAAATAATATTATTATTATGTACATGTCCTAATCAAAATAAATAATTTTATAAATAAGAATATGAAACTTACACATACTCACACACCACAAACCATGACTAAATTTTTCCTTGTCCACCCCTCATATTTAAGGTAACTAAATAAGAAAATTAATCTGAAAAATCATTTTCTAAACATCTATATTAACCAAGGAAAACTCACAACACCTTCAATCCTATGAGTCATATTCTAATACAAAAAATAAATAGAACACTCTAAAACACCTTGAAACCTCCCTATGAATTTATAGGTCTATTATATAAAAATTTACAAGAGTGTAAGGTTAAAATAGGTTGAATTAAAAAATGATTTTGTGTCCTAAAATAATGAGAAAACATCATACCCTTTCAACTCTATTTAAACATGATGTAAACTTTATAATATAATATCATAAATTCTATACCTCAAACATTATATATTAATATGATCATATCCTAAATACTTAAAATAAAACACAAGCTAAACCCCTATAAGAACACCATTTAATATGTCTCTCAAATCATAGATAATCATAATCAAAATCATGTGTTTAATTTTAAAACAAAATATTCTTATTTTTAACTCTAAAAAAATAATTCAATGTTTATTTTCACAAAAAATTACCATTTTTCTATTTAATCAAGTAATTCCTTTAGAAATCAATTTTATAAAATCTAGGACTATTCATATTAATTTTCAAAACCATTCACTAAATCAACTACAAAACCATTTTATAGAAATCTCTATAAAATAATAAATTTTAATTACCAACCTGTACTTGAATTTCAAAACCCCAAAAATTCATTATTCCTTTTAAAATATTTTCAAAATCAATAGTAAAAAACTATATTTAGTTTTGAATCTAAATAACCCAAATACAGAATTTTATAAAAGTATAAAATTGACCTTCAAATGATACCTATAAATAAAAAAACTACCCAAAATAATAAAAAAATAGAGTCATTCCTTTAATTAAAATCACAAAAATTCTCATTAATGTTTTGGAACAAATGACTAATAAATACATCACTAAAATGAAAATTATAACTTTCATTATGTGATGATAAATGGATTAAAATTAAGTAATTTAAATTTAATTCATGATTATATAATATCTAAATAATTAAAATAAGTTTAAATAAAATATAAATTAAATAAATAGTATTTATATTTATAACACATTTATCCCATATAATTAAGAAAATTAATGGATATATGCTTCATATCACGTCTATAAATCGATTTACTTGTAATTTTGCTATCATAATTGTCACAGGACATTGCCCTTATAAAAAAACTTAAATTGTATAATAATAATTTAAAAAAATTATATATAAAATGGTAAAATATTGAATCCAATACCTAATGTGAAATAGTAAAATCTTGAATCCAATATCCCACTGGCTTGGCTTACAAAACAAGTCATTAAGAAAAAATTTGAGATAGTGATGGTAGCAAGGCGGTCAGAAAGGGAGAGTATGACAACCCTTGTATTTATTACACATTAATTCATGATTTATTACATAATATTACACAAAATACATCTTGGAAGGTCGATAAGTTTAGTTTCTTTGTAAATTAGGTAAATTACATAACAAATTAAAATAGAGTATACATTGACATTATTGAGAACTTCCATGACATGCTCATATTATGAGAAAACATGGAAGAACATGAAGAAAGTATTAAATTTTATACAATAGTCATATAAATGAGACATAAAGGGGGTGAGAATTATAAATATGAACAATGAGGCATGATATAGTATGATAACATAAAGGTAATAAGGAGAAATGTGGAAACAACTTAAAACATGGTAACATAAACATAAGTCAAGTCTAACAGCCAAGACATCATGATGGAAAATGTCTCGTGATGTATTAAGTTTACTCCCTAATCCCTTGCATGAAGTCTCATGAGACTAAAACATTACCCAATACATTGGAGTACTATATAATTTTGAGCACACCTGTCACTTTCATTTCATTCACATGCATAAGTGTTCCACACATATCATAAAACATGGAGTCATTTATTATTACATTTTATTCCAAAGTAAAGGAGTTTGGAATAAATACATGTAATTACCCAATAAAATAATTATAAGTGCATAAATTTGAATATGCTTGATGTAAAATGGGTGTGGGTGTTCACTACATAATTTCTTTGCATGGAAAATTGTGGTGAAATTTCGACAGTATAACAGGTACATATGAATGTTCATAGGAGAGATTAATGAGATTTAAATAGGTCTCTCATCATTTAGAAATCATAAGATAAGTAAGTTGTATTTGGGATAATATATCCCAACATTAGGAAATGGAGATAAAGGCATAGGAAAATGGATATGCTTGAATAATGAGGAGAAGAAGGGGATCTCTTACCTTGAGAGGCTGATTCCAAATGCTTGGGATGAGCTTCTTGAAAGTT
This sequence comes from Viscum album, assembly GCA_963277665.1. NCBI lineage: Eukaryota > Viridiplantae > Streptophyta > Magnoliopsida > Santalales > Viscaceae > Viscum > Viscum album. The sequence goes on from OY728152.1 coordinate 2,100,722,966, forward strand.
TGGGGGCACCTTGGGAGGACTCTATAGAGGAGATGGAAGATTAATGAAATGCTCCAAGGTTTTTTAGTTAAGAGGAATGGGATATTTTGTGGTTTTATATAGTAAATAAGTGGGATATTCTTTATTATTTCCCAAACTTAGATTTTTGACTCCATATAATAAAGTAATTAAAACCACAAACCTTCCCATAGTTTTTACCCATGGTTTCTATTAAATAAGACTGGTTTTAATTATTTTATAAGTAAAATTAATTAACTTATTAAAATATTACCCTTTTTTATTTGGAATTGATTCATGTCCTTAAATAAATGATTTTAAAACCTTAAAATATATTATAGGTTTTAGAGGATTCATAAAGGATTTATTAAATTAATCAAATAAACTTAAAATCACATTATTTTAAACTGGAAACATATATTTGGTCTTGGATACCATTTATATTATTTATTACATTATTTTTGTTTCATTATGATGTCATAATACACACCATGTATTTATATTGTATTTAATTTTTACCCAAAAATTTGATTGTCTTAGAAAATTATGAAAAATTCACCGTTGGATAATTTCAACATTTTTATTCCAAAAATAATATTTATTTTAACCAAATAATTTTATAACTATATTAATTTTCAGTTTTAAAATAAGAATCGACATTTATTGAGAAATGATGATTTTTTTAATAATAACAGTTTTCGAACCCTTAAAAAATTACATTCAACTTCATAAAAATTGTATGATCATTTATATTTAATAAAAATTATTTGATAATAATATTTTATTAAAATATTATTTATTTCAAAAACACATTAGTTCATCAACATAAACGTCTTAATTGAAATTGAATACTAATTAAAAATGCAATTTTTGTTTTATTGTATAAAAATCAAAATCATTTATAAATTATAAGTAAATATAACCATTATTATATTAAAAATATAATATACATATCCATGCTATTAGGATCTTGATACATATGCCTTTAATATGTCAGCAAATTCCCTAAGGGTAAGGAGCGTGATTGTGAAACTCTCATAGGGTGGTTCGGCATACATGGTTTGGGTCATGATCTCAATGAGCTCTAACTTCTCCTATAAAGGGTTTCTCTCGTGTTGTAGTTGTTGGATCTCATCTTGAGATTGGTCAAGGGAAAATCCCAATGATTCTATCTCCCTTGGAAGCTCTGATAAATGGGCTTCATAGGATATGATCCTACTAGTTGAGGTCATCACTTCCTTTGTTTGTGACGATTGGATTTTTCAAAACCCTATATTTATACTAATCATATGATCACTATTCAAAAACTATATTATCAATGGTAAAGATGCTTAATGTTCTTTTAAATTTGATAGGATATAATAAAATATAGTAATTACATGTGTTTTCTATAACCATAAAACATAATAATACATTTAATTCAACCACAAAGGGAATTTTATTTATAACAGTTTGGGTCATTACAATCTTCCCCCCATCAGAAATTTTTCCCTTGAAATTTTCATCTCATACACTAAAACTGATGGTGGTAATTCTATTTCATCACCTCCTCAAGTTCCTGCATTTTTTCTTTGAATTTTTGGTTTCTCCATAGCACTTTGACAAGGTGCATTGGATTATTTCATAGAACTTTGTCTCTACGATCAAAGATCTTCACCGGAAGCTCCTCATATAAGACATCATTCTCCAACGGTACCACCTCCAGGTTGAGTACATGTGAGGGGTCTGGTATGTACTTCCTCAAGGGGGATACAAGTAATACATCATGTATTTGAGATAGGTTAGGTGGGAGTGCTAGTCAATAGTCCACCACTCCGATGTGATCAAGGATCTAGAATGGACCGATGTATCTTGGACTAAGCTTCCCCTTCTTCCCAAATCTCATGAATTTTTTCCCTAGATATATGTGAAGGAATACCATATCTCCAACATCAAACTTTAGGTCTTATCTATGATTTTCATCATAGCTATTTTTTTGACTCTAATCAACCTTGATTTGATAATGAATGGTCTTAACCTTTTCCACCATTTCCTTGACCATTTTAGGACCTAACAGTTTGCGTTCTCTAACTTCATCCCAGCATGTAGGTGTTCTACACCTCATCCCATAAAGGTATTTATAGGGAGTCATTTGGATTCTTGAGTGGAAACTATTATTGTATTATAAATTGACTAGATGAATATGTTGATCTCATCCTCCTTTGAAGTCAATTGAGCATTCTCTCAACATGTCCTCGAGTGTATGGATAGTCTGCTCAGATTGTCCATCAGTTTGAAGTTGATAAGTTGTGTTGAAATTCAACTCAGTGCTTAGATCATATTGTAGATTCTTTTATAACTTAGAGGTAAATCTTAGATCTTGATCAGATAAAATTGATATCGGTGTTCCATGAAACCTTACCACTTCTCTGATGTATATCCTTGCATGTTAATTGAGTGATAAGTCCTATCAAATTGAAATGAAGTGAGCGGTCTTTGTAAGATGATCCATCACAACCCATATAGCATTATTTCCTCTTGATGTCTTCGAAAGACCTATGAAAAATTCCACGGTGATGTTTTCCAATTTCCATATAGGTATGGGTATGGTTTCATTGTCCTCTTGGATTTTTACCTTTTCGACTTCACTTGCTGGAATACAAGATATCTTGATATATATTCTATAATATCCTTATTCATATTGTCCTACTAATAGTGCTCTTAGAGATATCGATACATCTTTGATATTTCTGGATGTATAGAGAAGGCCAGAATATGTGCATCATTTAATAGCTTCTTATTTAACTCAGGATTTGATGGTACACAAATTCTTAACCCAAATCTCATAACTCCTTATTCATTAACATTGAACCCTAAGGATTCCCCTTTTCTTAGAGCCTCTAATTTCTTCTAAATTCTCACATCATCTCTTTGATAATCCTTTATCATCTCTAAAAGGGATAGTTCAGAAATCATTTGTGAAAGGATTGATGATGTTTCTTCCTTTATGATTCTCATTTCCATCCTTTTCAAGTCTAAGAATATTGGATCTTTCTCAATTCTCATCAATGATAAAATTTTTGGATCCTTTCTACTTAGAGCATCTGCAACTTTAATTACTTTCCCATGATGGTGGTGGATTTATAAATCATAGTCATTGATCAGCTCTAAACATCTTCATTAGTGCATATTCATATCTTTCTATGTGAATATATACTTGAGGCTCTTGTGATCCGTATATATTTAAAACTTCTCCCCAAAGAGATAATTCTGCGAGATTTTCAATGCGAAGATCATTGAATCCTCTTCTAGATCATGTGTTGGGTAGTTCTATTTGTTAACCTTCAATTTCCTTAAGTCATAGGCTATCATTTTGTCATTCTGGATTAACACATAGCCCAATCCCTTATTTTAAGCATTGTTGTATACCATGAAAAGTTCTCCACTTGTGGGTAGTGTAAGTACAGGTGTAGTGATAAGCCTCTTTTTCAACTCCTTGAATCTCTCTTTGTATTCATTATTTCAAAAAAAACTTGAATATTTTTTGAGTTATCTTGGTTAGAGGGTTTGATAATCATGAGAAATTTCTCCCAAATCAATAATAATACCCAGCTAATCTAAGGAAACTATGGATTTTTATCACATATGTTGGTCTCATCCATCCTTCAATTTCTTCTGTCTTTGAAGGGTCCATATATATCTCATTTCTTGTGATAATATTCCCCATTAATGAGACTTCCTTCAACCAGAACTCACATTTCTTGTACTTTGCATAAATCTTATCCTTTCATAAGGTGTTTAGAATAGTGCTCATATTCTCCTCAAGCTCCTCCTTTCTCTTAGAGTATATTAGAATATAATATATAAATACTTCCACAAATTTGTTGTGGTAATCTCTAAAGACTCTATTCATCAAGTCCATGAATATTTTTTGGAGCATTAGTGAGTTTGAATGGCATTACTATGAACTAATAGTGCTCATGCCTTATACAAAAATCGGTCTTGGGGATATCCTCCTTCTTCTCCCTTACTTGATAATATCCTGACTGAAGATATACCTTGGAGAAGTATTGGGATCCATGTAGTTGACTGAATAAGTCATCAATATGTGGTAAAGGATGCTTTTATTATCATCTCCTCCCCTTGGTGCTCGAGCAGGGATGCCCTAGGCAGTGATGGCCGCAAGCCCAGTCCCTCCCCCGCTCGAGGGGGAGGGACTCCCTTCGCTCTCCGTAGCCTTAAGACCTTCCTTCTCTCCCTTTTCAAATCCCGACTTTCTTCCCTCTTTCCCCACCATCAACCTCAGCCTGAAAGTACCCGATCTTCATGGCGGTTTCCCAAACATTTCATTATCTCCCTCAGAATTCAACGAAGCCTCGGCTCGCTTAAATATGACTTTGTTGGCACGCTTCAGGCATCGTCGTCCATCGGTTGACGATTTTGACAGATTCGTATTTGCTTCCTGGGGTTTGCAAGACAGAGCGGTTGTGGGGCTCCTTGACAAGCAGCACATGATGATTCATTTCTCGTCGGAGGAAGACCTGATCTTGGCGTGGTCCAGAGCTCCTCACGTATGCAACGGATCTCGATTCTACCTTGATCGCTGGTCCTATGATTTCTACATGAAACGTGACAACCCGTCTACAGTTGTGTGGGTTAGTCTTCCAAAACTCCCCCTCCCCTTCCAAAATCTTGATATAATCCATATGTTCGGTAATATGATTGGCTGATTCCTGTTTTCGGATAGAAGAACCGAATCTGTGTGTCACCCCATCTCCCCTCGCATTTGTGTTGAGGTGGATACTTCCAAACCTCCTGTAGACTGTATCTGGATCACCATGGGGGAGTAATTCCAGTGCAAACGACCCGTGGTTTTTTAATCTTGGACAGATTTATGCGTTTCATGTCGTTGCTTGGGGAATTTATCCACTGCTTGTCAGAAGAGTTGCTCGATTCACCCTGGAGTGCTAAGGGATGCTCCACAAAATGGGTCTGTATTTCACTCGGTTCTCGCAGTTGATAATCTGGGTTCTAAGGAATCACGGACGAATTGTCATCTCCAGAAAGAAAAAGGACCTGAAGATCTGAAGGTCACTAATACCTTTAATACCTTGAAGCTTGGTTTGGGTGTCAACCATAAAATAGGACCGGCTCTGGAAGGAGACTCTCTTCCTTTGGTTTCTCCTTCATTTACAGAAACTGTGAAGAATGGAGGGTTGCTCACTGGGCAGGTTGGTGCCTTGGGTTCCAGTCTCAAGATAGTTGATGTGCATTCAGTGTCAAGGCCTCCAACTGGGATTGCGACAGACCATAATACTTCAGTCCCTCCGAAGATAGGATCGACGGAAAAGAATGATGTTCTAGTTTTCTATGATCACGCCCCTGACCATGTAGGTGTGGTTGTGGTGGCAAGTAAGGGAGATTCTACATGTATCAAGGGGAAAAAAGCTACAGGGGATGGAGGAAATGCAGTGACTATGTCCAAACCAGAAAATGATCAAATAACCATCAGTCTTGTTAACCATTTTACAGGCTTGATGGAGGAATGTCTTGTTCAAGACCAGGAAACAGACCTGTTGTCCAGTAGAGGTGAAAAGGTTGACCTCCTGGTTCAGGCCCTAGGGACTACTCAAGATGTGGGTGCGCCATTGGCAGTGGAGTATCCCTCGGGTGTTCAGGCTCTCTCGGAGGGTGAGAATGAAGCTGAGGACTCCAGTCAATTTTCTTTTAGCAGTGAGGAGGGAGCGAGAATTAGAGGTCTTCATAGCCCGAGGAAGAATAAGGGTCGGAAGGGGCATCATGACTTGGGGAGCTGCATTGTGACTAAAGGGAAAGGATCTAAAGGGAGGAAGGACTACTCCCTGCTACCTAAGCCGATGCAAACAAGAGCACTAGTAAGGCAAAAGAAAAAGACTGTAAGCCAAAACATCAAGATCTGGAATGTTCTGGCCCAAGAAGTGGAAAGCTAAAAACTAAGTGTGGAGACATCCAAGGGGTGGGTGGTGTGGCAGGAAAGAAATAAGGAGAGCAGACTCAATATCTTGACTTAATTCTACATTCTAATGAAGAAATGCATGAAAAGGATATCAAACTTAATGCCTCAAGGGAGGAGGTTGAAAGAATCCTAGAAAGAGAGGTTAAAATGGATGTTAGTAAGGAACAAAGGGACTGGATCGACCACCAAGATTTTATTTTGGAACGGGGTTTCAATGCACGAAAGATCAATGTGGAGGAATATATTCAGACTTGGAACAATCTAGCTACCCGCTTTGAAGACTTAATCCGGGATGATCCGAGCATAAAGGCTGAAGCACTTCAATGGGGATTATATCGGGTATGCAGTTCTAACAATCTTAGTCTTGTTTTCAACGATTTTGTGATATCCTTTAGTGTTGTCTAATCTTTGGATCTGATTGTACCTGTGTGGTTTCTCACTTTTCTGCAAAAGTGTTTTTTTAATAAAAATTTAATTGTCAGGTGGTAAAGGATGCTTGTTTTTATCATGATCTTTTTTAGTTCATGATAATCAATAAAAAGTCACATTGACTCATCCTTATTCTTGATGAAGAGGAATGGTGCACCCCAAGGTGAAGCACTTGGGTGTATGAACCCTTCATCCAGATTATCTTATAGTTGTTTCTTAATCTCCTCAAGTTTCACAATATCCATTCTATACTAGGTCTTGGATAATTTAAATTCCCTAGGTATAAGCTCAATTGAAAATTTAACCTCTTAGTTAGGAGGAACACGAGGCAATTATTTGGGAAACACTCTAGCGTATTCCCTCACAATGGGAATGTATTAAAGGATGATATTTTCATTAGAATCAATAATTTGATCTATATAATCTTTCTCATATGGAGATAATATCCATGCTTTAGATATTGTTGCTAAAGAAGATTCATCCTCCTCATTTCACTTGTATAGAATTAGGGGACAATTCACAATAGAGAGAGTGATTTTATTCTCGTGGAAATTTATGTTGGAACTATATAGGGAAAGTCAATACATATCTATAATTTCATCAAATTATACTAAATTAAGTATCACAAGGTTCAATGGTAAGTTCATCCCACAAATTTTGATAGGGGGGGATTTTTGAACTTTAGATGTAATTATTACCCCATTTTCTGTTTTTACTGACAACTCTAATTCCATGCTTTATGGTGGTGTTTGATTAGTTCTAATAAACTTGTGTGATATGAAGTAATGTGTTTAAATGGAATCAAAAAGTGTGTTATCTATTCTTTAATTAATAACTAGCGTACCTATCACCACTTCATTTTTGGGATCCACCTCAGTGGTTGTGATGGCATAAGATCACCCTTACTGTCTTGGAGTTTGTTGGTTGTCTTTAAAAACCTTTAGCTTAGTGCATTGGTTTTCAAAGTGCCTTTATTCCTTACAATTGAAACAATGGACAATGCATTAAGGTTTGACCGGATCATTCCCTTCCTCCATCACATTAGTGGGTTTCTCCCGTCATAAATCACTAGTTAAGTTCCCTTCATTCCCATACCTAAAACATTTCAATGTACCCCTTAGGAAATTTTTGGTGTGCTTCTTTCCGCACTTTTGAGGGATGTTGAAATTTCTTACACCGTTATTTTTCTCTATCGTACCTCCAGAATTAAACTCAACTTTCCACTTCTTATTACCATGATAACCTTGAGATTCACCGATCTTAATTTTGACTTTGAGGGCGCATCGGACAATTTCTTCGAAGCTATAAAAGTCTTGGATCTCTAGGGATTTTTTTAGACTAGGTTTTATCCCACCAAATAAGCGGTTAACTTTACATTCGGGGGAAACAATAAAACTGAAGGTGTATCATGAAAGTATTGTGAATTTTTTATCATATGCCCTGATGGATTCATCATCTTTTTTCTTGAGGTCAAACAAATACCTTTCCATTTTAAGTCAAAGAGTGAGAAAAATATTTGTCAAAGAATATTTTTCCAAAATTCCTTCCACTCATTGCTTTGATCACTTCCTTAGGATTTTTATTCTTAATCAATGTCCACCACTAATCAGATTCTCCCTCCATATGATAAATAGACAGTATAACCTTATCTTGATCCAAACATTGGAGAATGGAGAATATATTCTTAATGGAGTTGATTCATTGTTCCGTGATTAAGGGATCAGATGATCCATTAAAAGTTGGAGGCCTTTTCTGCATAAAGGTCTCAATTATAGCTTGTTATTTATTAGGGGGATTTGGGTGCTCTGCTTGATCCAAGTTTCTATTCAGAACTTGAGTCAGCTGAGAGAGTATTATCACAAAGTTTTCTATTCTTACTCTCATTGGTTTGGGAATCTTGTTTGGGAAATCATCACATTTGTTGTTTACCCAGTTCCTCTTATTTCCGATCATTGGCTAGAATAAAGGAAAAATTAGAGATGAGTATTTTAAAACTATTAAACACATAAATGGGAATCCAATTACATTAAAGGGGTAACTGATAAATGACATGTATTTATTTAATATATGAATTTCTAGGATTCAATCTATGTTATCCGTGATCTATTTCCTAACATATGCTCTTGTGGACATTTTTTCCCTTAATAATGTTTCATAATGAGCTTGTCAATTTTTGAAAGAATATCCCCTGAGAGTGTCAAATCAAGTATGTAGTAAGGTCCGTTGTCATGCACCAGTTCTTGGTCGATTCTAGATCAATGCATTGTTTTCAGGTTTTACCCCTATGTACATTTACATCAGATCCACATCCACTCGTAGTATCCATATAGGTATTTATTTGCTTGGAAACCACTTAATCTATACTTTACCAAAATTTAGGGATGTATTTTTATGTTTAGTCTTACTTCTAAGTCTTTTTCTAGAGTTTCCTAATCCTAATCCCAAAAATGACTAAACTTTCCTATGATACCAACTATGACAACCCTTATCTTTATTACACATTAATTCATGATTCATTACATAAGATTACACATAATAAAACCTAAAAGATCGAGAAGTATAGTTTCTTTAAGAATTAAATACATTACATAACAACTTAAAATAGAGAATACATCAATATTATTGAAAAATTACTTGACATGATCATATTATTCCATCATACTTAAAATTATATGGGATAACCTGGGGACATACATAAGAAAGGGGTGAGCTATAAATCCCAATAAGGAAGTAAACATGGCATAATATGAAGAAATTATTACATGTTAGACAATAGGCATATCAATGATATGTAAAAGGGGTGAGAATCATAAACATGAACAATGAGGCATGATATAGCATGATAACATAAAGTCAACATGGGGAAATGTGGCAACAACTTAAAACATGGATTCATAAACATAGGTCGAGGCTAACTGCCAAGACATCATGATAGAAAATGCCCCGTAATGGATTGGGTTCACTCTCTAATCCTTTTCATGATGTCTCATGAGACTAAAACATTACCTAATGCATTAGAGTGCTATATAATTTTGGGTACACCTGTCATTTTCATTTCATTCACATGCATAAGTGTTTCACATTGATCATAAAACATGGAGTCATTTATCATCACATTTTATTCCACAATCAAGTAGTGTAGAATACATACATGTAAGTACCTAATAAAATAAGTGTGAGTTCATAAAGGTGAACACCATTGATAGAAAACGGGTATGGGTATTCACTACATAATTGTTTGGCATGGAAAATCGCGGTGAAATATCAGCAGCATAATGAGAATGTGTAAATGTTCATGGGAGAGATTAATAAGATTGAAATGGGTCTCTCGTCATTTACACATTATAAGAGTGTTAAGGGGAATATTGGAGAGTATATCCCAACATTAGGAAATATAGATAAAGGCATAAGAAAATGGAGATGCTTGAATAAAGAGGAGAAGAAGAGGATCTCTTACCTTGAGAGGGTGATTTCAAATGCTTGGGATGAGCTTATTAAGAGCTTGGGATCACCTTGGGGGACTCTAGAGAGGGTAAAGAAGAGTAAGGACATACTAAAAGGTTTTTGAGTGAAGATAAATGGGATCTTGGGTGGGTTTATATAGAAAATGAGTGGAGAATTTTTTATTATTTCTTAAACTTGGGTTTTGGACTCTATATAATAAAGTAATTAAATCCACAAGCATTCTCATGGTTTTTGTCCATGGTTTCTATCAAAGAGGAGTGGTTTTAATTATTTTATAAGGGAAAGGGGTTAACTTATTAAAATTTTACCCTTGGTGATGTGGAAGTGATTCATGTCCTTAAAAGAAATGATTTTAAAACCTTAAAATATATTATAGGTTTTAGAGGATTCATAAAGGATTTATAAAATTAATAAAATAAACTTAAAATCACATTATTTTAAAGGGGAAACATACATTTGGTCGTGGATACCCTTTATAGTATTTATTACATCATTTTTTTTGTCATTATGATGACATAATACAACATATATTTATACTGTATTTAATTTTTAACTGAAAATTTGAATGTCTCAGAAAATTATAAAAAATTCACTATTAGATAATTTTGACATTCTGATTCCAAAAAATAATATTTATTTCAACCAAATAATTTTCTAAATATGTGAATTTTCACTTTTAAAAAAAAAGAATCGATATTTATGGAGAAATGCTGGGTTTTTTTATAATAACAGTTTTTAAACCCTTAAAAATTACATTCGGCTTCATAAAAATTATATGATCGTTTATATTTAATAAAAATTATTTAATAATAATATTTTTATTAAAATGTTATTTATTTCAAAAATCCATTAATTTTTCAAAATAAACATCTAAATTGAAATTGAATATTAATTAAAAATGAAATTTGTGTTTTATTGTATAAAAATAAAAATCATTTATAAAGTAGAAGTAAATATAACCATTGTTCTATTGAAAATATAATATACATATTAATACTATTAGGTACTTGATACATATCCCTTTAATATGCCAACAAATTCCCTAAGGGTAAGATGTGCGACGGTGAGACTTTTATGGGATGGTTCGGCGTACATGGTTTGGGTCGTGATCTTGATGACCTTGAACTTCTCTTGTAAATGGTTTCACTCGTGCTTTAGTTGTTGGATCTCATCTTGGGTTTGGTCAAGGGAAAAACTCAATGATGCTATCTCCCTTAGAAGCTCCAATAAATGGGATTCATATGGTATGATCCTATTGGTTAAGGTCATCACTCTGTCTGTGTCGATTGGATTTATTAAAAATATATATTTATACTAATCATATGATCATTGTTCAGCGGCTATATTATCAATGGTAAATATGCTTAACAGTCTTTTAAATCTGATAGGATATAATAAAACCAAGAAAGTGCATTTGTTTTCTATAACCATAACACATAATAAGACATTTAATTCAACCAAAAATTGAATTTTATTTATAACAGTTCAGGTCATTACAAAGAGGGGAAGGACTTGCTATGTCAGTCGGCTGAGGGAGTGGAAGATAAAGAAAGGGTGGTTGTCGGAGGGCTGCTTTTTGAATGTGGGTGGTCGTCCCAGGTTGAAGACAGCGATGGCGGGGAGGCGGTCAATAGAAAGCAAGAAATAAAGGATACAAAAATATAACATGGTTTGGACTAGGTTTGCACGAAAGTGGTTATCAATGACACTGATAAATGAAAAAGGAGGAGAAATAATAACATACCTTAGATTTGAGATATTTGATTCGTCCGAGAGAGGGTTGAGGGAGAACGACAGCAGAGCTGAACTTTTGCAAGAGATTAAATGGTGTGGGGAAAATTGGTTCTCTTATGGTTCTATTTAAAAGATCAGAAATGGTTTTATCAATGATTTCAAAAAAATGCTGATAAAGCAAAGTTTTATCAGCGCTAAAATAATAAGTACCGATAAAATACCTTTTATATTGTAAATATATATTTATTTAAATATATAATTATTTAAATATATTTATAAATATATATTTATAATTATTTAAATATATAATTATTTATTTATAATTATATAAATACTCTTTAAAAAATTGTGTTTATTTGTTTATAATTATAAATATATAATTTTATAAATATAGTAAATATACATAAATATATTTATTTATAAAAATTTGTTTAGAAATATACTTTTAACATTATTAATGAATATATAATCTTAAATGCATGAATGTTAAAAATGAGTAAAATTGAATACATAAAATTGAGTAGAATTTAAAAATATTAAAAAATGGATATGTTTTATAAATTATTAAAAAAATAAAATATGGATATATATTGAAATAAAGATCAATACATATTTAAAATATTAAAACATTGTAAATAAATATGTATAAATAAATATTATAAATTTATTAAATTCTAAAAAGATAAAAAAAATGTTACAAATGAATAAATAATACTAACTGAAATAATATTATAATAAAAAAATAAAATTTATTGATTAAAAACATAATATATTAAATATATTATGTTACTAAATGAAATTTTAAAATGAATATTAAAATTTTAATAAATTACATAAATATTAGGCGAGTGTGTTTCTATATAAGATTTCATTAATTATGTAAGTATTTGTACGTGTGAAATTAATGTGTGTGTGTGTGTATGTGTAAGTTTGATATATGTTAAATTGAACAATGAAAATATATAATATGTAACGTCTATTAATGAAATAAATAATAATAAAAATGAATAAATTTAAAAATGAATAACTGTTATTAATTATATAGATAATTTAAAAAAAATAAAAATGAATATTTATATATGTTGAAATGAAAATGAATGCATATTAATTATATAAATTAGAACCATATTAAAAACATTAAATATTAATGAACAAAAATGTATAAATAAATATTAGAAAATGGATAAAATTACCAAAATATTGAACAATGAAAAATTGAAAATGAATAAATAACAAAAATATTAGATATATTAATGAATAATTATGCATAAAAACATTAAAAATGAAAAAATTACAAAAAATATGAAATGAATAAATATTTAAAATCTATAAATTATAAAAAAAGCACACACTTAACATTATCGATAAATAAATTATATTAAATGAATGCATGTAAAAACTGAGTGAAATTTAATTTTATATATATATAAATAATTAATATATTGTTTATAATTATTGAAAAAGAATAAATTTATTAAATACTTAATATACTAATTAAATAATTAATATACTATTTATTACTATATATATTAAATTTATTGTTTTTTTAATAATTTAATTCATTTTTATTAATTATAAATAGTATATTAATTATTTAATTATATATATAATTAATATATTATTTATTACTATATATATATATTAAATTTAATAAATTTAATTATAAAAAATTTGGGGGTTAGCACGATCCAACCCGTAAACCCACATGAATATATGTTTAAATAAAAACGAATATATATTATTTATGTAAATTACAACTATATTAAAAATATTAAATAGTAAAAAAATATTGAAAAAATTATGAAAGAAATGTTTATTAATAAAAATGAATAAATATAATATATATATATATATATACAGTAATAAATAGTATATTGATTATTTAATTAGTATATTAAGTACTTAATAAATTTATTATTTTTTATTAATTATAAACAATGTATTGATTTTTTAATTATATATATAATATTTTGTAATTTATTATTTTTTAATTAAATAATTAATATACTATTTATTAATATATATATATATATATATTAAATTTAATAAATTATATATATATAATTAAATAATTAATATACTATTTATTAATATATTTCAATATATATTAATATATATATATTAATATATATTAGTATATATATATATTAATATATGTTAATATTTAATATATATCAATATATTTTTATATATATCAATAGATGTTTTATATATGAAATGAGAATTTAATTATAAAAAAATGAATAAATATAAATAAATATTAAAAAATATTAAACAAATAAAAATTAAAAACAAACAAATTTAATATATATATATATATATTTAATATATTTATATATATCGATATATTTTTTATATATGAAATAAGAATTTAATTATAAGAAAATTAGGTAACTCAGCTAGCCCTCAACCTGAAGGGCTAGCCATTTAGGCAGCCCAATAGGGACAGCGGTGAGGAGAGAGTGGGTCGAGGCCTGCGGGGGCCCATGCGTGTAGGCACGAGCCCATTTAGGTGTGTGGAAAGTGTATGGAGGAGCTCATCCCTATAGTAGGCTTCTGTTGTGTTGATGTCATGGAATCATATAAAAAGAATCAATTGAACATCTGTAAGTTCGATGTTGGACTCACACGCGTGATCGCTTTAGTTTTATCAACTCTTGAATTAATGCTGATAAAGACGCTTTTTATCAGTGCTAGAAAAGGAATTGATAAAGGGAATCATTTATTAGTGCTAAAAAAGAGTGCTGATAAAGGTGTTATTTTATCAGCACTTTTTTAAGCACTGATAAAAGCTAGTACTGAATAAAATGAAATCTGCAGTAGTGATGGGACCCGCCTAATGATGGTGTGGTTCAGCTTATGAGAGTGGTTGTCTATTATGATTCCCTCATCGGGTCACTTCCTATGATGCCCGAGATATGTGCTCATCTATGGGACACACCTAGTGATAGTGTGGTTCGACTTGTGTGAGAGGTTCGCTATTATGATGCCTTCCTAAGGTCACTTCCTATGATGATTGAGATAAGTGATCAGTTATGGGACCCACCTAGTGGTGGTGTGGTTCGTCTTTTGTGATAGGTTGGCTATTATGATGCCTTTGAATCGCTTCTTATGATTCTTGATATATGTGATCACCCATGGGACCCACCTAGTGATGGTGTAGTTTGGCTTGTGTGAGTATATGGCTATTGTGATACCTGCCTCAGACCACTTCCTATAATGTTGATATATGTGACTGGACATGGGACTTACCCCAAGGTGGGTGGTTCAGCTTATGCAGTAGTTTGGCTCTATCGTTTCCCTCCTTAGGATCCACTGCCTATACGATGCTTTGCCTTGCCTTGATGAGAGGGTGTTGACAAGAATCACCTTGAGTGAGAGGGCACTGGTCCTGGATGTGATTATGGGACCCAGTCTGAGTGAGAGGGGAGCGGTCGTTATGTTGTGATATGATACGAGGTGTGGAACTCACCATGAGTGAGATAGTGGTGGAATATCTTACGGTATGAGATGGGTTATGAGATCAAGATTCGGTATTAGCCCTACTTGGGGTAAGAGTGTAGTGGTCATGGCATGATATGAAACCCTCCCCTGAGTTATAGGGTATGGGTCAAGATTTGTGGCATGAGGTGACTTCCTCCAACATTGGCCAAGCCAGGTAGGGTAGGGTGTCGTTGTGGCCTGGTTAGTATACAATGGCCCAATGGGCATGTTTGTGTGCATTTTTTTCCTATTTTTTATTTTCCTTGTGCAAATATACACGTAAATGATGGTGTATATTAAGGGAACTTCATGATACCCTACTAAGACGCATTTCTCACCACATACATTAGCACTCTAGTGTGTGTGCAGTCCTTAATTTTGACTTTCAGATCACAGGTTGCGCAGTGGATCGGGCTAGAGAAACTCGACAGGGATTAGAGACTATACTGAGGTGAGGTAAGGGTTATAGTGGAGTCTCCTTGTAATTTTGTTCCCTTATTTACTTTCTTATTTGTGATCATCACGATGGACCACCAATTGGGATGTATGACACTAGGATCTATGTTGTTCATTTGTTATGGCATAGATGTGTTGTGACTTATATTGTAGATTTTTTTGCTTATTTATTGTTATTAATTGTTACGATATTGAGGGAATAGTCTCTCCAGCATATGATTTAGTTCATCACTGCTAGTAGACAGTGTCACGACCCGACCCTAACCGGGGATCGAGCCAAAACTAGCCCAAGCCTGCCTCCATAGTTCAGGGGGTGGTGACAAGCAAAGAAAGGCATATCCTAAATGGGAGGTCTTTACCTAATTTCTGTGTAGACATGTCACCTGACAGTACGAGGTACGAGGTGCAGAATACATGCATCATGTCAGCTCCAACACATGCACTCCAAGAATAAAAAGAAAAGTGTGGCCCAGAAAGTAAGAGGTGAGATATCGAAGAAGCGTGATCATTCTTGAGGAAAAGAACTGACACATCCAACACAATACATCTGAAGAACACACAAATCATTCACGAATCCAAAAGATGGGATACCATAGATTAGATTCAAGAACATCTTCGCAATACAGACTCCACGAAGAACATGAGTCAGATCTAACTGGAAACCAGAGCACCAAACATATGATACTCTGTTTTTCGTAAGAGGAATCGATTCTTGCATTTGCTTCATCCTAGAAGTCTAGAGATGCATAGAATAACACTCAGAGAACTTATAACCTTATCTCATCATCTTTGCTATGTTGTGTATTTTTTTTAGCTTTCGAGTAGTGTGTGTGTGTGTCTTTATTAAAACACACATTGTCTCTTGCACTAAACTGAAGGATACAAGACATCCTTCCTCTCATATCTTTTTACACTTGTTTACTCCCACGGATAAGTGTGGAAGAGGTCCTTATGTGACCCGGTAGTTTATACCCATGAAGAACTGTGGAAGAGTTCATGTGACCTGGATAGTCATGTGCACTATTGTTTACCCCGATCCAGGGTGTGGATCAAGTTTATTAATATAAACTGTTTGGTGGCATGTGATCACCGAGACTGAACCACTTGTTTTATATCTACTGTGTTGTTTAATTTAGTTTTCTCTGTTTTATTGTATAATTCAGAAATCACTAGATTCTCACATGAGTCTCATCCCAGTTGGTGAGGACTCCTTAAGTTCATCCAGGAGACCTGGGATCAAATCCAGGTGGAGGCTAATTTCCAGGGGGGTACTGTAGTAGGCACTGTAGCAGGAATTGTGCGGTACTATAGCAGGTACTGTAGCGGGGCTGTAGCAGGAACTGTTTGGTTCTATAGCAGCCGGGAATATTCCACCGTTTGGGCCTTCGGGCCACCAATTTGGTCCCCGAGTCCTTTAAGGCCTTCAAGCCACCTAGGCCTTCGGGTTAGTAAGGCCTTAGGGCCACCTCAAGGCTTTCGGGACACCTTAATTGCATATGAAAACCAGACAACCTACAAGGAACAAGCTTCAGAAGGAGGATGAGCAAGGAGCTTTCACCATAGTAGAAGCTAAACAGATTATAAGAATGAGAGGGTATGGCACCTGCCATCGGGACAAGCCTGTGCATGCACAGGAAAGCCTAGACGAACAGTCATGCGAAGGCGGAGAGCTGATTTCACGATGAAGATGCTGAGAAGGAGCAGTTCCAAGTAGTTAGTCTAGGTTGTATGTAATGTTTGAAGCCTACAGGCATTTAATTTCTCTAAGTCCTATAGGCCATGTAATACTTACGCCTATGGGCCTTGTAAGGGTTCCACCTCACCCCTTGAAAGGTGGATTATCAAAATCAATAAAAAATGGAGGCTTTCAGGCCATTGGAGGTAGAAATCACTAGATTCACTTTGATAGTTAATCTTGGACATAAGTTATAATTGTTTTTGCCTTATTAGAATAGATTCAAAAGTAATATCAATAACTGATATTGAGATTACTGAGAATTAATCAATCTTCTGAGAAGTTATTTAAATGGTCAAACTTTCATAACCATATTACCTTGATTAACTGAGTTGTATTTATTTTTATTTGGGAACCTTTTAAGGAAACTTTTCAAACATAAATTTTTATAGATACTCAATTAACCCCCCTCTTGAGTACTCTACTCCGACCAACATTTGGTATCAGAGGAGTTTCTTATGACTCTGTTTTTGAACCTATTCAAATGTGATTTTAGTTGTACTTTAAAGATATGTAAATTTCTGTTAATTCTAAATTTCTAGATCTTTCAAAGTATTTATTTATTATGGATAATAAACTGGAAGGTTCTGCAACAAACAGACCACCATTCTTTAATGGAACCAATTATGCCCAATGGAAAATTAAAATGAAAATTCATTTAGAAAGTATGGGTTTTGAAATTTGTTCTTAAATTATAGATGAGTATAAGATTCCTGCTACTGATAGAATCACTTGGGATGACCCAACTAAGACTTCAAAGCCATGAATGCTCTATATTTATCTTTAGGAGATGAGGAATTTAACAGAATTTCTGCATGTAAAACTACCGATGAAATTTGGGATACGTTGTCTGTTTCACATGAAGGAACTTCTAGTTTGAAAGAAATGAGACTTAATACTTATACTATTAAATATGATAACTTTAAAATGAAACCTGATGAGCCTATTTCTGACATGTATCTCAGGTTCAATGAAATTGTCAACACAATGATTTCTCTTGGAAGATAAGTTACTGCCAAAGAACAAATCCTGAGGATTCTCATACTCCTACCTGATAGATGGAGACGAACCTCTGTCTCTATAAGAGAGTCATGCGACATCAGCAAGTTACATGTAAAAGAACTCATTGGTAAACTAATGATGTATGAAGAGGAGTTGAAAGTCAACAAGGAAGAGGACGATGAACCCAAAAGAAAATCTGTTGCATTTAAGACCACCACCTCTAAACACAAAGAAAAAGGGAAATTGGAAGTCTCTGTAGAAAGTTCCAGCAGTGAAAAATCATCACCTGACAGTGATGAGGACATGGATCAATTAGCCAGAAGTTTTAATAGATTTTACAAGAAGAATAAATTTTTCAGAAAGCCTAACTTCAAAGGAACATATGATCAAAAGGGAAGCTGGAAGAAAGATTGTAAAAGAAGTGACAAGTTTGATGAGATAGTATGCTATGAATGTAAGCGAAAGAGACATGTAAAGGCTGACTGTCCCAAGCTCAAGTACAAAAAGAAATATGAATACAAAGATAGAAATTATAAAAAGGAAATGAAAGCAACGTGGAGTGCTTTTGAGGATAGTTCAAATGACTCAGAATCTTCACATGATGAATAGGATAACAAAGCAAATATGTGTTTTATGACAAACACATCTGAGGTAACACTGGAATCTCCTGTACATAATTCCTATTATTCTGGAGATGAAAGTGATTGTGAAAATATGTCTAAAGAAGAAATGTTTGAGTACTGTAATATGCTTGAAGAGACATGTAATGAACTAAAAGATAAATACAAGTCTTTAAAGAAATAGTATGCTCTTACCTCAACTATTGAATCTGAACTTAGTGTTGAAAGGGAGAAAAATGTTCAATTACTCAAAGAAAACAATGAACTAAAGCTATCTAATGAGAAATTGAAAAGGGGCCTTGAAAGGTTTACTAATGTTAAAGATAATTTGGTACAAATTCTAGGTAAACAGATTGCTCCTAAATATACTACCGGTATTGGCTATCAACCTGGTAAAAGAAATTTTGGAAGAACCAATTTTGTTTCTAAATCTAGGACATACAGCTTTACTCCTAGTTCTGGAAAACATTTAGCTAGTTCAAATTATGATGCACTCTCTACTATTTCAAGCTTTTATGAACCAAATAGAGTTTATTTTTCAATCACTTTACATAATGATTATAGGAAACCTATGAGGCATATGTGGGTTCCTAAATCACTAGTTACTAATATTGTTGGACCCAAACAAATATGGGTACCAAAGTCTGTTTTTATGTGACTATTTTGTAGGAAATTGCTTAAAGATCTCATGTAAAAGCTTATGGTACTTGGACAGTGGGTGCTCAAGACACATGACAGGAGACTATTCATGCTTCAAGAACTTAAAAAAATTGATGGTGGAAATGTGACCTTTGGTGACAATACTAAAGGAAAAATCATTGGCCTTGGCCAAATCAGTAACTCTTAACTCAGTTTTAATTTCCAAAGTACTTTTTGTTGATGGATCGAAATATAATCTTCTTAGTATTGCACAACTATGTGATGATGGATTTCATGTTAAATTTGAAAATGATGCTTGCAATGTTTTTAATTCTAAAAATGAATTAGTGTTTTCTGCATTAAGAAATGAAAATGTATACTCGGTTAACTTAGATTCTTTAGTTTCTTAAAATGATTCATGTTTAAGTGTATTTCACAAAGAGTCTTGGCTTTGGCATAGGATACTAGGATGCTGTAATATTTACTCCCTTAGAAAACTAACTAGAAAAATCTCATTCAAAGACCTACCCAAACTTGAGTTTCCAAATAATAAAGCCGCTACGGTCTCACTGTGAAAACATGTTACGGTCTCACAGTGAAAGTCGATTCCAGTCTCACCGTAAAGACACTTTATCATTTTATCTATATATTATAACATGTATCGTTGTAATTAATTATTTTATTCTTTTACTTTCCCATGATTTTGAATTTACGACACTCGGTATCCCTAAATGATAAAAATGAAAGAAGTTTCACTCTTTTTTTCACCCGAGCTCTCTTCTCTCAAACTGTATGCCCTCTTTCAACCTTTCAGTTATCTCTCTCTCTCTCCAACCTTTTTTGAATTCCCATAATAAAACACCCACCCTCATCAACTCTTGAGAAGTGAAAATCAAAGAAGAATATGAAAATAGCACTGAAAATAGTACCTGAAGGTCCTCTGAATCTGAACCTTGTTGACAGAATAGTGGTGCCAGAAAAGGAAATCTGCCCCAAGTGGCTACTGTCAAGTAAGTATTTAGTATTGAAAGTGATGAAATAGTAGGTATGGCTGGATTGGTTCACAAAGGAGACTAGGCCAATTTACCCAAAGCTAGTTGCTCAGTTTTATCAGTTCGTTCAATTCTCTTTTGATACAGAAGATGGTTTTGTTGTGAGAAGCTGGATCAATGGTCAAAGATGTACATTTTCTTCGAGATTATGGGATGCTTGCCTAAGGATACCTCATGAGGGTATTTTTGAGGACTACCAAAGAGGTCCTCCTCCTCCCAGTGATATCTTTGCTTTAGAAGAATCCTTGGGGAGCTTGACTGGCAATAAAACAAAAAGGAGATATATTTCTGCTGATCTGGATGGTGAAACCAGATTATTGTTTAAGTTTGTTCAGAATCTGATTAGTCCAAGAAAAGAAGACTTTTCTACACTCAAGTATCAGGATGTATTTTTGATACATCTTATGAAGAATGGACACAAGATTAACCTATGTAAGTATGTTATACTTCATATGTGTGAGTTGATAAAGACAACCTCAAAGTCAACCTCCTTGTTCTAATCAAGGTTAATCTCGGTTATGCTTCATGCTAAAGGGTTGGTTAGACCAGATAAATAATTTATTAAGGACTATGAATTTTGTATCTCAAAGGTTACAGTCAAAAGAATGAAAATAAATTGGAATCCGTGGAGAAAAGCATGGGTGGAGGATAATGACAGGGTTTATGAAAAGTTCAACCTGGTTGAAAATTATTCAATACCTCTAAGAACATCTCTGATCCTGGTTTAGAACCAGATGAAATTGTTGACTATCCTATTGAGGAAGAAGAAGAGGAGGTTATTGCACCTATAGGGGAAATTTTCCTAGATAATAAGGATAGTGGACCTATTCCTCAAGTCATAATTGAGAAGGAAGTACATGTTCTTGAAGAAATTTTTGATTTGGAAGAAGAACCTGCTTCTAAAGAAGAATCTATTTTTAATGTAAGGGAAAAGGATGTTCTGGAAGAGCATTTAGAAGAATAATTTTCTCTTGAGAAAGAAGCTGCTTTTGAAGAACACTTAGAGGAACAATTTGTTCCTGAGATTATCCCATCTACTGAGGAAATAATGGAGAAAGCCTTTCAGTTGGCTAGAAAAGAAATGGGTGAGGCTATTGGGGATGAAATTTTGGAAGTAGATCAAAGAACTAAATCTCTTAGTCCTATGAGAGATGCACTTGTTAAAGGGGAGAAGCACCCTAATATTGAAAGTGTTGAAATTCCTAATCCAGTTGATCAAAGAACAGTGGATACATGGTATAAATTCCCTAGCTATTTTGATGTAAATGATTCCCAAGAAACTTCAGTTAAAGGTATAGATATGTCTACTGTGTTTCAATTGAAAGTGGTTTCTGCTCTTGAATTTATCTCTGCAAAGGAACCTGATCCAGTCTCAGCTCATGTTTCTAAACCTTCACAAAAACCTTTTACCTTAGTGAGTAAGGATGATTTGAAAGCCTTTGGAGCTACTTTATTGGCTGGCATTGAAAAGCTCATGAACTCTCAACCTACTCTTGTAACAAACTTAAGTGAAAGAGATGCTTCCCTGTTGTTAGAAAAGATCATATGGCAGATTCAACCAAAAATGCTTCATGAAATTCAAGAGGTCATGATTGAGAACAAACAACTAAGTGATGAAGTGAAGTATCTCAGAGCTATGGTTGAAGATATGCAGAGAGTGTTGAAATCAAGACCAGAACCTGTTTCTCATCCTATTGAGGATGTTAGTGGTCAGATTCCACAGGAAGTTGTCTCTCTAATTCAACCTAATTTAACTTCTTTAGCTAACAAGGTGGCTGAAAGAAACAATAAAATAGTTCAAGAAATGTGTGATCTTGTTATTGGTCTTAACAAGTTGACTGATGAGTATAAGGGATGTCTACAGAAATTTCTGAATCAACTAAAGTTCCTTACTTCAGCTGTTACAGCTTCTAGTTCCTTTGGACAGTCATCTCAACCCTCCTTTGACAGTGATATGATCAGAACAGTTGTTAAGGAAGAACTTCAATTAGTACTCAGTGGCTTTGACAAAGAGTCTTTATCTATGATTGTCAAGAATAGTGACAGGGTTCTTGATTTGGTAAGAATTCATTCTAAGATTGCAAATGATGCTCAGGAAGAAATTACTAAGAAGGTGGATTTCTACTTCAATAGAATTTTCTCTAAGAATGATATGACAAACCATTTCAAGTACCTTATAGAGAATATGAAAATCCATCCTATCACTCAAGCTTTCAAAACTCAAGTTCAAAAGCTGAAAGATTTCACTCCTTTGATAGACAAGTTCATAGAGAACAAAGATGACATTGAGAAATCGATGCAGTATGGTGGTGAGATCATTGCTGACTTTATCAAGTTATTGAGGCCTTATCTTCATGTGCAGAGCACTACTATTGTGGATCCTACAACTGCACCCTTACAGCCTGGTTTGCCTCCTTCCTCATCCACTGTCTTTGTCTCTACCTCTATGTCTGTCTCTTAGGCTCTGAGTCAGATCAGACCCGTTATCCTTAACCAACAATTACATCATACTTCCACCAAACCTACCTTGGCCCCTTCTGTTTTTGAAGGACTCCCTCTTCCTTCTCTGTCAGTTGGTTCACTTCCTTCTTTAACTTCTACCTCTGCTCTTGTGGCTTCTCCTGATGATGATGCCAAGGTCAAAGAGAAGACAGCCAGTGCTGAAGAAAAGTGAACACTATCTTTTGATAGGGATATTTTTGTATTTTTGTTGCTTATTGTTTGTACCGACATATCTTTCTCAATCTAATGCACTATGAACTTTTTATTGTCTACTCTCTTATTTACCTTTGTACTCTTTTTTATAATCCCAAAAGGGGGAGAAACATGCACACTAAGGGAGTGACACATACACTAAGAACAGATATCTCACTCATATGATTTGTGATCATCAAAAAGGGGGATATTGTTGGACCCCTCCTGTTTTAATCATGTTTTAATAATCACAAATCATATATATCCTGCAAATCTTGTTTAATCTATTTCCAGTCATGTGTAAAGATAGTCGATTTCTTTATGCTTTAAATAAACCTAACCAAGATCTTAATTTCTATAAATTATGTTTGGTTATTGTAAACTATATCTTAATTTGTGTTATAATTGATTTCATTGATGAATGATTAAGTCTAATCCATTCTGTGAATATCACTGCTTAAGTTTGTATACAGATATTTGGCTAAGTCTGAGAAACTGTGACCAGACACCATGACCCAGACACCGTGACCTGACACCGTAACCCAGACACTGTGACCAGACACCGTGACCCAGACACCATGACCCAGACACTGTGACCCAGACACCGTGACCAGACATTGTGACCCAGACACCGTGACCAGACACCGTGACCAGACATCGTGACCTAGACACCGTGACCCAGACACCGTGACCCAGACACCGTGACCAGACACTGTGACCCAGACACCGTTATCCTAACACCGCATTTGTGCTACCGGTTCCTGATCTCTATACAACTATGACATCATAACTATCTCACCGCTAAAAGGCAAAGAAGGAGACACTATTTCATGATGACACTGTTTCCAAGTGACACTATTTCCAGACAAACCGTGACACTATTCTTTAATCTATTTTGTCATTTTCAATTTAATTTTTAACGGTCATATTTGAGTCTTTTAAATGTACTTACATAATTAATATTTCTGTGTAGACATGTCAGCTGATAGTACGAGGTACGAGGTGCAGAATACATGCATCCTGTCAGCTCCAACACATGCACTCCAAGAATAAAAGGAAAAGTGTGTCCCAGAAAGTAAGAGGCGAGATAGAGAGGAAGCATGAGCATTCTTGAAGAAAAGAACTAACACATCCAACACAATACATCTGAAGAACACACAAATCATTCACAAATCCAAAATATGGGATACCATAAATTAGAGTCAAGAACGTCTTCGCGATACAGACTCCACGAAGAACATGATTCAGATCTAACTGAAAACCAGAGCACCAAACTTACGATACTCTGTTTTTCACAAGAGTAATTGATTCTTGCATTTGCTTCATCCTAGAAGTCTAGAGCTGCATAGAATAACACTCAGATCACTTCTAACCTTATCTCATAATCTTTGCTATGTTGTGTATTTTTTTAGCTTTCGAGTAGTGTGTGTGTGTCTGTATTAAAACACACATTGTCTCCTGCACTAAACTGAAGGATACAAGATATCATTCCTCTCATATCTTTTTACACTTGTTTACTCCCACGGATAAGTGTGGAAGAGGTCCTTATGTGACCAGGTAGTTTATACCCATGAAGAACTGTGGAAGAGTTCATGTGACCTGGACAGTCATGTGTATTGTTGTTTACCCCTATCCAGGGTGTGGATCAAGTTTATTAATATAAACTTTTTGGTGGCATGTGATCACCAAGTGGAGTGGATTAGATCTCAGATTGAGACTGAACCACTTGTTTTATATCCGTTGTGTTGTTTAATTTAGTTTTATCTGTTTTACTGTATAATTCAGAAATCACTAGATTCACTTTGATAGTTAATCTTGGACAGAAGTTATAATTTGTTTCCCTTATTAGAATATATTCAAAAGTAATATCAATAACTGATATTGAGATTACTGAGAATTAATCAATCTTCTGAGAAGTTATTTGAACAGTCAAACTTTCATAACCTTATTACCTTGATTAACTGGTCTATATTTATTTTTATCGGGGAACCTTTAAAGAAAACTTTTCAAACAGAAATTTTTATAGATACTCAATTCATCCCCCCCCCTCTTGAGTACTCTACTCCGACCAACAGAGCTCAACACAGTGAGTAGGTGGACTACCCCACTCGTCTCTAAAACCCATGGAAAGAAAGTAACCAAATCCAACAATATGGATATATATATATATATAAGCAAACCAAAGAAACTCAAATCAGGAGAGAAGGGGATCTTCATCTCACAACCCAGCTCAGGAAAAGAGTCGCCATCAGTTTCAGGAAGTCCATCAACAATGCCCAGCATCTTTTCCGTCTGCCTAGAAGAAAAAATACAAGTCAAGCATCACCCCGCCACTGTGTCTCACAGTCGAGGGGACACGATCTCTAGGTAGAGGACTCATACCCTGAAACAATAGGGGGGTCCACTCAGTGGATAGATAGAGGAATCCTTCTATGTTCCAATAGGATGGTTCCACTCTAATAGTCAATAGAGGACTCATGCCCTACCTAGTAGGAGGGTCTGACTCTAATGGTAGAGGACTCATGCCCAGACTTCGTAGGAGGGTTCCACTCTAGTAATCGATAGATGACTCAAGCTCATCCCAGAAAAATGATTCCACTATAATGGCAGGTAGAGTACTCATGTCTAGCCCAGCGAGAGGGTTTCACTCTAAACTATAGATGACCCAAGTCCTGTCCCAGTATGTGGATTCCACTCTAATATATAAGTAGAGGACTCATGTCTTGTGCCAACAGGAGGGTTTCACTCTCTGATGTTAGAGGACTCATGCCCTGACTCCGTAGGAGGGTTCTATTATGATGGTTGATAGAGGACTGACTCATGCCTAGCCCAACTAGAGGCTTCCACTCTGAAAGCTTCTGGTGACCCTGTGTGATCACTATCGTCGTCGAGCGTCGCCTAAATTAGCGTCACGCCCAAAACATCTTGCATCATATCTCAAAATCCACAACAGAGGCCACCATTGAATTCTACATAGAAAAACGCTCCAGATAGGAAACTTGCAGGCCAAAATCTAAGTTCAAACAAAGAAGATAAAAGATATTGAAGTTTCCTCAAAAGGAACCAAGGGGTACACGTCGTGTGAGGGGACCCACATGGTGTGTGGTCCCACTCCATCACCTAGTCATGTCCCTACTGATACACAGCTCACTGCCCATGTAGGGATACACAACATGTAGGGGGTCTACATGGCATGCCCAAGCCACTCGGGGTCCCACCTGTGTGCTTGGTCGTATATGTGTACTTTAGTACACAGCGTGCCCCTGGTCGTGTATTCCTGTACAGGGTTCTTCTCATGTGCTCCACTACACGGCTCATCCACCTGGGGAAAAGGTACGTGGTGTGTAGGTGGACTACATGTCGTGTCATCTTTATAATTATCCAAAACTCTAGCTTCCACGGCATAGGGGTTACACATTGTGTGTTCATCAAACTACACGTCATGTAGTTAACTTTTTCACAAAAACTCATATTTGCGCCCGCGCGTCCAGATCTGGCTTCACCCCTTCAAATTCGGCCTCGCCTTCATCTAAAATCAGTGGATCAAGCCGTTGTTTGTCATTTTTGGACATATGGTGACTAGAAAACCGATTCCTGTTGCTTCTCACAAAACCCACATGAACCACCATAGTCATGTGTTCCTCTCGTCACCGCTATTGATCTCAGATCTCAAATATGAAAAGAACAACACTTGTTCTACAATGATTCATCCCTAATCCATCCCTGATCTCCAAACCCTTTTCTTCCTGTGAAACTGTTGTGAATATGGGGGTCAGATCGAGCTCAGTCCCACCCGGGAACATCGAACCAAGACCTCATAGGCCAATCAATGAACAACATGAATAATCAAGGCAGAAAAGCACCACAATAAAGGTTTAAACAATTTTTGGCTAAGTTTTCTTGGACAACGAATAAAATTGTGATATATGTGGTGAGAAACAACGAATAATCAATTTAAAATAGTACATATGTGCATGTCAAAGTTCAACAATTGACGCAGATCATAGAATGGATGATTCTGCTCAATCAATTTAATCAAAAACAACGTAATCCATAATTTGAAAAGTCCTACCTGAATATTTGATCGTTCGCCATCAAAGAACGTGTCTGCCAATAATTGAAGGAATTCATTGCGTTCGATGTGTCCTGATCTGCCCCAATCCTGAGATTCGTCGTCATCGGAAGTCAATTCGCTAATAGGAGGAGAATAGCACTCTAGATCCTCCCAAGGTTTATGCGACTAAACCTGTAGGATTCTCCATAACAATTTATTTTTAGGAAATTTGGTTAGGTCAAATGAATGAATTAATTAATTAATCCACTAAATGTATCGTCAACGGCTGTTTTATCTGAACGCCCCGCGCCGACTTATTTTAGGTTGTGCCTGGGGTAAACATCATGTTCTGGACTCAACAGTGGTCTCGGATTTCTGATCCGAGCTTCCATTTAAGAGTTGACTCATTTTCTTTAAGAAATTGTGCTCGTGTAATATAAAATATATTTAATATTTTTATAAAATTAATTCTGGATACACCATGCCTCGGAATCACACGTCATCTCAGCACCTAACTCTAAAAATATTTATATAATTATTTCAAAGTCTTGGAAGGAAAAAACTGGGCCTCTACATCATTCCCTCCTTTCTTTTCATCCCTAAAAATCAAAAATAAACAAAAAACTCAGGATATTGAGCCCGCATATGGCTCTCCTACTCCCAAGAACTCTCCTGCACGTTCTCATGTTTCCACAACATGCGAACCAAGGGGATTGTCTATCCATGTGGGGTTCTCTCTTGTCGATCCTCAATCACCATCTGGTGCTCCGTGAAATTGTTTTCATCCTCAATGTCCAACTCACCCCAGTCGATGACGTATGTGGGGTCATGCATATATCTCTTTAACTGCGACACATAGAAGATGTTGTGCACCCGCTCCAACTGTGGGCGGTAGGGCGAGGCGGTAAGCAACCTCGACAACCCTATGCATGATCTAAAACAGCCCAATGAACCTCGAGGATAGATTTCCACCCTGACCGAACCTCCATAATCCTCATCATGGGGAGACTCTCAGGGAAATGGAGTCTCCCTACTCAAACTCTAAGGGTCTACGAAGGAGATCTGTGTGAGATTTATGCCTACTTTGGGTCATCCTCATCTGCTCATGGATGGCCTGGACCTTCTCCGTCATCATCTGCACCAACTCTGGACTCAAAAGAGATGTCTTGTCGGTCTTCATCCAGCATAAGGGTGACCTACATGGCCTCCTGTATAGGGTCTCAAAAGGTTTCATACCGATAGTAGAGTGGTAGCTATTGTACGCAAACTCTACCAAGGGAAAATGATTGTCCCAACTCCGTCCAATGTCTAACACGAAAACCCTCAACATATCCTCTAACACCTGGATAGTGCGCTTGGTCTACCCATTTTTTTGGGGGTGAAAGGTTGTACTCATCCTCATCTGGGTCTAGAATGCCTCTCCAGGCATCTCCACAACCATGAAATGAATCGTGCATCACAATAGAAGATAATAGTCGAGGGAACCCCATGGAGGCGAATAATCTCTCATACATACATCTTTCACAAACTCCACATTGTACTCTACTCCCTAATGGAAAGGAAGTGTGCTAACTTTGTGAGTCAGTCAACTATCACCCAGATGACGTTATGAACCTTTTTTGTCTATGAAATATCTGTTATAAAGTCCATGGATATGTCATCCTGCTTCCACTCTGAGATCTTAAGGGACTGCAACAAACCTACCGGAACCTAGTGCTCAGCCTTCACCTGTTGATAGGTAAGGCACCGAGAGATGAACTCAGCCACACTTCATCTCATGTCGGTCCACCAAAACTGTTGTTGAATGTATTTGTACATCTTCCTCACATCGGGATGTACAACTAGGGGAGAAGTGTGGAACTCTCGCATCACCTCCTCCTGTATTGTGACTGGGAACACCGTTCATCCCTGGAAAAGGATGATGTGATTCTCTCCTTCAGAATATTCATCCGGTGAATCCCCTATGGATATTTGGTCATACAATACCTCACAGTCAATGTCTCTTAGATGGAACTCTCTCATACGCTCAAGAAGCGGAGCATTCAACACCATCGACTAAAGAAAAGTTGCACCCTCCTACACCACCAGGGTCAGCTACAAGGAAGTCAACTGCTCAGAAGCCTCATGTACCAAATGATCTTGGGACTTCCTACTAAGGGAATCTATTACCACATTTCCCTTCCTCAGAGTATAGACTATATCGAAGTCATAGTCCTGCAGGAACTCCAGTCAGTTTCGTTGTCTCAGGTTCAAGTCTCTCTACGTGAAGACATACCTGAGACTCTGATAGTCTGAGTAAACCATGAAATGCTCTCCCAAAAGGTAGTTCCTCCACATCCTTAGGGGGAACACTACCGCTGCCAACTCTAGGTCATAAGTCACATAGTTCTACTCGTGGGGTCTCAACTGACTCGACTCATATGCAATAATTGTATGTTGTTGCATCAACATGAAGTTGATCCCGACTTTTGAGGCATCTCAATACACTACATAATCCACGCCCTCCTCTGGTAGTATCAACACAGGAGCACTCGTCAGCCTCTACCTCAACTCCCCAAAGTCTCTCTAGCGCTGCTCAGTCCAAGTAAAAGACTACCCTTTTCGCATCAGAATGGTGAAAGGGGTTACAATCCTGGAAAAGTCTGCCACAAACCTCCTACAGTACCCCACCAAGCTAAGAAAACTTTGTACCTATGACATGCTCTTCGGTGGATCCCGAGAAAGCATTGCATTAATCTTCATTGGGTCCATGGATAAACTATGATCAGAAATGACATGCCCCAGAAATTGAACCTCATGAATTCAAAACTGACACTTAGATGGATTTCCATAAAACCGATAATCTCAAAGAAAATCTAGAACCATCCTTAAGTGATTTGCATGCTCCTCCTCTAACGTAGAGTAGATGAGTATGTCATCGATGAAGAAAACAACAAAAAGATCCCAGTTCAGCTGGAAGATCCAGTTCATCAAAGACATAAACACAGCAGGGGAATTCGTCACACCGAAGGGCATCATCAGGAACTCATAGTGTCCATAGCGACATCAGAATGCCAACTTTGGAATATCAGCCTCCCAAACCCTCAACCGATGGTAGCTGGACCTGAGATCGATCTTCGAGAGTCACCTCGTGCCTCGCAACTAGTCAAAGAGGTCGTCAATCCTTGTCAAGGGGTGCTTGTTCTTTAACATGGTCGAGTTTAGGCGACGATAATCCACACAAAACCAAAAACTCTCATCTGCCTTTTTCACAAACAACACTAGAGATGCCCAGGGGGACACATTGGGTCTTTCAAAGCCCTACCTCTATAGACCCTCAAACTGCACCACTAGCTCTCATAGCCCCATGAGGTCATCTGATGTGCTAGCACGATCATCGGGTCGTCCCTAGTACAAGTCCATACATAGGTTCATCATACGGTGGGGAGTTAAACCTAGCACGTCATCATACCCCAACTTCGTTGGAGGGAGCTAAGAACTCATAACATCCATTATCCTAAGGGTAATACCAGCCAACTGGTAAATCGACTGTAACCTCCAGCGAAAAAGTACATCATGCTCTGTTCGGGGATCACTCCTCATCAAGGAGGAACACTATGTCCCACAACTCGAAAGCACTACTACTCACTGGTATCAAACATCTGAGCATGGATGGCTGACGACCAGTCCATACTGAGAAAAACATCACAGGGTATCACTATCGCTACGGAAGATTTGGTGTGAGGCTCTCTCTCTCGTGAAGTAAGGTCACCCCATCAACAGAAATGTGCGACCACCGATCCTCTCTGCTTGAGCCTCCAACACAAGGGTCGAACAAAAAGGGCCTCCACTAGTATCTCTAGGTCTCAAACTGGGGCTATGCTCAGGTAAATGTGGCTTTTGACTATGTGCTAACAGCTTCAGCTAGAGAAGTAGTGACATGGGTCGTACCCCGAACCACACTCGAGCCTCCCAGCCAGAAGCCCCATCTGCCGAGAGCTTTTCCTTTCCCTTTCCTGCCTTCTCTCCTCAACCAAGGTCTGCTCTGGCACCCCATCACACAAACTTGCCCCGTACACACAAAAAGGGATTTGTCCTCCACACTTTGACACTATCCTCTTTAGGTGGCACTAACTCTCCCTTAAGGTTTTAGATCACATCACAAGAACGTGTCTTAGTGGGGAAAGTGTCCTTTTTCCTTGCATGTCCAGAGTCACACTAAAGTTATCCATAAAAGGACTCTACTGACACCTAGTGTCATCCTGGAGAGGTCTCACCGTGAGGACCTCCATTGAAAGGGGTCCTATCCGAGCGAGATATCCAAGCCACGGGATCAGGCCTGACCTCAACCACTTGATAAGAGAGTCTGGCTCAACATGATACATAGGCGATATTTGTCTCAGGAACCTAAAATGTGCACTCATCATAGTTGTGTCATCTGCCAGTACCACCATAACCAACTACTGCTCTACAAAGAGCACTGGTTGCGAGTGAAACCATCTGATTGGTCGGGATCTACTCAAATCTAAAAACTCAGATCACCAACTCAAGATAATCCTCTATTGCCTGAGGATCTAACTCCCGCAGAACCTCAGCGGCCTCTAGCACTGGAACTCACGGAGTGCACTAAGCATGTGTGCATCCTCATCCTATTATGCTAGTACTATTCGTTGCTCGACAGGCAAGGGTGCGGCTACCTACCTGGATGGAGGAAAAGATCTCATGTGATGGACCCTGAATTGAGGCCTCATCACTCATAAGATCGTCATCACGATTTGAAATCGATAACCTAGCTAACTGGCTTCACGGAGGCATCTCAGAAGTGACCAAGACGTACCACGGTCAAATGAGCATATATATATATATATACAATGGGGATATGACTCAAGAAGGACAGTCAAAGACTCAATCCTATATGAGGTGTGTACCATTTGATCTCTGCAACCAATGTCTTGATATGTCGAGTTGACAAGCAGGTACTTAAGGTCCTGGTGAATGGATACGTCGGTCGCCCATACCATCATTGGATTCTCTGGCCTGAGAGCCGCACTCAAGACACTCTGACATTATTTCCCTAAGTCCCAATCAAATCCTCATAAGAGGACTACACCAAACACCATCCCAAAGACTGAACTGCTCTGATACCAATTTGTCACGACCCGACCCTAATCGGGGCTCGAGCCGCAACAACTCCAAGCCCACCTCCATAGGTTAGGGGTGGCAACAAGCACCGAAAGACATATTCTAAATGGGAGGTCTTTGTTTAATGTACCTATATGCACACACCCAATCATCTCGATGCAGAAGTGAAGAGGAATAATAATAAAAAGATGCATCAACTAGAAAGTAAACCAAGCATGCAAAACCTCTAGGGTGTATAAGAGTACGATAGTGCAAACTGAAAAGTGAAGGGAAAAAATATGCACCCAACTAGAAATATGTCTCAACCTGACAAAAATGAAAATTAAAATGCTAAGAGAGCCCAACTCCTAATCTCCAAGTTGCGACCACCGTGCGTGGTTCAAAGCACCCAGTGTCACTAAGCTCCTCTGAAGTCACCTCTGACCTGTTAGTCGTCAGCATAAGACATGAGATGTGTGGGAAAAACCCATGCAAGGGTGAGTATAAACATGCCCAATAGGATGCCCTGAAAGCTGAAAGGGAAGAAGTAAGAGACACAAAAGGAATGGAAAGACAGTAGATAGTACACAGTGAACAGCTCAACCCAAACCAAGAGAGTAAACTCATCCAAACACAAGGGGTTCAACACGTTGTGTAGGTGGACTGCACGTCGAGTCATTATCACCCATAGCAAGAGAGTAACCTCATCCAACCATAAGGAGCTCAACATAGTGAGTAAGTGGACTACCTCGCGCGTCACTGCAACCCATGGCAAGAGAGTAACCAAATCCAACAACATGGATATTGATATATATATATATATATATATATATATATATATATATACTCAAACCAAAGAACCCCAAAACGAGTGAGAATGGGGATCTCCATCTCACAACCCATCTTAGGAAAAGAGTCGTCATCAGTTTCAGGAAGTCCATCAATGATACTTAGCATCTTGTGCATCTGGCCAACAGAAAACATTCAAGTCAAGTCTCACCTTGTCACTATGTCGCACAATTGAGGGGCCACAATATCTAGGTAGAGGACTCATTCCCTAACACAACGGGAGGGTTCCACTCCAATAGTCGATAGAGGACTCATACCCTTCCCACTAGGAGGGTTCCACTCTAATGGTAAAGGATTCATGTCCTGACTCCACAGGAGGGTTCCACTCTAGTAATCGATATAGGACTCATGCCCTACCCAACAGGAGGGTTACACTCTAATGGTAGAGAGAGGAATCATGTCCGGCCCAACTGGAGGGATCCACTTTGAAATATGGAGCACCCATGCCTTATCCCAGCAGGAGGGTTCCACTCTGATAGGTAGAGGACTTATGCCTTGTGTCAATAGGAGGGTTCCACTCTCTGATGCTAGAAGACTCATGCCCTGACACCGCATGAGGGTTCCACTCTGATGGTTGATAGAGGACTCATTCTCAGCTCAGCTAAAAGGTTCCACTCTGAAAGCATCTGGTGACCCTGCGTGATCATTATCATCGTCGAGTGTCGCCTAAATAAACAGCATACCCAGATCATCTCGCATTGTATCTCAAAAGGTACAATGGAGGACACCATTACATTTTACGTGGAAAAGTACTCAGGATAGGCTACTTGTGGGCCAAAATCTGGGTTCAAACGAAGAAGATACGAGAGATTGAAGTTTCCTAAAAAGGAACCAAGGGGTACACTGCATGTGAGGGGACCCACACGGCATGTGGTCCCGCTCCATCTTCCAGTTGTGTCCCTGTCGGTACATGGCTCACTACCCATGTAGGGCTACATGGCATGCCCAGGCCACTCGGGGTCCCGCCTATGTGCTTGTTCATGTTTGAGTACTTTAGTACACGGCGTGCCCCCGGCCATGTATTCCCACACGGGGTTCTGTCTGTGTGCTCCACCACACAGATCGTCCACTCGGGGAAAAGGTATACGACGTGTAGGTGGGCTACATGGCATGTGGTCGAATTTTTCACAGAAACTCATATCTGCACCCATGCGTCTAGATCTGGCTTCGCCCCTTCGAATCCAACCTCACCTTCATCCAAAATTGGTGGATCTAGTCATTGTTCATCATTTCTGACCATCAAGTGGTCAGAAAACCGATTCTCGTTGCTTTGTATGAAACCTACACGAACCGTCATCGTCACACGCGCCTCTCATCACCGCTATTGATCTCAGATCACAAATCTACGAAGAACAACACTTGTTCTACAATGATTCATCCCCAAATCCATCCCTGATCACCAGACCCTTCATCGTATGTGAAACCATCATGAATATAGGGGTTCGATCGGGCTCAGTCCCGCCCAACAATGTCAAACTGAGACCCCATAGGCCAATCGGTGAAAAACACAAAGAATCAAGGGATAAAAACACCACAACAAAAGTTTAAACAATCGTTGGCCAAGTATTCTTAACCAACAAATAAAATTGTGAGATCCGTGGTGAGAAACAACAAATAATCAATTTAAACTGGTACATATGTGCATGCCAATGTTCAATAATTGGCACGGATCATAGAAGGGGTGATCATGCTTAATAAATTTAATCAAAAAGGGCGTAATCCACAATTTGATGAGTCCTACCTGAATATTTGATCATTCTTCATCGAAGAATGCGCCCACCAACGATTGAAGGAAGTTGTTGCATTCTCTGCGTCTCAATCAGCCCCGTTCTAAAGATTCATCATCATCGAATGTCGATTCGACAACGGAAGGAGGAGAAGAGTGCTCTAGATCCTCTTAGGGTTTATGCGACTAAACCTGGAAGATTATTCATAATGATGTATTTGTAGGAAATTCAGTTATGTCAAATTAATTAATTAATTAACTTAATTAATTAATTAATCCATCGAACGTACTGCCAACGACTGTTTTATCCGAACGCCTCGCGCTGACTTATTTTAGGTCGCGCTTAGGGTAAACATCATGTGCCAGACTTAATCGTGGTCTCAGATTTCTGATCTGAACTTCCTTTCAAAATTTATCTCATTTTCTTTAAGAAAATGTGTGTGCATAATATAAAATATATTTAATATTTTTATAAAATTAATCCCACACACATCGGGCCTCAAAATCATACATCGTTTCAGCACCTTGCTCTGAAAATATATATATAAATATTTCAAAGTCTTACAAGGTAAAAACTAGATCTCTACAGACAACCTCTTGCATAGGGGAGGCATGCTGGAAGCCGTTTGGGGCTATGATTAAGATAATGATGAGTGATTTTAGTCGAGGCACGCAACCTCCAAAGGCCAAAAGGGAAGGGAAAAATGAGTTAACGACCTCAGGAATTTTCACACATTGATCATCTTGAAATGAGATCTAGGTCCCTTTATAGACTTTATTCAAAAAATGAGTGAGCGACCAAAGGATGAGGTGTTTCATAAACATTCACCTAATAAAGGTTTTACATTGCAACACTTATAACATAATGCCTTTATAATTTAAGCCTTCATTAATCGTTTGAACTCTTCAAATAATTAATGCAACATAGTTATCACTTTTAACACAACATCACGTAATTTGGTAAAAGTATTAGTAATAACTATATGGAAGGATGGAGATTATGTCAGTACGACATGCATATTATATACACAAGCAACTCATACACAAGCAACTCATACATAGGAAACTCATACAATATATTATAGTTTGCTTATGTCAGTACGACATGCATATTATATAGTGACTTTAGAACATATCCTTTTCATATAGTAAATTAGCAACCAGTATTTAAAGCCTCACAAACACTTGATTAAAAATTCTAACATGAGAAATGAAATCCCTTTCCAGTCATGCTCTTGACCATTTATTATGCCATTTTTTACACCACAAGAAGAAATATGATCAAAGGATCATCAACTAAACAATTGTTAGGCAATGGATACCTTTATATGCGCTTAGGAAAATAGATTGGGGTAAAAGGATGATATCAACCTCTACCAAACCCAGCATTGTTAACAAATTCTGTTTTATCACATGTAGCATCTAATATAACAAAAAATTGAACAATTCAGGCACAGAAAACCATGATGTTGGACAAAAGTTAAATCCCTAGGGAAAAATTCAAAAATGCTAAGAAAAAAATTGTTCATCAAAAGTATGTTGAGAAACTTGTATCAAAATGTCACAACCCCCTCCCACCAAAGATGTCACAATGAAGGGAGAGAGATAATGACCCCTGAGTCCTGGCTCTAGTAGGCCCCGGGTTGGCGACTAGCAACGATGGTATAAAAAATATCACAATATAAGAGGCATTGCCCCCTATAAATGAACAGGATCGGAAGATAGGATAAAAAAACACCAAACAACTCCAACATACTATATAAAGGTAAACCAAAAATCATCACACAATGCACGAATGAAATAAAACCGATACATATAAAAGTCTCCAAAGTAAATACCAAAAAGGCAAGTCTACGACAGCGACTCAATAGCAACTCCAACCCAGCTAGTAATGTCCAGTTCAGTCCCCAAAGTTTTGGAAACTTGAAAAAAGTTTATATATATTGGGTGAGCATAACAGGTATACTCAGTAGGGACATAACCAAGGCATCAAGTGCACATGTGAAAAGAGCATGTTAATGCGCCAGTGAACAAACAGTAGAACCAACAAGCACCTACATCTATCATCTAACCAAACCCAACCTCACGATGGCCCACTCACCAAATCACGCATCCAATATAATAATATAATATTGAGATCATAACAAAGTAGGGTGTTATGCTGCCTCTTCCCCGCTGATTTGCCGCTCTCATGCCCCAACGTCAAACATCTTATGCTCACATCCCTTCCACACATATCACATCACATCCCACCCGCACACACCTGGGTCACACATCACATCGCATCTCGTCCGCACACACCTGAGCCACACATCACATCACATCCCGAAGACACTTGGGACCGCACATCACAATTCATCCCGAAGACACCTTGGACCACACATCACAACTCATCCCAAAGACACTTGGGACCGCACATCATAGCTCATCCCGAAGACACCTGGGACCACACATCACAGCTCATCCCGAAGACACCTGGGATCACACGTCACATCTGAAGGAAGAGCGGGGTAGAGGGGGTAGCTGGCCATTCGTATCACAACCATCCTGGATGTTGGGGAAAACACCTGTAACCCAAAACCTTAGTGTTGGTAAGGCTATCCAATCCGAGTGGACGCGTATAAAATAACATAAACATACATGATATAGAGATAGCACACAATACTCGACCTAAGGGTTCACATCAAAAACACTAGTACTCACCGCACTACCACCGTCATACCGCACATTAACCATCACAACTACTGCCACCACTATATGCAACACATCACACAACAGTCACACAAGCCACACAACATTTTCCACTTTCAACTTACAAGTTCCGTCAATTTTATTCATTAGCCTTTTCATTTCACGTTACACCACTCATTCAATTCATTCAATTAAATTTAATCCATTAATCACAAGTCAATTTCCACCTCATTTTATTCAATTTTCAACTCATTCATTTATTCATTTCATTCAGCATCGTAATTTATTCCACTACTACTCGGGCAACTAACACAGCCACACCACACAACTATCACCACAGCACCACACATCCACCATCGTCGTCGCATCATATTGCCC
This sequence comes from Viscum album, assembly GCA_963277665.1. Classification (NCBI taxonomy): domain Eukaryota; kingdom Viridiplantae; phylum Streptophyta; class Magnoliopsida; order Santalales; family Viscaceae; genus Viscum; species Viscum album. The sequence goes on from OY728152.1 coordinate 2,100,761,044, forward strand.
AAGTCATCTCACAACACAACAACCACACATCTCGTTCATCACACAACCACAACTGCCACGTACGACAACCACTGCGCCACAACGCACAATCGCCCACATTGCATCTATGCTAACCAACCATCACATCACTGCCCCATGTACCACACAACCTAGTTGGTCAATAACATCATCGCACAACAACCACAAACCACACAAAACATCACAAAAAACACAACAACAACACATCCCGGCTTCATATTTATTCAGGGGCTTAATCACATTACTTCTTTATATTAGTATGGGTATTATCACACAAACCAGATATCCATGGGCAACCAATTATTAGTCAAATATAAGTTCTTTAACCTTTCATTCAAGGTGAGATCACACAACAACACAGCAAGGGTCATCACATATATCAACTACAACGCAAACAAGGCTTCCAACAACCGCTATTTTCAAAATTGGCAGCAGGCGAGCATAATAACATCAACAACATATAACAAAACAACAAAGCATGTGATAACTCCCCATACCCATCAATTTTATACATGCCAATTAATTATATGATTACGCCGACCCTTATTATCCACTCAAACGTAAGCAAAAGCATGTAATTCTCATACATAGCATGTAAAAAGGGTGAGAACGAGGATCCCCTACCTCAAAGAAACTTTCTGATCTCCTTGTGCATCGCGGGGCCAAGAATAAACCACCCAAGAACTACCGCCACACAAGAAACTGGCGATTCAACCTACACCGCACCCGAAGATCGTCAAAACGCGTCTCCAACACAAAACCCAAACCAAAATGCACCACCGCAGTGAAATCTAAAGGATAAAAAGGAAACATATGAGAACAAGGAGAGAACTCACCACAGATCGATGACGGAAAGTCAAGGATCAAAGACGGGAAGCCACATATCAATCCCCATTGAAGGAATCTCAAGATGCCTCAAGAGAGCATCGTCGGCTGCCTGGAACAAGAGAGGGAGCGTAGGGTTTGAGGAAAACCTGAGGGGCCCCAACCTTTAAAGACGCACTGTACAGGGGAATTACACGACGTTTAATCCCCTTTCACGTTGTGTAATCCTCGGGGTTCGATTTCGTCAAAAAACGCGTCGCCTTTTTATTATTGAACCCCTAAAATATACACGTCGTGAATCAGCCTTGTACAATCCATGAAACACTTTTACACATCATGTAAACTTTACACTGCGTGTATTCCCTCTGCTTCCAGCTTTTTAACAGCCAACACCTCCAGGCCCGCTCTTGGCCTCCTCCAAGCAACTCCAACACCCAAAACCAGCAAAGTAACAGACTGTGAAGGCACAAATTGTTACATTAGATACCTCTCAAACGATTCTTACCCTCAAGAATCCAAAACCAAGCTCAGAATAGAAGGGGTATGAACAACCACCTCACGAGATACCTCTCAAGGATCTCGTCACACCTCAAACTCTACCACCATCCAAACATGTCAAAACAAACAGTCATTGAACACTACACAGCCACACCACCACCTCTCATCAGGGAACAACACTGCATCATCTCGTACCAGCCACAGCCACCACTTTTCAACACAACCCCTACACAACCATCTAACCTCCACGCAGCTCAAACCAACAAACCACACTATCCTAAACATACGAATCAGGAAATTTCATCCTCTATGTCAAGATATTATTCACTCCGAACGACACTAACTCACCTGCACATGTTTAATCACATCACAGTTAATGCGTCTCAATTAAGAATCAAGTCCTCCCCTTTCCATATGTCGGAACTTTATCACGCATCACATATCAAGGGAAACAACTCATCTCATAACATAGCAAGATCCAAACATCACATCACAAGCAAAACAAGGCAAAGCAAACTCAAAACAGCTCCCGGTACTGAGCACGCATCTGCATCCCTCACTCTCAAGTACTCTCCTCCATGCTACCATGCCTCCATAACACATGGACCAAGGGGATGGTTTATCCACACAACACTTTCTCTTGACGATCCTGGATCTCTATTGGTCGCTCCACGAACGTCACGTCGTCCTCGATATCCAACTCTCCCCAGAAAACGACATGGGATTCATCGTGAAGATACCGACGAAGCTAAGAGACGTGGAAAACGTCATGGATCCGGTCCAGTCGTGGTGGCAACGCCAACCGATATGTCACCTCGTCAACACGCCTCAACACCTCAAAGGACCCAACAAACCGAGGAAAAAGCTAACTCCCTCTGTCAAACCTCTATTGCCCACACCGAGGGGAGACTCTCAAGAACACATGGTCTCCAACTACGAACTCCAGGGGTTTCCGCCTATGATCAACATAGGCCTTTTGACGATCTTGCGCCGCCCTCATCCGCTCTCGAACCAACTGGATCTTCTCAGTCGTGCTCTGCACTACATCAAGACCAAGAACTGTCGACTCTCCAGCATTCATCCAGCACAATAGAGAACGACATGGTCGCTCGTACAACGCCTCAAACGGAGCCATACCAATGGACGAGTGATGGCTATTGTTGTACGTAAACTCGACTAAAAGAAAGTGTCGTACCCAAGATCCACCAAAGTCCAAGACGCATGCCCGTAACATATCCTCCTGCGTCTGGATGATCTGTTCTCATTTGTCTAAGGTTGGAAAGCAGTGCTAAGGCGCAACTGGGATCCAAAAGCATGTTGTAATCCCCTCCAGACTCACAAGGTAAAATGAAGATCCCGATCAGAGATGATGGCCCTCGATGCCCCGTGAAGTCTGACCACATCATCCACATACCGCCTTGTCAAAACATCCACGGCACTCGACTCACGGATCGCCAGGAACTAAGCTGATTTCATCAGTCAATCCACTATCACCCAAACTGCATCACATCCTCCCTAAGCTCGGGGTAACCCTATAACAAAATTCATTGAGATGTCCTCCCATTTCAACTCAGGAACATCCAAGGACCGCAACAAACCTCCCGAAACACAGTGTTCCGCTTTTACCTGCTGACAAACTAAACATCTTGCCACAAACTTCGTCACTGACTGTTTCATCCTCAGCCACCAAAGTTATCTCCTCAAGCCACAATACATCTTTGTCACGCTAGGATGTACCGCTAAAGGTGGGCTATGAAACTCACAGAGAACTCTCTCACACATCATCTACGGGACAAACAACAACCCCTAGAACAACATTTGGTTTTGATCGTCCTCTAACCATCCCTCAGGAGCGCCATCATGGCCAACATGGTCACACATCACATCTGTCTCTGAGTCCCCCTACTGAGACTCCTCCACCAACTGCATCAAAGACGACTCCATAGTCTTCTGATAAAGACAACCTCAGCCAATGCTCTCTCCAACGTCAAGATGCATTGTTGCAAGTTCCTTCATTCCTTCCCAAACATCTGCAAACTCTCAAATCACATCCTCTTGGGACTTTCGACACAACACATAGGCAACTACGTTACCCTTCCCTAGGGTGTAAGAGATCTCAAAATCATAATCCTGAAAAAACTCTATCCACATCTGCTGGCGTAGATTTAGATCCCGTTGGGAGAAAACATATCACAGGCTTTTGTGGTCCGCAAAAGCCACAAAGCGCTCGTTGATGAGGTAATGTTGTCACAACTTTAGTGCAAACACAATTGTCGCCAACTCCAAAACATGGGTGGTATAGTTATGCTCGTGAGAACGTAACTGCCAAGACACATAAGAGATTACCTCCCTCAGCTACATTAACACGCACCCCAAGCCCAGATGGGACGTGTCACTGAAAGCCTCAAACAACACACCCTCCTCGGGCAATTGAAGCACTGGAGCACTGATCAACTTCTCCTTCAGGTGACAGAATGTTGTCTAGAACTGGTCTATCCACACAAAAATCTAGTCAGGTGACAGAACGTTGTCTAGAACTGGTCTATCCACACAAAAATCTAGTCCTTCCTGGTCAACGTTGTTAGCGGGGCTGCAACTCGAGAGAAATTGGGTACAAACCTCTGATAATAGCTCGCAAGACCAAGAAAAGTGTGAATCTCTGCCACATTCTTGAGTGTTGACTAAGAAACTGCTTCGACCTTCGACGAGTCCACTGTCGCACGATGCCGAGACACCACGTGTCCAAGGAAACGCACCTCTTGCGTCCAGAACTCACACTTGGACAACTTCCCATAAAGTTGGTGTTGTTGAAGGACCTGCAAAACAACTATGAGATACTCGGCATGATCCACTGACTTTGAATAAACCAAGATATCATCGATGAATACAACGACGAACCAGACCATGAACTCACGGAACACGGAGTTCTTAAGTCCCATGAACACAACTGGTGTGTTCGTAGCACCGAACGGTATAACCACAAACTCGAAGTGTTCATACCTGCATCTGAAGACAGTTTTCTGAATATCCTCATCTTTCACCCTCAACTGGTGATATCCAGACCACAGATCGATCTTTGAGAACCAACTAGCTCCTGTCAACTGGTCGAACAGATCATTGATCCTCGGAAGAGGGTAACGATTCTTGACTGCTACCTGATTCAACATTCGGTAGTCTATACACAGCCTCAAGCTACTGTCTACCTTCTTAACGAACAACACTGGAGCACCCCAAGGCGACACACTAGGTCGGATGAAACCCCTCTGCATCAAGTCATACATTTGCAGCCTCAACCCCTGCAACTCTGTGGGCGACATCTGATGGGGAGCCATCAAAATCAGAGACGCACCCGGCTGCAACTCTATCCTAAACTCGATGTCGTGTCAAGGAGGTAGTGTCATAACCTCCTCCGAAAAAACATCCATGAACTCCTCCACAACCCTGGGAAGACTCCCAATTTGAGCTTCTATAGAAAGCTTTTCCAACTGCGACAAAAGAGTCCCCACTTTCCTACCACCCAACCGATAACCTCGCTCACCAACAAATGTCACTCGTTGACCCTCCACATCTGAAAACATGACTATCCTCTGGAAGTAGTTAATGACTGCATGCACGAAATACAGTCAATTCATACCAAGGATAATATTGTATGGTTGTATCTGCAACAAGAAGAAGTCCTCCACTGACTGGTGTTGCCCCATCACCAGTCTACATTCCCGGCACGCATCAAAAAAGGAAGTCTGGCCTCCAACTGGCGTAGATAGCACCAAGGGCACTGGAATCCTCTCCACATCTAGTCCCAACGTATGAACCAAAGAAGAAGCAACAAAGGAGTGTGAGCCTCCTGAATCAAACAAAGAACACACAAGGGTGGGCAATAAATTGATCATACCTCGGACAACTCTCGGCTCTGTTGGCGTCGTTGCCTCTAACGTGTGCATCTGACCACACCCAACTCTTCTACCTCTCTATTGTCGTCCTCCACGATCGTGCTCTGGCCTGGGCCCCTGTGGATGGGGACCGTCACAAGGCCGCCCTCTGCCAACTCTGCATGCGCTCGACTGTTGAACAATAACATGTGGTACCTGCCGCTGGAACTGTCTCGGAGGCAACCACTGCTACTAAAAAGGGGTCTGACTGTCCATCTGAAACTGGCCTTCCTGAGCGGTCGGACACTGAGTCTGGTGGGGCACATATCTCCCACAGATATGGCACGCAAACAGAAAATTTTCAAAAGGCGCTTGGAAACTGCTCGTCCCTGACGGTCGAGAAAGAAACCGCTACGGTCAGTTCCCCGCTGAATGGAACCCTGACTGTCTAAACACTCGAGGCCCACTTCCGGAAGCCCTGCCCCTCAAAACACCCTGTCGACCAATCTGTTGGGGCTCCACTCCCAGGGAAAGCATCTACTCGATAACCTCGGATTTTTTCTACACCTCTATATACGTCGGGAGCGTAAATGGTGTGACCGCATACTTGATCATTGGACGCAAAGCCTCCTCCAGACACTGCGTTTTGGACTCCTCATATAGAAAAACATCTAGAGTAAAGTGCAGGAGATCCTTGAACATGATCTCAAGTTCTCGCACACTCAAACTCTCCTGTTGAAGGGAGAGAAACTCCTGCCTCTTAGTTGCCCTCATCGTCGACAAAATGAACTCTACCCGGAACTCCCTCTGAAAGTCAGGCCACAACACATCTGCCTCCTTGTGGTCACCAAGAAACAGCGTCCACCACTGATGCGCAACTCCCCGCATCTGACTAACTGTCAACAGAACCCAAAACTCAACTTGTGCTCGAATCAGACCGAAAGCGATCTCGAGCTCCTCTATCCAGTGTTTCGCCTCCAGATCTGAGACACTCCCCTCATACTTAGCCAAACTATGCCACTTAAAGGCACGCAAAGCCCATTGTCATGCATCGTCCTCCTCTATCAGGTCAACCCTCTAACGATCAACTAGATCAGCTTGTTGAACCTCAACTACCTGAGGAACTCACATACAACAAACAGGAGTCATTCCTGAAAACAGGGAGAAAATCCTAAACCCGGTAGCATTGAATTTTATCAAGAATTATTTAAAATTGATTCATTTTATTTTCTCAAAACACTCAATTCAAACATGAACACAAGTCATCATGATGTATGAACCTCTACTAGGTCTCTACCCTGCAAACAAGTCCACCTCACTTGATTGTTCGGTAGGCTCAGAGTTCGTGCACTGGATCATGAAGGGCCCTAAAATCTCACGTCCTAGCCGGTCTTTCTGGCTTATGTCATGCACTAAGGTCAACTGGCACTGTTGTCATACCAACTCATATAATCCTCACAGTGTCTAACTTTAAACTTCATTCTATCTCTCAATCATCACCTCTGATACCACTCTGTCATAACCATCTCTCACCAAATATGTTGCAATGAAGGGAGGGAGATAATGACCCCTGAATCCCGCCTCCAGTAGGTCCTGGGTTGGCAACTAGCACCAAGGGTATAAAAAATATCACAATATGCGAGGTATTACCCTCTATAAATGAACTGGATCATGAGATAAGATAAACAAACACCAAACAACTCCAATTAGCTATATAAATTTAAACCAAAAACCATCACACAATACATGAATGAAATAAAACTGATACATATAAGTCTTCAAAGTAAATATCAAAAAGACAAGTCTACGGCAGTGACTCAATACAAACTTCAACCTAGCTAGTAATGTCTAGCTCGGTCCCCAAAGTCCTCCTAGAAGCCTGAAAATTGTTTATATGTAAGGTGAACATAACAGGTATACTCGGTAGGGAAATAACCAATGCCTCAAGTGCACATGTAAAAAGAGCATGCTAATCCGCCAGTGAACAAACAATAGAACCAACAAGCACCTACACAGGTCATCTAACCAAACACAACCTCACCATGACTCACTCACCAAATTACGCATCTAATATAATAATATAATATCACAATCATAATAAAGCAAGGCACCCCGCTGCCTCTTCCCCGCTAATTTGCCACTCTCATGCTCCAACGTCGTCGGATGTCCTATCTCTCATCCCTTCCACATATCACATCACATCCCGCATGCACACACATGGGTCACACATCACATCACTATCTTGCTCACACACACCTGGATCACACATCACATCACATTCTGCCCGCACACACCTAAGTCACACATCACATCACATCACATCCCGAAGACACATGGGACTGCACATCACAACTCATCGTGAAGACACCTGGAACCACACACATCTCATCCCGAAGACACCTGGGACCACACATAACTCGTCCCGAAGACACATGGGACCACACGTCACATCTGAAGGAAGAGCGAGGGAGACATGGTAGTTAGCCATTTGTATTACTACCATCCTGGATGTTGGGAAAAACACTCGGAACCCAGAAACTTCGAGGGTTGGTAAGGTTATCCAGCTCGGATGGGGCGCGTAAGAAATAACATAAACATACATGAAATACAGATAGCACACAATACACAACCTAAGGGTTCACATCAAAAACACTAGTACACACCGCACTACCACCACTGCACCGCACATTAACAGTAACAACTGTTGCCACCACTATATGCAACGCATCACACAACCGTAAGACAACCCACACAACATTTTCCACTTTCAACTTACAAGTTTCACCACTTTTATTCATTAGCCTTTTCATTTCACGTTACACCACTCATTCAATTCATTCAATTAAATTTAACACATTAATCATGTCAATTTTCACCCATTATACTCAATTTCCAACTCGTTCATTCATTCATTTCATTCAGCATAGTAATTTATTCCACAGTTACCCAGGCAACTAACACAACCGCACCACACAAATATTGTCACAACACCACACATCCACCATTGTCATCACATCACATCGCCTAAGTCATCTCATAGCACAACCACACATCTCGCCCATCACACAACCACAACCGCAACTACGCCACAACCATTGTGCCACAACACACAACTGCCCACATCGCATCTATGTTAACCAACCATCACATCACTACCCCACGTATCACACAACCTAATCAGTCAATAACATCAATGCACAACCGCAAACCATACATAGCATTACAAAAAGCCCACCCACACACAACACAAACCAAATATCAAGGGCTTAATCATGTTATTTTAGCATGGGTATTATCACACAAACCAAATATCCGGAAGCAACCAATTATTAGCCAAATATAAGTGCTTTAACCTTTCATTCAGAATGTAATGACACAACACGGTAAGGGTCATCACATATATCAACTACTGTGCAAGCAAAGCTTCCAACAACCGCTATTTTCAAAATTGGCATCAGGCAATCACAACAACATCAACAACATATAACAAAACAGTAAAGCATGCGATAACTTCTCTTACCCATCAATTTTAGACATATCAATTAATTATATGATTACCCCGACCATTACTATCCACTCAAAAGTAAGCAAAAACATGCAATTCTCACACTGCACATAAAAAGGGTGAGAACAAGGATCTCCTACCTCAAAGAAGCTTTCTGATCTCGCTACGTAACGCAGGGCGAAGAAACTGCCCAAGAACCACAGCCACATAAGAAATTGGCAAGTCAACCTACATGGCACCCAAAGATCGTCAAAACGCAGACCAAACACATAACCCAAACCAAATTGCACCACCACAGCAAACTCCGAAGAATGGAAACAAATGAGAACGAGGAGAAAACTCACCACGAATCGATCACGGGAAGACAAAGATCAAAGAAGAAAAAGCCACGAATCCCAAGATGCCTCAAGAGAGCACCGTTGGCAGCCTGGAACGAGAGAGGGAGCGTAGGGTTTGAGGAAAAACCCGAGGCGCCCCAACCTTTAAAGACGCACTACACAGGGGAATTACACAATGTGTAATCCCCTTCCACGTCGTGTAATCCCCAGGGTTCGATTTCACCGAAAAACACGTATTTTTATTATTTAGGCCCTAAAATCTACACGTCATGAACCAACCATGTACAAGCTGTGAAACACTTTTACACATCATGTAAACTTTACACTGTGTATTCTCTCTGCTTCCAGCTTTTTAACAGCCAACACCTCCGAACCCGCTCTAGGCCTCCTCCAAACAACTCCAACACCCAAAACCAGCAAACGGACTGGGAAGACACGGACCGTTAATATTCTCTAGTAGAAAAAGCATGCTGGCCCAGAACAGCTGAGGCAACAGATTTGGGAATTGGGTCTGCCCAAACCAGGCTCATCCCAACCGACCTAGTTAATAGTTGCAACAATTTAAGGGAATAAGACTCATGCACGCACACACAAAGAAGCTCAAACACTGGACCTCCCAACAGGACTGTTAATGCAAATAAGAATGCAGTCTGTGCACCCGCACACCTGCAGAGAAGAGAGCTGTGAAGGCGGCCAAAACCTGCTAAGAAAATGCTGCTTCTCTTAATCAGTATAAGGTTTTGACATACTCCTAATATGTTGATGCTCCTCGCACAAAATTTGATCATTGCAACATAATTCCAATGATACCCCTCTTAGGATTCCACACGCAATTTTTTTTTTTTTTTTCTTTTACACTTTAGACGCTACCAAACATCATCAAATGCTTTTCATATAATCATCATTTAAAAAATTCTTCCATTTACACATGCGAATAGTTTTCATATTACACAAAGTCATGTGAGTTGCTCTGCCAGAAAATTACATGGCACATACAAGGGTGAGAATGCAAAGGTGGATATCGCATGGCTATGCAAGCATGATACCGTAATATCTTTACACCTGCTCATAAACGCCAAAAATTTCATTTAAAGTTTCATTATGCCTGCTTAAATTAGGGAAAAATCGAGCTAGAAAACAAAGATAATTATAAATTATAAACAAACGCTGTGATTTTGTGTTTTCCAACACCTGTCTCAATGACAATATGAGCATAAAGAAAAGGAACAAGAATACCAGAATGCATCTACAGCAGCTCTAACGAGCACTGCGGTTAAGAAGTCCTTGAAATGAAAGGTAAAGATCATTTTTGTCCATCCCAAATATCTCTTGTGCCTTCCTCAAGGTTTCCTGGAAGAGAAAAACAGTTGAAACAACAGCATATAAAAAATTCGATTTAATTCAGAGAAAAAAGTTGACACTAAAAGCACCTCTCGAGACTGCCTCTGAGCATTCAACTCCTTGATATTAGCCAGAAAGGCACTAAACTGCTCATATGATAAACGACTCCTGCAATATATATATATATATATATATATATATATATATATCCAGAAATGATAAGTGAGCATACTATTGATAATTGCGATCCAGATCTAAAGGCTGAAAATATAGAATTTACCTGGCTTGACGAAAGAACTCTTTCCCATCAATACGAGTCGTGCGAGCTAGTTGTAGAAGTGAGAATGAAATAGAAAAGATGAATTGATCAGCCAACATTTAAAGAAGCCAAACAAACACCTATAAAATTTACCATAACTCTTTCAAGTGAACTACGCAGCTATTGAATTAAAAAACCTCCACAGAAGAGAGGGGAGAGAGAGACGAACCAGGCAATGAACGACTATGAGAAGGGGAGCTTGCAGTTGAAGATTGCTGGCTAGATGGGTACCATGATGATGCAGAAGACTGGCCATCAAAATGGGAATTTGTGGGAGATGACATGCCAGATATCAACTGGGGAGATTCAGCAGCATAGCCTTTTGGAGACCCACAGACAGAGACAATCTTGGGGGTTTCGGTAGGAGTAAGACGTGATGTGAGGGCTGTGGAGAATCTCTGCCCAGCTTGCTTTGAGGCTGCACCCCAATATATTTGTCTAAGTATCGAACACATAACTATTTTTCATTCAAGCAAATAATGAAGTGAAGCTACCCTCGTCAATTCTGTTGCTAGTTTCAGTATAGCCTCTAAATGAATGCTGGGCTGTGAAACCATTTGTACCCTCGCCTGTGATTTACAAAAAAAACCAAGAGTTCATACTGTTCATAAAAAATAATAGCTACGGTGAATTTCAAGGAAAAATAATATCAGGTGGGCAGCTTCTGTATATCAGAAGAGAATTACCATCTACAAAAGCCTTCGATACTGATTGGTGTCCACTCTCAACATTAACATTCTCAACTTTCTGTCATAGCAACACTAGTCAGCCAAAAGATCTTCATAGATGATGAAAAAAAAGCCCAACAAAGACTTGATAATAAGAAATAGTAAGGAAATGATTTTACAGGAGAATTATCATCATTCAGAGACTGAATTAGTTGACGCTTAAATGCCTCCAGCTGTAACAAAAAAAAATCCAAAAAAAAATCCAAAAAAAAAGAAAAAAGCAAAATGAGATAGTCAGGTGTTCTTTGATAACAATAAAAGCAATCTACAGTGTTGGTAAAGAGTTGGCTATCTATAAGGAAACAAATCCAGGAATCACATTATTCAATCCTCATCCACCATTCAATCCTCATGACCATTATATTTTCTCGGGCATTTAACCACCCTTTACCTACTTGCATCCATTCCTTTAACCCAACTGCAGTTCTCATAAAAACTCTCAAACTAGTACGAATAAATTAGGAAAGCAAAGCAACAGTAAAAATAATAGAAGCCGTAACCAACCTGATGAATGGCAGGTATATACTCGCAGGGGCAGGGGTATTTCTGCCTCAGCAGCAAAGGGAAGTGGTCCCACTGAGGCAGTTCAGCCAGCGGTTACCCTTTAGATAGTGGAGCTGGGGGAATCTCCACATGGGGCAGGAGAGAGGCATGTTTAGCTTTTCTGTTATAAGGGGAAGAAAGTGCAGGAGGGTAGGCAGGTGGGTTTTAGTTGGGTGTTTCCTCGGCTTGGGAGCTTGGGCGGGAGAGCAAGGGGGCCTCCCGATTTTCTGTTTTCCCTATCTCCTCATTGTTCCTGTAATTCCCAGTTTGGTTGAATAGAAGTACTCTCAGCAGTTCCCCATTGGGAACTGGGCGCCTACAGTCTTTAACAACTTGGCCCGACCTGCCATCTTCGTGCGCCTCTTTTCCGTTCCCCTGCACGCACGATTCGGCTCCCAGCTCATTTGGACGCACAGCTCAACAGTGGAAACATAGCACCAGTCCCACCTGGATAATATGGATCACCGTATGGATCAAATAGATACTTCGTTGGCTGATCACCATTCATCGGTAAACAAAATTTCCTCCACCTTGGATTTATTTCATATCAATATACAACGTTTAGATCGGGAGGCTCAGGAGAAAGCGAAATTTCCGAAATATTCTTCCGGTATCCTGCGCCGGCAGGACAAACGTTCGCACGAAAACACCAGCAATCCGTCTCCGTTTCTGGATACCTCCGGCGACCATTCTGATGGCACTGCTTGGGATCCGCCGGAACCACAGGACCACCCTAGGCTGCAGCGTGACCTCCCAGTATTTCCAAAGGCAGTAGAGCTTCCAATTTTTTATGGCCACGATCCGCGGGGTTGGCTCACTTGAGCTGAGCTTTATTTTTGGCTGCACCAAACACCGGACAAATCCAAGGTATCCCTCACACAATTCAGTATGGACGACCCCCCCCCCATACATTGGTTTACTATTGTTCTAGAGATCAATCCCGGTTTGTCGTGGACCCTCTTCAAGGACGAATTAATGGAACGTTTTAGTTGGTTGGAAGTACATAACCCCTACGAAGAATTAACCGCCCTCCAGCAAATCGATTCAATTCAAGACTACATTGAGGAATTTGAGTATTTGGCCTCTCATCCCTCGACAGCCTGAGCCGCAGTATGTTGGCGACTTCTTGCATGGCCTTCGTGAAGAAATTCGCAGTTGGGTGCGTATCCATGACCCTACAACTCGATTGCAGGCTCTGCATTGTTGGATTGGTGTTGCCAATCCGGTTGGGCCGAATGCTTGTGGCCCGCAACCGATAGGGCACTGTAGCATAGCCTGCAATCGAGTTTACTGTAGCCTTTTGGGCTACTGTAACATCACTGACCACTATAGCAGAGTTGACCGACCGACACCGATAGAGCCTGTAGCAGTGCGGAACAGACTTTCTGTGCGGAACAGACTTTCTGTGCGGAACAGTGGATCATCTTCCTCCTTTTGTAGCCCATTTTCAAGCTAGGATTTGTGTGAGAAATTTCGGTAATCTGTGCTCCCGAATCATAGTGAAGTTTTGTCTCTTCGTGGACATAGGGATTATTCCCGAATCACGTAAATTTGTGTGTGCCGTGTGTTTTCTTTTCTTTTGCATTTTCTTTCCGTATCTCGTTTTTGTCGTTGCGACTCCCGACGCTTCCGCAACATGCACCTTGCACACCAAGATGAACTTGCAGTCCGTCGTTGTAACGGCCCTCAATTACGCAGCAACGGTTCCCAACATTTTGGGGGTGGGCGCGACACCACCATTAGTTCAGGGGGTGGTCGTCCACTGCTCCACAATCCCCTTCCACCTCCCCATCCGCCCGTTCAAAGCCCAGGGGGCTCCGGGGGGTGCCTCCATCGCGAACAAATCAAGCCACAACTTCCCGACAGAAGAGTCCGCCACTTGACGACTCAAGAATGAGAAGAGAGACGTCAGCGTGGGTTGTGTTTCCGGTGTGGCCTGCCTTATTCCCCACTACATAAATGTGGGGACCCTAAGTTACGGGTCTTGTTGCTAGGTGAAGATGATGTTCTTCTTGACGGGGAAGAGTATGTGTTAGACACTCCGGAGAAAGTTGCACCCCCGGACGAGACGACAAAGTCAAAATGTAAGGTTATTGTTTATCAGGATCTAAACACTCATTACTCTCCTCCCCGACAGTCGTGGCATGACTTGACTTCCATGAAAATCGAGGGTCGTCTTGAGGACGTCCCTATTTTTATTCTGATTGACAACGGTGCCACACACAATTTTATATCCCCCAAGTTAATCCAATTTCTTGGTTTCTCAGTACAAACAACAAAGTCGTTTGGCGTTAAACTGGGGGATGGCCACAAAATGTGTACCCATGGGTTTGTGTCAACCTGTCCGCCTCACAGTGGGTTCGTATACCTATGTCATTGATACACAAGTTATGGATATTGGTGGGCTGGACCTTATTCTAGGCATCGCTTGGCTGCGGACCCTCGGTGATGTGCACACAAATTGGCAATTCATGACCATGAAATTTCGAGCAGTTGGACAGGATTAAACTCTTCATGGGGCTGCTCCAACAAATCTGGCTGCTCTTTCCTTGGCTGTTGTTTTCCGCGCACCCCGAGTTGTTTCGGGACACTGGGCTCTGCTCGGCTCACCCACAGGCAGCCCACATTTTTCCCTCACTGAGCAACAACAACGGGACTTACAGGGGTTGCTTGCCCAGTTTACCCAGGTGTTTGCTGCACCTAAAGGGCTTCCTCCAGCCCAGCAACATGTCCATAGCATTCAACTTTTACCTGATCAGGGTCCCGTTACAGTCCACCCTTATCACTACCCACATTTTCATAAAACTGAGATTGAGCAACAAGTTCAGGACATGTTAACTTCTGAAATTATTCGTAACAACTCCAGTGCTTCTTCCAACCCCGTGCTTATTGTAAAAAAGGATAGTTCTTGGCGACTTTGTGTGGATTACCGTGCACTCAACAAGGTCACCATCCCAGACAAATTTCTCATTCCGCTGGTTGACGAACTCCTTCATGAATAACATGGCGCTTCGTATTTTTCAAGGCTGGATCTCAAATCTGGTTACCACCAAATTCGGATGTGGGCTGAGGATATTGACAAGACCGCCTTTCGCACTCATAGTGGCCATTATGAATTTTTGGTCACGTCGTTTGGTATTATGAATGCTCCCGCTACGTTTCAAGCCGTCATGAACGACCTTTTCCGACCATTACTCCGTAAGTTTGTCCTTATTTTCTTTGATGACATATTAATTTACAGCAGTGATTGTTGGGCTGCCCATTTGGCGGCTGTCTTACAGGTGCTACTTCAGCATTCTTCCCGGGCCAATAGTGCCAAATGTTCTTGAGCCCAACGGGAGATTGATTACTTGGGACATGTCATTTCAAAAAATGGGGTTTCCATGGACCCTACCAAGATTCAAGCGGTGTTGGACTGGCCTCACCAATCCACGGTAAAGGGGGTCCAGGGATTTCTGGGTCTCACCGGATACTACTGAAAATTCATCCAGAATTATGACAAAATTGCCCAACCACTCACCGCCCTAACCAAACGGGATAATTTCACGTGGACTGCCGATGCCTCCTGGACTTTTGACAACGTCAAACACCACATTACCACAGCCCCTGTTCTTGCTTTGCCAGATTTTTCGGCCAAATTTCAGATTGAATGTGATGCTTCTGCACCAAAACACCTTAAATCAACATATGAAAAGAAGATTATGGATTTGGCTTTGGCTATCCAATATTGGCGACCCTATTTACTCGGCCAGTCCTTTACTGTTTTTTCTGATCATCGGAGCCTTAAATACCTCCTTCAGCAGCAGATCACTACAACTGACCAACATTGTTGAATCTCCAAATTGTTGGGTTTCCAATTTGATGTCAAGTTCAAGCCGGGTCGCCAAAATTCAGCGGCTGGTGCTCTTTCCCATTGCCATGGCACTGCCCAACTGTGTGGAGTCCAATCCTTTCCCATTTGGCAGCAAGACCAACATTTTCTGGCGGGAGTCACTGATGATCCTTCCTTACAGAAGATTATTTCAGCCCTTCACGTGGGCAGCTTGGCCTATAAACATTTTTCGCTGAAACGGGGTATCCTCCGTTATAAAGGGTGACTAGGTTCTTCCCGGATCCTCACCATGGATCCCCCGGCTGCTGGCCGAATTTCATCAAACCCCTCAAGGGGGCACATGGGATTTTACCGCACTTACTGCAAACTGGCAACAGATTTATACTGGCTTGGCATGAAGATCATGTCTGCCAATGCGACACTTGTCAGCGGAATAAGTATTCCACCTTGTCCCCCACTGGTCTCTTGCAACCGTTGGATATTCTACAAGCTGTTTGGACTGATTTATCCAGGGATTTCATCACTAGATTGCCTAAATCACACGGCTATAATGTCATTTTTGTGGTGGTGGACCGCCACTCTAAATACAGTCATTTTCTGCTCTTCAAACACCCTTACACACCCCGAGGAGTAGCTGAGATTTTCATGCAGTATGTGGTCCGCCTCCATGGCATTCCAAACTCTATTGTCAGTGATCGTGATCCTATTTTTCTCAGTCACTTCTGAACTGAATTATTCCAACTCCAAGGCACCAAATTGAAGTTAAGTTCGGCATATCATCCACGAACGGACGGCCAAACAGAAGTCATTAACAAAAGTCATTAACAGTAGCCTCGAAGCTTACTAGAGATGTTTTGCCAATGAGCATCCTAAGCAATGGCTTATTGGATTCCCTGAGCTGAATTTTGTTATAACACTACATGGCATGCCTCCATCAACACTACTCCTTTAGAAGTAGTTTACAGCCAGCCCCTGCCAACTGTTTTAAATTTTTTACCTTCGGAAATTTGTGTGGCCGCCGTAGCACAGGCACTTTCAAACCGCCAGGATGCCTTGCAGCAGCTAAAATTTCATCTCCACCACTCCCAACAGGCTATTTATGAAGTTACAGGCTGACCGGCACCGTCGCCCCCTTGACTTCCAGGTGGGCGATCTGGTCTATTTGCGGATGCGCCCTCATAAACAGTTATCTCAACCATCGGCTTAATCAGAAGTTGTCCCCACGATATTATGGCTCGTTTCCTGTTCTTAAACGAATCGGTCCAGTGGCATATCAACTCCAGTTGCCGCCTGCTACTCATATTCATCCTGTTTTTCATGTTTCCCGGTTAAAAAAGTTGCATGGTCCTCCTGCCCAACCCATTCTTCCACCAGCTATACCGGACGATGGGGCGGATTGGCCTATTCCAGAGGTTGTCCTGTCCAGCCGCACCCACACCCGGGACAAAATTATCTGTAGAATGGGAAAACCCCCTTACCTTCAAGGTGGGGCGGAAGCCTTCTTTTATAGATTGAGAAAGAGAAATACAAATAGAAGTATTCCGATGTGGGACTCGGAAATACCCACAATAATAAAATAAAAAAAAGTTTAACACTCCCCCTCAAGCTGGACATGCCCAGCTTGGACGAGTCCCACAAAAAATAAAGATGACATCATACAAGACCAAACACACTCCCCCTCAAGCTGGACTGCAAATGTTGTGGATGCCCAGCTTGGAACTGAGCGAGGCTAGGCGAGCCCCTGGGAGGCCTTTGGTGAAGATGTCAGCGGGCTGGTCTGCCGTCAAAATGTGGCTAAAGCTGACATGATTGTGCTCCAGGTGGTGTCGAAGAAAGTGGCAGTCCACCTCAATATGCTTCGTGCATTCATGGAAGACGAGATTCGAAGCAATCTTGGTGGTTGTCTGATTGTCACACCAGACGTGAGCAGAGATGTCTGCTGAGGAAAGCCAATCTCCTGGAGGAGTTGTTGAAGCCGACGGATCTCCATAGTGACGGTGGCCATGGCACGGTACTCAGATTCCGCACTAGATCGGGAAACGACAGTCTGTTTCTTACTGCGCCAAGAGATGAGGTTGTCTGCCAAGAATATAGCAAACCTAGAAGTAGATCTCCGAGTAACAAGACAACCAGCATAATCAGCTTCACAAAAGGCCTCAATATGGAGATGAAGATGTTGGGAGTAGCGAAGACCACGGGCAGGATCTCGCTTGATGTATTTGGCGATGCGGATGACAGCATCCCAATGAGAGGTGGTCGGATGCTCCATAAATTGACTCACTTTGCCAACAGTGCAGGCAATGTCGGGACGAGTCATGGTGAGATAATTGAGTTTGCCCACCAGTCGACGGTACCGCTCTGGATGTAGATACAGTGCCGAGGAGGCATAAAGAGACCGTTCTCCAGGCTCCAGAGGAGTGTCGACAGCAGTGGCCTGTGTCAGCCCAGCATCCTGCAGAATATCCAACGCATACTTCCGTTGGCAGAGAGAGATGGTGTCCGAAGAATAGGATACCTCGATGCCTAAGAAGTATGTGAGAGGACCGAGATCCTTAGTGTGGAAGTGCTGGTGAAGATGCCCCTTGAGATGGGTGATACCCGCAGAGTCGCTGTCGGTGATAATGATATCATCCACATAAACGATCAATAGGATGCAGCCAGCGGATATAATGACCCGAGTTTTGAACCGGACAAAAACCCGAGAGAATTTGAACTTTTTTGTTTACTGAACCGGTCGTTTTGAAGACCGGGCTTCGGAACAAGGTTCCGAAGGTTGGAACCCTTTTAATGTTTTTGGGCATGGGCAAGGCCCTTTAAGTTTCTCGGGTGGCCCGAGAGGTTTCGAAAGCGCCAGACCCTTGTTCTTAAGGAGCTGCAGAGGGCGCACGGTTGGCGCACGGTTTGGCTAACCGTGCGGCCTAAACCGTGCGACCTTATTTTAAGAGACAATGGCTTGCGCACGGGCTGCGCGCGGTTTCCCAAACCGTGCGCCTAGCCCATGCGAAAGATCTCTTGGAGGCAGAAGACTCCGCACGGTTTGCGCACGGTTTGGCAAACCGTGCAGGTCAAACCGTGCGCTTGGGTGTGTTTTGGGTTTTTGATTAATTCTAAAATAAAAGAAAAATAAAAACTTAAAACCTAATCTAATCTCTCCCTCACCCTCACTCGACCCGCACGAAGCCAAGGGGATCTCCCATGTGAGCCGCGCGACACCCCTCCTACGGCCTCCTCTTCGATGCCTTTTCTTCCCGGTTTTCCTCCCGATTTCTCTCCGAATCATCAAGGTAATCACTCTCCCTCCTCTCCTCTTGTTTTCCGACCGGGTTTTGGCCTCTCCGTCGACCCGTACAGTTCGGCCGAACCCTAGGGCTTTGGGGTTGATCTGATTTTCAGTCTTCTTTTGGTTCTAGGTTATTCGGAAGGTCCGTTGGGACTCCTTGGTGCGCGTTCCGGCAACCGCCGCCGAAGGCGAAGCGGTTCGGGTGGTTTCGGATCGTCGGGTTGGTTTCGGGGTAAGGTTTTCACCTCTTGCTTTGTTTCGCACTTGTGGAATTTGGGGCTTTTGATGTTTATGAGTTCCTAGCACGTTATTTATAGTGCGTTCGAGGTTTAAGCGTGGTTTCGAGTCGCCAAAGACTAGGCGACTCGCCTGCGACTCTTAGTTAGAGAGCACCAAGAGCCGGAGTGGACGGATAGATCCACCTTGAGGTAGGGTCCCTCTCCTTGCCCTTTAATTTAAGTAAAGTGAAAGTGAGTGTAATATTGCACTGCCTTAGCATTTTAATTATGCAAGTTAGTTCCGATTGAATGCTTTTGTGCAAATCGTGTGAATTGCAGAAATAAGATAAAAGAGGTTGCTTGGTCACTAAACTAATGATTTAATAATAAAACCCCTCAATCAGAGGTGCGGTGCCTTCAAGATAAAAAGTAGTGATAGACTTTTTATGCTTGCCTGCTTAATTGTCGTAATGCCTTTTTATGCCTTGTGTGAACTTGCTTTGTTGAGACAAAGGGAATGAAAATGTTGTGATACTTGTGTTTGGGTCAATTTGCCATGTTAGGCAAATTGAGTGAGATAGTAACCTTAGTGAGATGACCTAAATGACATGTTCCCTCTAGAAGGTATCACAGGATTAGAGATTGATAAAAACATATCCTTTAAGATGAAATGGTTAAACTAGAATGAACGGACTAGGGTGGTATGACCACGCCTTGAGATACGTAACGAGCACGGCTTATGTTAGTAAATGAATATGTGAATATCTTGATATAGATACTTGAGAGGAGTTGCCTTAAGTATACTTGTGATGAACGTGCGTATGGCACTTATACAGAAATGAGGTATTTGATTGATTGTGAATGTGGAATGTTTACTTGAAATGCATAAGAGGTACTGCCTTATGCATTGTATTATAATGCTGATAATGAATGTGTATGATCATGGATGGGAGGCATTCATACCCCATGCCATCTACTTTGTATGATTATGGATGGGAGGCATTCATACCCCATGCCATCTACTTTGTATGATTATGGATAGGAGGCATGCATACCCCATGCCAGCTTATTTTGAGTATGGGTGGGAGGCATGTTTACCCCACGCCTGATGTGATTTATATACGTGTGTGGAGGGGGGCATTCTTACCCCTTGCTAGTTATTTTAGGGACGAGAGGCATTCTTACCTCGTGCCCACTATTTTTATATATGTGTATGGAAGGGAGGCATTCTTACCCCTTGCCAGTTGACTTCTGTTGATAAGTACATGTCTGGATGGGAGGCAGTTATACCCCATGCCAGTATTATGAATGTGACAGATGGGAAGCAGTTATACCCCATCCCGTTTGAATGAATGTGATGGAAGGGAGGCATTCTTACCCCTTGTCAGTTGACTCGTAGGGACGAGAGGCATTCTTACCTTGTACCCGCTAATCTCGACTAATGGGTGGGAGGCATTCTTACCCCACGTCATCTATGATCTAAATGCATTTATATATATATATATGGTGACATGATCAGGTTACTTTACCGGCAACGGGCCGAAGCTGGTATAACCGTTAGGTTTGCCTTGGGAACTTGGACGGGTGTATTTACTTATGTATTTATGCTTATTTTTCTCCATACCTGCTCACTGTTTAATTGTTATACACTGTCTGGTTTGGGTTTGACACCGGTGGTGTCGGCCTACTGAGATTTATATCTCACACCCTACTCGGGTCGCCATTGCACTGGGATACCCGAGTAGACCTTCTTGTTTGCAGGACCTAAATTGTGTGTTGTGTTGTTTGTACCTGAGGAGTTGGGAGCAAAGGACCAAGCGGGAGCTTGGGATGCTCAGGGGATTGTCGTCGGGCTTTGGGGTCTTTTATTTTTGTATTGGTTGTAAAGCATGCTGTATTGTTTACTGCTTTCATAACTGTATCGTTATATGTACATGCATGCATTGTAAACTGGCGTTTGCCGCCTTTTATAAAATGGTTATTACCTGTCTTTTGCTTCTTCCTTTCAATTGTTTACTGCTTCCGCTATTGAATATTGTTTACTCCGATAATACCGTTGTGCTACTCTGATATGAGAGTATAGTCTCCCCACTATCACCTCCCGAGACCCTCGCTGCTAGTCGGCAGCCTCTGACGTACGGGGAGACGCGCTTGAGGCCATGTGGCCTACCGGTCCGGCCACCGGTTCGATGGTAAGCCGGGCCGGGACGTTACAGCGGAGGTCGTCCTGTAGAACACAGTGTGGTCCTTCATGCTGCGAGAGAGCCCAAAGTCGGTGACGACCGTGCTAAAGCGACCGAAACAAGCACGGGGAGACTGCTTGAGGTCGTAAAGAGAGCGGCGGAGTCGGCAGACTTGAGACTCGGCGCCGGAGGCACAAAATCTGAGGGGTTGCTGCAGATAAACCTCTTCCTCAAAGAATCCATGTAGGAAGGCATTCTTGACATCCAGTTGATGAAGAGGTCAATGATGATGGGCGGCCAGAGAGATAAATAATCGAACGGAGACCATCTTGGCAACTGGTGAGAAGGTATCAAAGTAGTCAATGTCGTAAGTCTGCGCGAAGCCCTTGGCCACAAGGCGGGCTTTGAGGCGAAGAAGAGTGTCATCGGGAATCAATCTGACTGTGTAAATCCATTTGCTGCCTATCGCCTGTTTGCCTGCTGGAAGGGGGACAAGATCCCAAGTATGGTTCTCTTCCAGAACCCGCAATTCATCCCGCATTGCTGCTAGCCACCCAGGGTGAGATTTGGCATCACCAACTGTGCGAGGAATAGAAACTGTCTCCAGAGCGGACAGACCCCTGTATGAAGATACAAATAGAGTACTCTGGCAGGAGCGAGTACCTTTCCGTAGGGCAATGGGCAAGTCCTCAAGTGGCGGGGCAGGAGCATCGGACGAAGCGGGGACGACGGTGTCCTTGGCCGGGACGGGGGAGACAGTTGATGGACGGCGGGAGTAGACCTGACCAAAATGGGTGTCAACAGGGGTTGACACCGGTGGAGGGTGGATGATTAGAGGAAGACAATCATCGATGGCGGGGTCAGGATGAGGAGAGGGAAGGGAGAAAGAAGAAGGGAGAGATTTCAACAAATGCGACATTAGCCGAGATGACATACCGTCGTAGGTCGATTGAGAAGCAGCGATATCCGCGCTGAGTGCGGGAGTAGCCAAGAAAAATGCACCGAAGGGATTTGGGAGAGAGTTTGGAGAGGCCACAACGTGTGTCGCGGACGTAACAGAGGCATCCAAACACGCGAAGGGGGAGGGAGTGAAGAGGGAGAGAGGAGAACAAAGCCCGAAAAGGAGTCTCCCCCTAAAGGATTGAGGAAGGAAGACGGTTTATAAGGTAGGTGGCGGTGAGAATTGCATCTCCCCAAAAATGCAGAGGAACCTGTCGGTGGAAGAGGAGGGCACGATCAGTCTCCAGAATATGTCTGTGTTTCCGCTCGGCCACGCCATTCTGCTGGGGTGTATCAGGACAAGAGGTCTGATGAAGGATGTCTTTTGTCTGGAAAAACTGCCGAAAGGGAGTAGAGAGATACTCACGCCCATTATCCGAACGGAGACATTTGACAGAGATGGAAAATTGGTTTTGAATTTCATTGTAAAAGGTTTGGAATGCGGAAAACACTTCGGAGTGTTCTCCAAGGAGTTAAAGCCAAGTCATTCGCGAAAAATCATCAATGAAAGATATATAATATTTATACCCCAAATGACTCGAAATGGTACAAAAACCCCACACGTCTGAATGAACCAGATCAAAAGGATTTTAGGCCCTTGCATCCACTCAAAGAATGTATGTAGTGCGATGATGTTTCGAAAATGTACATGACTCACAATGAAAAGAATTATGCCGACTAAAGTCCGGAAAAAGCTGATGAATGGTGGAGGCAGGCGGGTGTCCCAACCGGGAATGAAGATCCAATGCTCGAGCAGAGGCAGACGTGCAAGCGATGGGTGCCGGTCCATCGAACATGTAGACCCCATCCCGAAGCTGCCCTCTACCAAGTTCTCGGTTCGTAGTCCGCTCCTGAAATACTACACTAGAGGAGGTAAATATGGCAGCACAGTTATAATCTTTTGTCAGCTTACTGATGGAAAGAATATTAAATGGACTGCAGAGCACATGTGCCACAGAGGGTAGGTGAATCGATGGAGTCAGTGAGCATGCGCCGAAGCCCGCAATGGGGATAGTGGAGCCATCGGTGACGGTGATGGCTGATGAACCGGTATAAGGGCAGTAGGAGGTCAACATACCAGCATCACCGGTGAGGTGGTCGGAGGCACCTGAGTCGAGCATCCATGCAGGGGAGCGACGGCCGACAAAGGCAGTGGAGCGAACAAAATGGGCCAGAGAAGCCGAGGATGGACCGGGTCCTGCAGGGTCATGAGTCAGCCGGATGTTGGCCATAGACAGGTCCAGAGATGGTGGAAGAGTGGCGACTGCCGAGGAAGCCTCCTGGACCGTTGTTTGTCCCTGCCTCGGGCGCTGAGATGGACGTCCATGCAAAACCAAACACCAGTCGATCAGGTGGCCAACCTTGCCACAATGTTGACAGAGGGGACGTGGACGGCCTTCCACACAGCCACGGCCACGAGGGCCCGAGGAGCGTCCACCGCCATGACCGACGAGAGCTGAGTGGTTGATAATGGGGGCGGGAGGGGGAAGAGCCCGTTGGGCCTTGCTCAGCCGATGATAAACCTGTGGGATCTCCATTGTCGAAGGGCTGGCGAGCAGCTTGGTCGCCGTGGTGGCAAACTCTGGAGCGAGGCCGCTGAGAAGAGTGAAGATGCAGAGTTGGTCCCGCTAGGTCTGAGCCTCTGTCGGTGTCTGGGGAACGGGCCACAACTCCTGCAATTCATCACGAAGCCCTTTCCATTCCATGAAATATGCGGTGAAGGACTGGTCCTGCAGTCAAAGATGGGATAGGCGCTGGAGGATATCGGAAACCTGAGTCAGGTTGTTGGTCTCGGAATACATGATGTTCAAGGAGTCCCAGAGTTCCTTGACTGTATTTGTCGTGCGGGTGACATCCTTGACCGATCGATCCATTGAATTGACCAGTAGAGCGAAGATCTTGCTATCAGCAAGCTTCCACGAACGGTATTTGGGGTCAGTCGAAGCCGGGGGAGGATTCTCAAGGTGATGATCAAGGTCCATCCTGGTCAGGGACATCACAACAGTTTTCCGCCAGATGGATAAATTTGTGGAGTCCAACCGGTCATCGACGAGGCGGGTGGAGGCGGTGATCATCTGAGGCAGAGGGGAGGAGTCTGCCATTGAGGACTCGGGTAGCGGTCGAAGACGCAGTAGTGGGCAGCGCCGGAATCAGCGGGGGGCCGGAACAGCCGCTGGGGCTGGATGGAGGTGTGTGCGTCGGGTGCTGAGGGTCGGAAGGGAGTCGGCCGGTCGTCGGGATCGCGGAAGGGCGCCGGAGAGCCGGGAAGGGAGTGCGCGGCGGGAGAGGTTGTAGTCCGCCGTCGAGCACACCAGGGAGTCGTGCGAAGAGGGCGCACCTGGACGTGGGCGCCTGGACGAGGGTGCCAGGACGAGGGCGCCTAGATGATCGCGACGAGAGGCGAGCCGGCTATAGCGCTGGGAGGGAGCCGCTGGAGGCGTCGCACGCTGAGGAGGAGGGCCGCCGAGAAATTCGAGAGGGTGCTCCGCCGGAAGGGATCCGCACCGTCGGGAGGGAGAAGCGCAGCCGCTGGGCGGGACTTCGTCGGGAGGGACGAGGTGGGTGGGCGACGTCGCGACGAAGCAGGGCCGCAGGGAGGTGGAGCCGAACAGAGCAGGGAGGCGGGGCTGGGAAAGAGCGCCACTGGGTGAGGGCCGCGAGGTGCCGCCGGGATGGGAGGGGGGCCGCGTAGGGCAAACCCAGGAGGGAGGGGGGTGGCCACGTAGGGCAGAGGGGGGGTGTCACTTAGGGCAGAGCCGAGAGGAAAAAAAATATCTAGAGGGAGGGCTCGAAAATAGTTTCCCTCTGATACCATGTAGAATGGGAAAAACCCCTTACCTTCAAGGTGAGGCGGAGGCCTTCTTTTATAGATTGAGAAAGAGAAATACAAATAGGAGTATTCCGATGTGGGACTCGGAAATACCCACAATAATAAAAAAAGAGGGTTTAACATTATCCAACCGCAATCTCTGATCAAATGGCAAGGCCGCTCCAAAGACACTACTTGGGAAGACGACTACATCATCCGCAGTCAGTTTCCTTCCTTCAGCCTTGAGGACAACTCTGTTTCTCAAGCGGTGGTGAGTAATAGAGGTCGTAACCAACCTGGTGAATGGCTGGTATATACTCGCAGAGGCAGAGGTATTTCTGCCTCAGCAGCAAAGAAGGGAAGTGGTCCCACAGAGGCAGTTCAGCCAGCGGCTACCCTTGAGACAGTGGAGCCCGGGGAATCTCCACGTGGGGCAGTAGAGAGGCACGTTTAGCTTTTCTGTTATAAGGGGAAGAAAGTGTGGGAGGGTAGGCAGGTGGGTTTTAGTTGGGTGTTTCCTCGGCTTGGGAGCTTGGGCGGGAGAGCAAGGGGGCCTCCCGAGATTTTGTTTTCCCTCATCTCCTTGTTGTTCCTGTAATTCTCAATTTGGTTGAATAGAAGTACTCTGAGCAGTTCCCCATTGGGAACTGGGCGCCTACAGTCTTGAACAAAAAACCCTTAAGTTCCTAATCAATCCGAAGTAAAATCTTACGATCAATACAAATTTGGATCTTTCAATCGTTCTTAGATCCAATAAAATCATCCATGGACTTTCAAAGGTGAGCACGTCAACACATGTCCAAATGAAGATAATGTAAAAGTGAGTCCATGAATGAAAAGAACTAGCAAATTGATAAAACCATACAAATAAATAAATAACCTCTCAAATGCGCACTGACTCACTAAAACACTGCTGAAAAAAGAAGCAGAAATAAGAAGACAGCCAAATAAAAACACCTGGGAAACACACAGCAAAACTAAAACTTCAATCCAAGAAATATTCTAGTGAACTTAAAAACTCAAAGTTCTTCCTTCACATAAATACTTTTCCTAAATAACATTCTAGGGAACAAGTGAAAGCTAGACTTGTTTAGTTGAAGACGGACAGATGTTATCTATTTTAATTCTAAGTAAAAATATCAACTCTCGCAATGGAAACTGAAAAATAAAATGCTAATATGGTAAAGGGAAACTAATTTTCCAGTTCCAAACATGACTGTATTTTAACAATTATATGCAAATGCAATTTTCCAGGCCGCACCTGATTAGAACAAATTTTCTAGGGAGTTGGGTATTAATTGGTTCACTAGGTTATTTAATGAGATTATGAAATCTAAAAAAATATCTGACGAAGACGAATGGAGGAAGAGTTCCCTAGTTCCTGTGTATAAAAATAAAGAAGACATCTTAAGTTGTGAGAATTATAGAGGCATTAAACTTATGAGTCATACCATGAATCTTTGGGAGAGTGACTGAACAGAGGATTCAAAGGGAAACTAAAGTATCTGATAATCAATTTGGTATTATGTTTAGACATTTAACCACAGAAGCAATTTATTTGATTAGACGTCCGATGGAGTCTTATCGACAAAAAACCCAAGATTTACATATGGTTTTAATTGATTCGAAAAAAGCATATGATAAAGTTCCTAGACAAGTTTTATGGAAACCACTTGAAAGAAAAGAGGTGCAAGTGGTGTATATTAAACTCATTAAAGACAAGTATGAAGGGAGTTTGACTCGAGTTAGAACTCCAGTAGGTGACACTACAGACTTCCCTGTCTCGATAGGACTACATCAAGGTTCGGCTTTAAGCTCATACCTTTTTGTTTTGGTCTTAGATGAACTTACAAAGCATATTCAAGATGAAATACCTAATTTCATGCTTTTTGCGGATAATATAGTTCTCGTTGCATAATCTAAATAGATCATAAATTTAAAATTAGAGCTTTGGAGAGAGACTTTAGAACCGAAAGGTTTCCGTCATAATAGGGATAAGACAGAATATAGTGTCATTTTAGCAAAAAATTGTTTAGTAATGTTATGGATGTGAGATTGGGAAACCACATTATTTCAAAGGTTAATCATTCTCGATATTTAGACGCATTTCTATAATGTGATGGAGATATTAATGCTAATGCCTCTCATAGGATTCAAATTGTATGGATAAAATGGAGAAAGACTTTTGGGATGTTTTGTGATCGTAAAATTCCTTTGAAATTGACAGGTAAATTTTATAGGATTGTTATTAGACAAACTATTCTATATGATAGTTGTTGGACCCCATTTAAGTTTAATGGGTATTTCTGAGTCTCACATCAGACTTACCCTCCTTGTAATTATTTTTACTCATCTATAAAAAGAATGTCTCCACCTCACATTGAGGTAAGGGAGAATTCACCATAACATGGTATCAGAGGGAAATTAATCCCGAACCCTTCCTCCCCTGCGGATTCCCGGTTCTGTCCGGCCCCGCCTCTCTCCCCTCTGTCTTTGCCCTTCCCGGCGGGCCTCCCTCCTCTGCTCCCGGCGTCTCCTCCTGGCGGCCCGGCGTCTCCTCCCGGCGGCCTGATCTCCCTCAGGCGATGCCCCTCTCCTACGCGGCTCCCCTTCCAGCGCCCTCGCCCAGCGGCGCCCTCGCCCCGACTCCCGGCGCGGCTCCCAACACCCTTCCCCCGGCGTCACCTCCGCTACAGCCAAACGCGCGCTCCTCCTGCACACGAGCCCTCCCCGTCGCGGCTTCCCCCCGGTGCGCCTTCCCTCCCGAGCGCGACCCTCCCGGCGTCCCTCCAGCGCTGCTCGCATCCCGTCGGCGCTCCTCCGAGCCTCGCGACCCCCAATCGCGGCCCACCTCCTGGCTCTCGTTGCGCCTACCTCCTCAGCAGCTCCCGCCTTCCCCGGCGGTCTTTCCAGCTCCCGCAACTACGCGCAACAACTCCCGCTTCTCCAAGCGGACGTTCCGGTCAGCTCCGCCTCTCCCGCTCGGCAGAACCGCCCTCTCCAAGCGGTCCTCCTGTGCGCCCCACCCTCCCCGACGGCTCTGTCCCGGTCGACCGGCTCCCTCCCGATGAACCGGTCCAGGCGGCTCCCTCCAACCAGCGTCGGAGCTCCCTGGCGTTCCAGCTCGAAGCCACTCCGCCGAGTGCCCCTTAGGTCGGCGCTCTCCTTTGGCCGTACCAGCACCAGGCTTGCTCGCGGCCACCGGCAGCAGATCCAGGTCGGCCGCTCACCTCGCGGCGCCTCCGGTCGTCCTCCCACCAGGCAACCCCCCTAGCCCCGCCTCTTTCTGGGCGCGACTCCCTCCAGGCGACTGCGGCCCTCCAGTCCGGTGCTTCCTCCCGCACTCCAGGAGTTTCCTGTTTTCTGGATCCAATGCGGTAATCCGGCCCCGCCCTCCCGCGGCACTCCCGACGACGTTTGGCTGGACAGTCTCCAGACGCTTCTCGGCACCTGCATCTGATGCGGTCTCTCGGTCCGCCTCCAGCGGTTTCCCGACCTCGTCCTAAGCATCGGCCCTCTTATCCAGCCACCATTGCTCTGACTGATAGCTCCACCACCTGCCTATCTCATCGACCGTCAGTCTGGATGCTCGACTCCGGTGCGTCTCAACATCTCACAGGGGATTTTGGTATGTTCACTACCTACCATCCATCGACTCGTGCTTCTCCAATCACTGTTACCGATGGATCAACAATCCCCATTGCGGGCTTTGGCACATGCCTTTTGACCCCGTCTATTAGTCTGCCTTCAGTTGCTCACGTTCCTCACAGCCAGTTTAATCTTCCTCACAGCCAGTTTAATCTTCTCTCCATCAGCAAACTCACCAAAAGATTTAAACTGTGATGCTATTTTTACATCTTCTAGTGTTGTGTTTTAGGAGCGATCGACGAATCGAGAACTTGGTCGAGGTCATCTTCAGGTCGGGGTGTACATACTCGATATCCCACACCCTCTTGCCTGCCCATCCACCTCAGCCCATGCCCTTGAACTTCATTCTCGCCTTGGTCATCTACCGGCTTCCGTCTTACATAAACTTTGCCCCCAATTTAGTACTAATTTTTGCTTCCATTGTGAACCCTGCAAGTTTGCAAAACATCATCAGGTGACATATGTACCTCGATTGGACCCGAGTGTCGCGAATCCTTTCGACCTTGTTCATTCCGATATATGGGGTCCTTGCAGGGTTCCTAGCCAGCCCGGGTACAAGTATTATATTACTTTTATTGGTGACTACTCCAGCATGACCTAGCTGTACCTTCTTCGTGATCGGTCTGAAGTGTGTTCTACCTTTCAGACCTTCTACAATGAAATTCATACTCAATTCTCAACCTCGCTGAAATGTCTCCGCTCCGACAATGGATGAGAATATTTATCTTCCACCCTTCAGCAGTTTCTCAAGGATAAATGCATTATTCATCAGACATCTTGCCCCGATACACCTCAGCAGAATGGAGTGGCCAAGCGGAAACACCGTCATATTCTGAAGACTGCTCGTGCCCTCCTCTTCCACATGAAGGTGTCTCTCAATTTTTGGTGCGATGCTATCCTGACTGCTACCTACCTCATTAACTGCATCCCTTCTTCTATCCTTCAGGGGGAGACTCCTTTTCGGACTTTGTTCTCCCCTCTCCCTCCTCACTCTCTTCCCTTGCGTGTCTTTGGATGTCTCTGTTATGTCCGTGACACTCGACTCAGTCTCTCCAAACTCTCTCCTAAATCCCTCCGCTGCATATTCCTCCACTATTCTCGTACTCAGCGCGGATATCGATGCTTCTCCCCGGACCTACGGCGATATATCATCTCTGCTGACGTATCATTTGTTGAGAGCTCTCCTTTTTCATATCTCTCTCCCCATCCAGACACTGACATTGATGATTGTCTTCCCCTCATCATCCACCCTCCACTAGTGTCTCCCCCTGCTGCTGCTGCTGATCACCATTTTGGTGCGGTCTACTCTCGTCGCCCATTACCTGTACCCCCTGTCCCGGCCGAGGACACCATCGTCCCCGCTTCGTCCGATGCTCCTGCCCCGGCACCAGACGACTTGCCCATTGCACTCCGGAAAGGTACTTGTTCGTGCCAGAGTACACCTTTATTTGTATCTTCATACAGGGGTCTGTCAGCTCTGGACACAGTATCGATTTCTCGAACCGTTGGTGATGCAAAATCTCACTCGGGGTGGCTAGCAGCAATGCGGGATGAATTGCAGACTCTGGAAGACAATCATACTTGGGAACTTGTTCCCCTTCCAGCAGGCAAACAGGCGGTTGGCAGCAAATGGATTTACACTGTCCGGCTAAATCCCGATGGCACTCTCCATCGACTCAAAGCTCACCTTGTGGCTAAGGGCTTTGCACAAACTTACGGGGTGGACTACTTTGATACATTCTCTCCAGTGGCCAAGATGACCTCCGTCCGATTATTCATCTCTCTGGCGGCACATCATCGTTGGCATCTTCATCAGCTGGATGTCAAGAATGCCTTCCTCCATGACTTTCTTGAGGAAGAAGTTTATCTGCAACAGCCACCCGGCTTCTGTGCCTCCGGCGCCGAGTCTCAAGTCTGTCGACTCCGCCGCTCTCTGTACGGCATCAAGCAATCTCCTCGTGCTTGGTTCGGCCGCTTCAGCACTGTTGTCACTAATTTTGGCCTCTCTCGAAGTAGGAAGGATCACACAGTTTTTTACAGAACAACTCCTGCTGGCTGTATCATCTTGGTGGTCTATGTGGATGATATCATTATCACAGGGAGCGACTCCACAAGAATCGTCAACCTCAAGTCGCATCTTCACCACCACTTTCACACCAAAGATCTTGGTCCCCTCACCTACTTCCTTGGCATCCGAGGTCTCCTGTTCTGAGGACACTATCTCTCTCTGCCAACGCAAGTATGCTCTTGATATCTTGCAAGATGCAGGTTTGAGCACCGCAACTGCAGTGGACACTCCTCTTGAGCCTGGGGAATGCTCTCTCCACACCGACTCGGAACCATTTCCTCATCCCGAGAGCTATCGACGTCTGGTGGGTAAACTTAACTACCTCACCATGGCGCGACCAGACATTGCCTGCGCCGTTGGCAAAGTCAGCCAGTTCATGGAGCATCCAACCAGATCTCAGTGGGATGTTGTCCTCCGCATTGCCAAATACATCGAGAAAGACCATACACGTGGCCTTCAGTACTCACATCATGCTCATTTGGATGTTGAGGCCTTCTGTGATGCGGACTATGCAGGTTGACTCGCTACCCGCAAGTCTACTTCGGGATTCGCCGTGTTCTTCGCCGGTAAGCTCATCTCCTGGCGCAGCAAGAAGCAGACTGTCGTCTCCAGATCGAGTGCAGAGGCCGAATACCGCGCCATGGCCACGGTCACCACTGAGATCCTCTGGCTTCGTCATCTCCTCCATGAGCTCGGCTTCCCGGCACAAACCTCTACTCATATCTGGTGTGACAATCAGGCAGCCACAAAGATTGCCTCGAATCCCGTCTTCCATGAACGGACGAAGCATATCGAGGTGGACTGCCACTTTCTTCGCCGCCATCTACAGCAGAAACATATCAGCTTTGGTCATATTCCGACGGCAGATCAGCTTGCAGACATCTTCACCAAAGGCCTCCCAGGAGCTCGCCTTGACTCTCTCACTACCAGGTTGGGTATTCACAGCATCCATGACCCAGCTTGAGGGGGAGTATGAGATGGTCTTTGTGTCTTGTCATCCTTTTTCTTTGTGGGACTCAATCCAATCTGAGCATGTCCAGCTTGAGGGGGAGTGTTGGACCCCATTTAAGTTTAATGGGTATTTCTGAGTCCCACATCGGACTTACCCTCCTTGTAATTATTTTTACTCATCTATAAAAGAATGTCTCCACCTCACATTGAGGTAAGGGGGAATTCACCATAACAATAGTAAATGTTTTGATGGGACATCTTAAACAAAAAATAAGGGTAGCGGAAATGAAAACGCTATGATTGACATGTGGACATACTAAGATGGGTAGGATTATAAATGAATGTATTAGAGAGAAAATTGGAGTGGGTTCGATTGACAAGAAGATGACTAAACTAGACGACTAATCCACTTATTAAAAGAGGTAGAGGTAGGCCTAAAAGGACCATTAAACAAATCATTCAAGATGATCCTGTTCTAAATGGTTTCAACAAAAATGTGGTCTTCAGTAGAGTAAATCGACGACATTTGATCCATGCATCTGACCCTGTTTAATTGGGTTTAAGGCTTATTTGTTATTGTTGGTGTAAGGAAATGTTGTTGACTTCAAAAAAAATATTTAAGCCATTTAGAAAACAAAATCCCCAATCACTTGAAATGGCTATTATATGGCATCATCATTACTACATTGTCACGATATTTTGGTGTATTCAAACTCCAAACGGGACCATGCAACCCATCTTGAGATCATGTTGAATACACTGAGAGAGCATCGACTCTATGCTAAGCTCAGTAAATGCCACTTCTAGATCGATAAAGTCCACTTCCTGGGTCATATCATCTCAGAGTCCGGAGTTTCAGTTGACTCAGAGAAAGTAAAAGTTGTGGTTTCTTGGGAGCACCCCAAGAACGTCTTTGATATTCAGAGTTTCTTAGGGCTTGCAGGATATTACAGACGCTTCATCAAGATTTCTCATGTTGCGGAATCGTCGGGAGACACGACGACAGAAATGAAAAAACGAAAGAAAAGAAAGCAAATAAGGACACAGCGATATACGTGAATTGGGAATAAAATCCCTACGTCCACGGAAGCGTCAGAATTCACTATATCGGGAGCAACAAATTACAGAAGTTTTTCAGTAGAAACCCTTGCCTGAAAATGGGCTATAAAACAGAGAGGACGATCACTGTTCGAAAAAGTAGTCCGCGTCGCTACAGTGAACGACGGCTGGCTTTGTCAAAAGCGCTACAGTAAAGTTGAAGGGTGTGAAATTTGAATGGTCTGAAGCTTGTGAAGCACCCTTTCAAGAGTTAAAGGGTATGAAATTTGAATGGTCTGAAGCTTGTGAAGCACCCTTTCAAGAGTTGAAGGGCAAACTGACTTCAGCGCCGATAGTGACTCTGTCGGAGCCAGACAAAGCCTATACTGTATATTGTGGCGCATCAGGTATCGGGCTTGGAGCGGTTCTGATGCAGGACAAGCGATTCGTTGTGTATGGTTCTCATCAGTTGAGGCCTCACCAGCGGAACTATCTAACGCACGACCTCGAGCTCACTACTGTTGTTCATGTCTTACGTTGTTGGAGACATTGTTTATTGAGAGAGCGTTTTGTGGTATTCACAGACCACAAAAGCCTCAAGTACATTTTCACTCAGCGGAATCTGAATCTCAGAGAGCATAGGTGGGTCGAGTACCTACAATTGTTTGATTTCGAGCTAGCCTACACTCTAGGGAAAACGAATTCAGTAGTCGATGCTCTGAGCCGGAAGACTCAGACTCAAGCGGTTCAGGAATCCAGTGATGAATGGAAGCTCATGGCCTTATTCTCAAAAATACACGTTGAGGTTCAGGAGGACCATGGACAAACTATTCTCTCAACCTTAGCAGTGACATCTACTCTTCTGAAACGTATAAGGTCGAGATAGTTATCTGATCCTGAAAGCCTTGTCCTACGGGAAAGTCTCAGATGCCGATACTACTTCTGGTCGGACGGTCGTTGGGGATGATACTCTATTGTTCTATGGGTGTGTATGGGTCCCAGCAGACATCATGGAAGAGTTGATAAGGGATTTCCACGCCTCAGCATGGGCGGTCCACCTCGGTGTTACCAAAAATGTATCGAGATTTACGGCGTCAATATTGGTCGCTTAGCATGAAACGTGAGATAGTCGATTCCATCACACGATGTTCCACCTGTCAGCAGGTGAAAGCAGAACATCAACATCCAACAGGGCTTCCTCAGCCGTTGTCCATTCCTGAGTGGAAATGGGACGATATTTCGATGGACTTCGTGACTGATCTATGATAAAACACATTTTTATTGAATATTTTATTGATAATAAATGATAAAATTTCTTCACATTGTGTTAAATATGTTTATTTATAAAATATTTGGGATCATTCATTTAAAAATTTGATGGAAATTCCAGTTTTACCCTTTATAGTGCATTGTAGTATTTCAAAGATAAATATTTTAATATTTATTATTTGAACTTGAAATTTTGTAACTGTGTTCCTGACTTTATAGGCTACAACTTTTGTTCAGGACATTAGAGCTAAAATGTACATTTGGTGGGACTAAATGGACCATGAAGTCAAATGTGAGCTGGACCCACCAGATTGGATATTGGTTCTGTATTTGGGCCATAACTTCTTCATCCGAGTTTGGATTGGGCCCAAATTTTGAGAGGAGCTCGCCAACTCAATTATGCACAAATCATTCTTCTGGAAGAGCAGCTGGTTCACACGTTTTGGAGGTCAAATGGGCGGTGCAAGTTGGATTAAAATATTTGGTCGAGATTCCCCATCACACTTGAAACCTCTTTAAACCTAACCTCCCCTCCACTCTATAAATTAGTGTTTTTCTCATTTGGAGGGGTTGGTACATGCATTAGGAGATTGGGAGCAGAGGAGAAGTGGTTCTACACCATTTCAATTCACAAGTGGAGGAGGGAAGCTACCAAGCTAGGATCTCCTCCAAAATGCTCTTTTTTTCCTCTTCTTTGTTGTAATGTTGTAATTCTTTCAATAAACTCTTAATTTCTCTTCCACTTCTTCTGTTATTTTTAATTTTCTTCTCTTAATCTTCCTCTCTGGACTGGAATTCAAGAGTAGAAACAAGATTGGGTTATACCCTTTCTAAACCTTTGCACTTGAATAACGTTTATACGATGAGTACACCGCGCATGGAAGAGTAGTTTTTTTAGTAATCGATCGACCTCTATCCATCTACATTCATTTATTTTGAATCAATGATATACTGTAATTCACATAATATGATCAATTAATTGAGTTTTTAATTTAATTGAAACTAATCAAGCGATTGAACAATTAACACAAAAACAACGCGAGAACGAGATTTTGTGTAAATTGTGAGAGCGCGAACTTAATCGATAATACAAAACCATATGGGATCAATTTGTAGTGTTCAAATATAATCCCAAAACTCAATTAATTCTAATTTCCAGAGAGGAAATGTGCCTTAATTTACCACTGACCATAAGCTAACCTTATAACATCAATCAAAGCAAGGTGGTGCGATTGCATATTCTGAAGTTAGCTTAGGGTTAAATTCACTTCATCTTTGTGGTAAAGTTAATTCTCGTAGGGTTCAGGATTTAACAAATTAAGGGATCATAATTAAGTGAATGTTAATTTAAATGATAATGATAAATAATTGAGTGAAGAGGTAGAGTTATATCGATTACGCATTTTAAAATATTTTCTAAAAAAACATCTTCTTGTTGCGTCTTTTTAATAGAACTTCATTTCAAAATTAAAAACAAAAAAAATGCAATCTTCTTCCAGCAAACTTCTTCTAGTTTTATAAACGATAAAAACTCATCATCCTTTCAAGTAGTGTTTTTATTCTCTTTTATTTTATTTTTATAATACCTTTAAGAAGTTATTTTAATTTACTTCCTTCTTTGAGAGACGACATTGGTCATCCATGTTGCGGAAATGTCGGGAGACACAACGACAGAAACGAGAAAACGAAAGAAAGAAAGGAAAGCAATAAGGACACAACGATTTACGTGGTTCGGAAAAAATCCCTACGTCCACGGGAGAGGCAGAATTCACTATATCGGGATCACAAGAAATACAAAGGTTTTTTCAGTGGTAACCCTAGCCCGAAAATGGGCTATAAAATGAAGAAGACGATCACTGTTCCGAAAAGGTAAGTCTGCGTCACTACAGTGAACGACGGCCGACTTTGTCAAAAGCGCTACAGTGGCTGTCGGCTGGAAGTCAAAAGTGATACAGTGAAGTTGACTCTAAAGTCCACACTGCTACAGTGTCTGTCGGTGTCGGTCGGTCAGCTCCGCTATAGTTGCGGGCCACAAGCATTCGGCTCAACCGGATCGGGCAACACCAATCTAACAAGCCACTCTACTGCACCCAAGTACCCCAAAAACCATTAATCATTTGAGGGCGCCCACGACAGCGCATTTCAAATTACCGTCATTGCCGGGGAGGTAAGTAATTATTTCAACCAATGAGAGGTATTTATTTTATTTTACATTTTATTCTCTTCTCTTATTTCTTCCTTCTTTACCCAATCTGAATTTTTTTCTTTTATTTTCTTCTTCTTTTTGAACCATCATTTCAACTTCTCATTTTTATTTTAGTATGCTCCACTTTCCTTCTTTTCATTTTTATTTGATTTATGACACGAACTAATCCCGAGGATCTTTTAGATCTTGACCCTGAGATTGAACGCAGCCTTAGGGCTCGAATCAGACATTCTCAGTCCATGGGAAGTTTCAACATTCAACCAGTTGGAGAATTCTTTCAATCTCAGAACATTGAAATTGGAAGCAATTCAAATTCAACCATAAAACAAGAACCAATGGCTGGAAATAATGGAAATGAACTTAATAGAACCATTCGAGAATTGGTTGCACCTGATATTAATTATCAACCAAATTGCATTGCTCACCCCAAATCTCAAATCAGACTTTGAACTGAAATCTGGATTAATTCACCTGCTTCCAAAATTTCATGGCCTCTATGGTGAGGATCCCAATAAACACCTTAAAGAATTTAATGTGGTTTGCTCAATCTTAAAACCAAGAAATGTTTCTGAAGATCAAATCAAACTATAAGAGCATTCTCATTCTCACTTGATGGAGCTGCAAAAAATTGGATGTATTATTTACAACCTGAAAATGTAACTTGTTGGAATGATTTGAAACGTCTTTTCTTGCAAAGATTTTTTCTATCATCAAGGACCACATCCAATCGAAAGGAGATCTCGGGGATCAAGCAAGCCCAAGGGGAGTCAATGTATGAGTACTGAGAGCAATTCAAGAAGTTGTGTGCAAGCTGCTCACATCACCAAATCAGTGAGCAACTCTTCATCCAATACTTCTATGAAGGACTCACACCTATAGAGAGAAGCATGGTGGATGTCGCGGTTGGAGGAGCATTGGTGGACAAGACACTATTAGTTGCACGTGCATTAATTGACAAGATTGCCCAAAACTCCCAACAATTTGGCGATCGAAGTACACCACATGTCAGGAGAGTACATCAGGAAAGTCCTTCTCTTGAGAGTCATTTAATTGATACCAAGTTGGAAGAATTGACCATTATGGTTAAGCAGATTGTTTTGACTCAAAAGACATCTCAACCCACTCCTTCAAGGCCTTATGGCATTTGCACTGAGACAAAACTGACTGTTGTCCCCAACTGCAAGAAACAGAAGATTGTGCAGCAGTGTTTCCTGGGAGACCATATCAGCACCAACAACAACCATATCCCAAAAAAAGATTGATTTCTTTGCTACAACATACAACCAAGGGTGGAAGAATCAATCAGACATGAGGTATGGCTCTAGACAACAACAAAAGCCCCCCTTTCAACAAAACTTCCAGCAACATTCACCTTACCAACAGGGTTTCCAACAACCCCAAAGGCAATTTGAAGTTCAAGCATCAATAAGCCAGCAACAAGGGAATCCCCTACCCAAGGTAGATTCTAATACTAATGATCTTTTAAAACAAATTGTTCTTAATCAACAGAATGAGCTGAAGAGTCAAGGTTCGGAGCTGAGGGAGTTGAAGACTCAAATGATCCAGATTACCACCGCCCTTCATGAACTAGTAAGTAAGAACTCCAGAAATCTTCCTTCCTAATCTACTCCAAATCCGAAGGGGAATGTCAGTGCCATCATATTGAGAAGTGGGAAGCAAACAACTGATATATCTGCACCTATCATTCCACCGGGATTCACCTCCACTCCGGAGAAGACCCATTCAAAACCAGCCGATGAAGCAACACAAGGAGAAAGATAAAGGTAAGTGTAGAATGGGAAAATAGGAGAGACCGAACCCCCAAGGTGTACTCTCTAAAGGAGCCCTTGGGGTTATTTTATAACAAATGCTAAAGACCACACCGGACCTCGAGTCTGATGTGGGATGCAGACTCCAACACTCCCCCTCAAGCTAGGTGAACCTAGCTTGGAAACATAAAGAAAAAACAAACCAAACCAATGAAAACAAAGCAATCAACAGACTGCAAACACCCCCCCTCAAGCTGGACAGACCCAGCTTCATGACAAAACAAGACGAAATAAAATATAAAGCTGCAAATGCTACTGCTCCCCCTCACGATCGCAGCTCCCCCGCAGGATGATGGATGGAAGATGTCACGGGAGCAGCAAATGAACCACTCAGACCGGGCCAATTGACGGAACGCCAGGAATGTCGCACTAGTGGGGCCGGTCGATGAAACGCCGGGAAATCCATACTGGCACCGGGAAAACCGCACTTGCGGGGCCGACGACGGGAGGCGGGGACTCCGCAGAAATCGTTGCGGGATCTGGTGGTGCCAAAGGGCCCGAATCCGAGATGGTCGAGCAGCTGCGCCACGGTAGAGGAATTGCAAAGGCGTGCCGACGAACAGGGAGGCGGCTGCCGGGAAGATGCCGGTGACGGGAGGCGAGGGCTGCCGCAGGAGGAGGCCGGAGATCCGGATCTGATGGAGGGCGGCTGGTCCGGCCGTCGGCAGAAGGAGGTCGGCATGGAGTCGGGGCTGCCGCAGGAGGTCGGTATGGAAGGAGCTGCCGAGAGGATGATCCGCCAGGAAGATGCTGGCGAGGTGGGGAGTCCGCAGGAGGTGCCGGAGATCCGAAATTGGAAGCAGGGCAGCTGCAGGGAGAGGCCGGCATGAAGGGAGCAGAGTGCCGAGGGAGGCGCGGCAGCAGAGAGAACCGCCGGCTGGGAGCCGCCCGGGAGGCGGGGCTTGATGTCCGCACAGGAGCAGTGGGTCGCGCGCAGGGAGCCGCTATCGCGGGAGAGGGACCTGCCGTAGGAGGAGGAGGCGCCGTGGGATGTCGCGGCAGCTCTGGATCGGGAAGAAGACGGCGCCTGGGTCGGGAGCAGGAGGAGCGCCGGAGAGCCGTGCGCATGGAGCCGCGCCGAGGGGCGTCGTCGGGGAGAACCACCGGCTGGGAGTGCGCCGCAGGGAGGGATCGGTGCCGGAGGAAGGAGGCGGGCTGGGAGCCGCCGAGGGAGAGGGCCGGCAAGCAGAGGACCGTCGGGATTGTGGCCAACAGTCGGGATCGCGGGAGTGCATCGCCGGAATGGAGTGCGCCGCGGAATCTGGCGTCGGGCTGTCGGCCATCGCGCGCAACAGGAGACCACCGAGAGGGAGAAGCTGCGAGTCGCGGAGGAACGCCGCGGGAGGTACGCTGCGGGAGGGAGGGCCACCTGGAGAGGGAGGCCGACGCGCGCGCAGAGGCGGAAGCCGTCGGACGAGGTCGCCTGGACGAGGGCGCCGGACGAGGTTGGCTGGGAGAGATCCGCAGGGAGCGTCGTCGGCGCGCGCAGAGGAGGCAGTGGGAGGGATCCGCCGGAAAAAAGGTACCGGCAGGGGGGAGAACCGCCGAACAGAGGGGGAGAACCGCCGAACAGAGGGGGAGATCCGCCGGCAGGGGGAAGGAAGTACCGGCAGGGGGCCGACGGTAATACCTATGGCTTGCTGGCCATGGAGGTCGTCGCCCCCCAACCGGGAGAAACCCTAGAGGCCAACGGGAAAAAAGAATAGATGGAAGGGGGGGTCGAGATTAACCTCGCTCTGATACCATGTAGAATGGGAAAATAGGAGAGACCGAACCCCCAAGGTGTACTCTCTAAAGGAGCCCTTGGGGTTATTTTATAACAAATGCTAAAGACCACACCGGACCTCGAGTCCGATGTGGGATGCGGACTCCAACAGTAAGCAAAAGATTAATGATGTTCCTCCTAAACCCCTTCCCTTTCCAAACAGGGTTGTACAAACCAAGAAGATGGCTGAAGAGGTGATGCAAAAAGAAGTTTTGGATACATTCAAGCATGTGGAGATCAACATCCCTCCACTTGAAGTCATCAAGCAAATCCCAAGATATGCAAAATTCTTAAAGGAACTTTGTACCAATCGAAGAGGGCTCAAAGGAAATGAGAGGATCAATTTTGGAAGGAATGTATCAGCACTCATTACACCAACTCTAGCAATGCCAACAAAGTGCAAGGATCCAGGGACATTCACCATCCCATGCATCATAGGGGAGTTGCACTTTTCTGATGCTCTTTGTGATTTAGGAGCTTCCATAAATGTAATGTCTCACTCTGTATTCTCTTCTTTACAGGTTGGTGAGTTGAAACCGATGAGAGTAGTGGTGCAGTTGGCGAATAAAGCTACAGCATATCCAGCGGGAGTCCTTGAGGATGTACTTGTCCGGGTAAGAGACATGATCTTTCCAGCAGATTTCTACATGCTTAACATGGAGGACGATCAGGTAAGTTCTCATGCTCCCATTATCTTAGGTAGACTCTTCCTCAAAACTGCAAAAACTATCATAAATGTCAATGAGGGTACACTTTCCATGAAGTTTGGAAATGAAGTTGTGATATTTAATGTTATGGACTCCATGAAGTACCCCTTAGAGGACCATTCTGCATTTGTTATCTCCCATTTTGAACCACAAAATAAAAACTCCATGTAATTTGATTGTCCTGTGCTTAGGGAGATTATGAGTATTGATTCTAGTTTGATGTCTAAGAGTACTTCCACACCTATTTTGAATGCACAAGACTCTCTTAGATTTGATTTTGAAATGGATTCATATTCTAATTTTGATCACGCGAACTCTGATTATGACATGGTTGTTGAGTATGCTGATGGATTTGATGTTTTATTCTCTGATTTTGATGATGTATATTCTGATACTGATGTTCATTGTGCACATATTTCAGTTCCTTCAATTTCTCCATCTATACATCACCCCCCTTCATTGGAACTCAAGTCATTGCCACCTAATCTCAAATACTCATACTTGTTAAGTGGCGAGAGATTACCTGTTATAATTGTTAATAATCTTCGTTTTGAACATGAAGAAAAGATTTTGAATCTTTTGAGGGAGAATATCAGGACAATCGGGTGGACCTTGGCTGACATATCAGGTATTAGCCCCTCCATTTGCATGCATAGGATTCTTTTGGAGGATGGGGCTAAACTGGTTAGGCAGCCACAAAGAAGACTCAATCCAACCCTTCTGAAAGTTGTTAAAAAAGAGGTTGAAAAATTGCTCAAGGTTCCTATTGCTCCGGAGGATCAGGAGAAGACTACATTCACTTGTCCATTCGGTACGTTTGCCTACCGAAGGATGTCATTTGGATTTTGCAATGCCCCAGGTACCTTCCAGAGATGCATGGTGAGTATTTTTTCTGATTTTATTGAGACCTGCATGGAGGTATTTATGGATGATTTTACAGTGTATGGGTCTTCATTTGATGATTGTATCTCTAGCTTGGGAAAGGTTTTGAATCGTTGTATTGAGAAGAATCTGGTCTTAAACTTTGAAAAGTGTCATTTCATGGTAGAGCATGGGATTGTCTTAGGGTATGTAGTGTCAAAACATAGGATAGAGGTTGATAGATCTAAGGTAGATATCATTTCATCCTTACCCTATCCTTCATGTATGCGTGATGTTAGATCTTTCCTAGGACATGCAGGATTTTATCAGCATTTCATCAAAGATTTTAGTAAGATTGTTCTTCCTATGTCACGATTATTTCAAAAAGATTCTGATTTTGTGTTTGATGATTACACTATTTTGTTGAATATTTTATTGATAATAAATGACATAATTTCCTCACATTGTGCTAAATATGTTCAATTATGAAATATTTGGGATTAGATCATTCATTTGCAAATTTGATGAAAAATCCAGTTTTACCCTTTTAAAATTCACTGTAGTATTTGGGGCATAAATATTTTTCAGTAAATTATTTTGACTTAAAATTTTGTAACTGTGTTCCTGACTTAATGGGCTACAAATTCTATTCAGGACTTGGGAGCTGGATCGTGCATATGAATGGATTAAATGGGCCATGAAGACAAAGCTGGATTGAACTATCCAGATTGGACATCACTTCACCATTTGGGTCGTATCTTCTTCATCTGGGCTTGGATTGAGCCCAAAATTTGAGGAAAGCTCGGGGACATGATTTGGCACAAATCATCTTTATAGAAGGTCAGCCAATTCACGCGTTTTGGAGGTCAACTATGCAGTGCAACTTGGAATAAAATATTTGGCCGAGTTTTCATTTCACACTTAAAAAGTTATGTAACCCTAGCCCTCACAAACTCTATTTAAAGGGGGTTTTCACACTTTAGGAGGGCTGGTCGAGGCTTTGGGAAGGTGTGGCCGAAAGAGTGTCTCTTGGGAGCCCCTCACAACTCTTGGAAGAAGTAAGGCTTTGTGCAAACCTATCTTCCAAAAAGGCTCTCCTCTCCCGCCTCCTCTTTGTATTTCTCTTCTTTCATGTTTGTATCTTGAATTTTTCTTCAAATAATCTTCTGTGTTCTTCCCTTTTCTTCTTCTCTTAATCTTCCTAATTGGGTTGGAATCAAGAGTGGAGACGAGATTGGGTTCTGCCCGTTCAATCCTTTGCTCATGCAAAACGTCTCCACGATAACCACACCACCCATAAAAGAGTAGTTTTTTTAGTGATCAATTTATCTTCTACCCTCTTCATTTAATTATTTTAAATCATTGAGCTACTGTAATTCACTTAATATGATCCATGAATTGTGTTTTTAAATTATAAGAAACTAAGCAAGCAATTGAACAATTAACACAAAAACACGCGATGTCGAGATTTTGTGTAAATTGTGAGAGCGCGATCTTAATCGGTAATACAAGACCACACGGGATAAATTTGTTGAGTTCAAATATAATTCATAAACACAATTCATCCTCATTTCCAGAATGGATATGTGCTCTAATTAACCACTGACCATAAGCTAACCTTAGAACAATCAAAGAAAAGTGTTGCGATTGCGTGTTCCGAAGCTAACCTAAGGTTTAAATAATTTCATTTTTGTGGTTAAGTTAACTCTTGTAGGGTTCGAGGGTTAACAAATTAGGGGATCATAATTAAGTGGATATTGATTTAAATGATAATGATTAATAAGTAAATGAAGAGGTAAAGTTGGATCCATTATGTCTTTTAAAATATTTTCTTAAAAAAAACATCTTCTTTTGTGTCTTTTTAATCAAACTTCATTTCAAAATTAAAAACAAAAAAAATGCAATCTTCTTCCAGCAAACTTCTTCAAGTTTTATAAACAATAAACAACCACCATCAAGTAGTGTTTTAATTCTATTCTATTTTACTTTTAGAATACCTTTAAGAAGTTTTAATTTACTTCCTCCTTTGAGAGACGACCTTGATCAGCCTGCTGCACCTAAGTACCCAAAAACCACTAATCATTTGAGGGCGTCCACGACAGCGCCTTTCAAATTGGCGTCGTTGCTGGGGAGGCAAGTAATTATTTCAACCAATTAGAGGTATTTATTTTATTTTACATTTTATTCTCTTCCTCTCTTCTTTCTTCCTTTACCCAATCTGATTTTTTTTCTTCTTTTATTTTTTCTTCTACTTTTTAGACCATCAACTCAAACTTCTTATTTTTATTTTACTATGGTCCACTTTCCTGCTTTTCATTTTTATTTAATTTATGACACGAACTAATCTCGAAGATCTCTTAGATCTTGACCCTGAGATTGAACGCAGCCTTAGGGCTCGAATCAGACATTCTCAGTCTATGGGAAGTTTCAACATTCAACCAGTTGGAGAATTACTCCAATATCAGAACATTGAAATTGGAATCAATTCAAATTCAACCATAAAACAAGAACCAATGGCTGAAAATAATGGAAATGAACTTAATAGAACCATTCGAGAATTGGCTGCACCCGATATTAATTATCAACCAAATTGCATTGCATATCCAAATCTCGAATCGGACTTTGAACTGAAATTTGGATTAATTCACCTGCTTTCAAAATTTCACAGCCTCTCTGGTGAGGATCCCAATAAACACCTTAAAGAATTTAATGTGGTTTGCTCAACCTTAAAACCAAGAAATGTTTCTGAAGATCAAATCAAACTAAGAACATTTCCATTTTCACTTGATGGAGCTGCGAAAGACTGGATGTATTATTTACAACCCGAAGATGTAACTTGTTGGAATGATTTGAAACGTCTTTTCTTGCAGAGATTTTTTCCAGCGTCAAGGACCACTTCCATTCATAAAGAGATCTCTGGGATCAAGCAAGCACAAGGGGAGTCAATGTATGTGTACTGGGAGCGATTCAAGAAGTTGTGTGCAAGCTGCCCACACCACCAAATCAGTGAACGACTCCTCATCCAATAAATCTACGAAGGACTCACACCTATGGAGAGGAGCATGGTGGATACTGCGGCTGGAGGAGCATTGGTGGACAAGACATCAGTAGTTGCACGTGCGTT
Source organism: Viscum album (assembly GCA_963277665.1). Lineage (NCBI taxonomy): Eukaryota > Viridiplantae > Streptophyta > Magnoliopsida > Santalales > Viscaceae > Viscum > Viscum album. The sequence continues at coordinate 2,100,805,815 of OY728152.1, forward strand.
GATTGACAAAATGGCCCAAAACTCCCAACAATTTGACGATCGAGGTACACCACATGTCAGGGGAGTACATCAGGTAAGTCCATCTTCTCTTGAAAGTCATTTGATTGATACCAAGTTGGAAGAATTGACAACTATGGTGAGACAGATTGCTTTGGCTCAAAAGACATCCCAACCCCCTTCTTCAAGGCCTTGTGACATTTGCACCGAGACAAGCCACCCAACTGACTCTTGCCCACAACTACAAGAGACAAAGGATGACACAACAGTATTCCCAGGGAGACCTTATCAGCACCAACAACCATATCCCAAAAGAAACTTGATTCCTTTGCGCCAACATACAACCAATGGTGGAAGGATCAACCGAACATGAGGTATGGCTCTGGACAACAACAAAGGCCAGCCTTTCAACAAAACTTCCAGCAGCTTCCACCCTACCAGCAGGGATTCCAACAACCCCAAAAAAGATTTGAAGCCCAAACATCAACAAGCCAACAACAAGGGAATCCCCCACCAAAGGTAGATTCTAATACTGATGATCTTTTGAAACAAATTGTTCTTAATCAACAGAATGAGCTGAAGAGTCAAGGTTCGGAGCTGAGGGAGTTGAAGACTCAAATGAGCCAGATTGTCACCGCCCTCCATGAACTTGTAAGTAAGAATTCCGGAAATCTACCTTCCCAACCCACTCCAAATCCAAAGGGGAATGTCAGTGACATCACATTGAGAAGTGGGAAGCAAACAACTGATGCTTCTCCACCTACCATTCCACCGGGATTCTCCTCAACTCCAAAAAAGCTCAATTCCACATCAACTGATGAGCAACCCAAGGAGAAAGATAAAGGTAGGCAAAAGATTAATGATGTTCCTCCTAAACCCCTTCCTTTTCCAAACAGGGTTGTTCAAACCAAGAAAATGGCTGAAAAAGCGATGCAAAAAGAAGTTTTGGATACATTCAAGCGTGTGGAGATCAACATCCCTTTACTTTTAAGTCATTAAGCAAATTCCAAGGTATGCGAAATTCTTAAAAGAACTTTGTACCAATCGAAGAGGGCTCAAGGGAAATGATAGGATAAATCTTGGAAGGAATGTGTCAGCACTCATTACACCAACTCTAGCAATGCCGACAAAGTGCAAGGATCCAGGGACATTCACCATCCCATGCACCATAGGAGAGTTGCACTCTTCTTTGTAGGTTGGTGAGCTGAAGCCGACGAGAGTAGTGGTGCAGTTGGCAAATAGAGCTACAGCATATCCAGTGGGTGTCCTTGAGGATGTACTTGTCCAGGTAAGAGATATGATCTTCCCAGCATATTTCTACGTGCTTAACATGGAGGACGATTAGGTAAGTTCTCATGCTCCCATTATCTTAGGTAGACCCTTCCTAAAAACAGCAAAAACTATCATAAATGTCAATGAGGGTACATTTTCCATGGAATTTGGTGATGAAGTTGTAATATTTAATGTTATGGATTCCATGAAGTACCCCTCAGAGGATCATTCTGCATTTGTTATCTCCCATTTTGAACCACCAAATAAAAACCCCATGGAAATTGATTGTCCTATGCTTAGGGAGATTATGAGTATTGGTTCTAGTTTGATGTCTAAGAGTACTTTCACGCCTATTTCTAATGCACAAGACTCTCTTAGATTTGATTTTGAAATGGAATCATATTCTGATTTTGATCATGTGAACTCTAATTATGACATGGTTGTTGAGTATGCTGATGGATTCAGTGTTGTTAAAGGCGCTCGCCTCACCCCGCCTTGGCGCGAGGCGAGGCGAGGCGCACCTTCTGCGCCTCAAAAGTGGTGAGGCGGTGCGGCCTCACCGAGGCGCGCCAAAGGCGCGCGCCTCTCGCGCCAAACAGAGGGGCGCTAAAAGCGCCAGGCGCAGTAAGGCGCACCGTGGCCGATGGGACTGGGGGCGACACAGCAGGGCGGCAGCGGAGATGGGGGGCGAGCGACGTGATAGTGGGTGGCGGCCGAGATCGTGGGTGTATAGGCGGCGGTGACGAGATCGGGGGTGGGTGGGTGAGGGCGCGATCGGCTGGCTGAGATCGAGGAAGGAGATCGGGGAGATCGGGGAAGGGACGCAGCTCAAAATCAGGGAAGGAAGGGAGCAGTGACCGGCGGAAATCGGGGAAGGGACCCGGACGACACAGTGACTGGCGGAAATCGGGGAAGGGACGGTGGACGCATGAAGAAAATCGGGGAGGGACCCAGGCCAGTCGCCACTGGAAATCGGGGAAGGGACGAGTCGCGGGAATTGTTCCCTTCACTTCACCTATTAAATTTTAATTAACACATTTAATATATTAATAAATAAACATAACATAAAACAATATAAATATCTCACACCTCCCCGCACAGCACTGCACAGCAATTTTTTTGCTGCTGCACCACTTCTCCTTGCCCCACAGAACAACACCTCCCCGCACAGCACTTCATATCAATATTTTGCTGCTGCACCACTCTCCTCGCTGCACCACTCTCCACCACGCTGCCCTCGCTGTACCACTCTCTACACTGCCATTGCTGCACTGCATCACACACCTCGCTGCACCGGCACCTCGCTGCACCGGCACCTCGCTGCACCGGCACCTCGCTGCACCGGCACCTCGCTGCACCGGCACCTCGCTGCACCGGCACCTCGCTGCACTGGATGCTCGCCACCACGTTGCACGTGCACCTCGCTGCACTGGACCTTGTTGCACCTCGCTGGACCTCGCTGCACCCGTTGAAATAGCAGCACGCTACATTCTTCTACAGCCAAAAGGTTATTTATATTCCTATCTCCCATTATTCAACCTCTGTTTCAATTTTTATCTATTTATGTCTTGTTTTCATTTGTTTTCATCTTTCGCTCCAACTTCGGGTCTTCTATTTCCATCAACATCAGCTGCAGCACCCACCAAGCAGTGAAATTATGAGTGATAATTGTGCCGAAACGCCAACTAGTGCAACTCCAAGTAATGTAAGGAAAGACCCGGCTTGGAAGTATGCTTATCAAGGAAATCCCGGCGACAGAGATTCAGTGACATGCAGTTTCTGTTTAGAAACAAAAAGAGGAGGTATTAGTCGAATGAAACAACACATGGTTGGAGGATATAGAAATACTACTTCTTGTAAGAAATGTCCGGATCACGTGAAGGAAGAGATTAGACAACATATGAAAAAAAGGGAAGAAGAAAAGAAACAACGAAACATACTTCCAGATACTGATGATTTCCATTATGAAAATGAAGATGATGATGACATTGAAAAGATCAATCTGAAAGCTGGAAGAATTACCGCGGGAAAGTCATCATTTAAGTCACCGCGTAATATCGGACCAATGGATACATATTTTACACGTGACCCGGAAGAAATTGTTCATGGTAGGAAAGGAAAACAAAAGACGATCATAGATGCATACAAAACCGAAGAGCACAAGAAAGAAATGCGAGAGAGAGCATGTACACAAATTGCAAGATGGATGTATGATGTGGGAATAGCTTTCAATGCTGTGAAATATGATAGCTTTCATCCCATGATTGAAGCAATTGGGCAATTTGGTCCAGGAATGAAGCCACCAAGCTATCACGAGGTGAGAGTTCGATTGTTAAATAAGGAAATGGCGCACACAAAGACAATGATGGAAGAACATGAACAAGATTGGGCAAAAAATGGTTGCACAATTATGTCTGATGGTTGGACAGATAAAAGGCAAAGAACATTGATCAATTTCTTAGTGAATTGTCGCAAAGGGACCATGTTCGTTGATTCAATCGATGCTTCATCATTTTGCAAAAATGGAGACAAAATATTTGAATTGCTAAGCAAATTTGTGGAACGTATTGGTTCAGAAAATGTTGTTCAAGTTGTCACTGATAGCGCTTCTTCAAATGTTTTAGCAGGTATTATTTATATCCACCTTATTAGTAGTATATAAGTTTATACATATACATTATGTTATGCATATTAAGAATTTTATTTATGTTTGTTTCGTTTTCTTTTTAAATCCTATTTTTAGGGAAAATGCTTGAGGTAAAGTATCCAAATCTTTACTGGACTCCTTGCGCAGCCCATTGTTTGGATTTGATATTGGAGGATATTGGGAAACTTGACATAAGCATTCGGACATTGAAACGAGCAACTTCTTTGAGCTCTTTCATATATACTCGTCCAGGGGTGTTGAATATGATGAGGGAATTCACAAGGAAAAAAGAGTTGCTTCGACCCGCAAAAACTAGATTTGCTACCGCTTTCCTCACAATGGCAAGTATTCATAAGCAGAAGGAGAATTTGAGGAAAATGTTCACATCGGACGGGTGGGCAAGAAGCAAGTGGGCTAAAGAGGTTCAAGGCAAACAAGTTTCTAAAATCATATTGATGCCATCATTTTGGACTTCTATTTTGTATTGTCTTAAAGTGACCAATCCACTTGTAAAAGTGCTTAGATTGGTTGATGGAGAGAAAAAGGCACCGATGGGATACATTTATGAAGCCATGGATAGGGCCAAAGAGGCAATCATGAGGGCTTTTTCGATGAAGGAAGAGAAGTACAAAGAAATTTTTACTATTATTGATCGTAGGTGGGAGATTCAACTTCATCAGCCTTTGCATGCTGCGGGGTATTTCTTGAATCCTGAATTTTGTTATTCAAATCCGAATATCCAATTGGATTTTGAAGTACAAGATGGATTAATTAAATCCATTCAAAGACTCGTTTCAAGCCTTGAGATTCAAGAAAAAATCATGGATGAAATCACTTTGTACAAGGAGGCAGAGGGTCTATTTGCAAATTCTTTGGCAATTAGACTTCGGAACAAGAAGGCTCCTGCTGAATGGTGGTCTATGTTTGGATCTTCAACCCCAAACTTGCAAAAATTTGCTTTGAAGGTTCTTAATCTCACTTGCAGCGCATCGGGATGTGAGAGAAATTGGAGCATATTTGAGCATGTAAGTTTTTTTTTTCTAAATGCATTTTCTTTATTATTATAAACTTTATAATATTAACAATTGAATTATAATTTATATTGCAGCTTCATAGCAAAAAGAGGAATAGGCTGTCTCAACAAAAACTAAATGATTTGGTCTACATCAAATATAATCGTGCATTGAAACGTCGATTTCAAATCCGTGACACCATTGATCCCATTACACTCAAAGAGATTGATGATAGCAATGAATGGCTTATTGGGAGGATCGAAGAGGATGATGATGCTGATAACGACTTTGTATTTAATGATGAGGGTGCTGAAAGTTTAACATGGGGTGCGTATGCTGCTGCCGCTGGAATTGAAGAGCCTGAATATACTTTCAGATCGAAATCAAACTTAGCAACTTCCACTTCTTCCAAATCCCATGGTGGTACAAAGCGTGCACGAGTTATTGATGAGATGAATGATATTGAAGAGGAAGATTCAGAGGCATATGAGTCAAATGAAGGGTGCAACAGTGACGATGAAGCTTTCATTAATGATGAAACTTCCATTGATGATGATTTTGATGTTTAAGAAGCTTTCATTAATGATGGAACTTCCATTGATGATGATTTTGATGTTTAGGTTCTCAAGGATTGATTATTTGATTATGATTTTGGTTAAAAATTATCAGTATCTATTTTAATTTGCATTTTTTTTATTGAATTTAAGTTTTTTTAAATTTAAAATATTATTGAAAACTGAATATAATTAATTATGTGCGCATGCGCCTTAGTTGCGCCTCGCGCCGCGCCTCGCGCCGCATCCCCAAACGGCTTTTGCGCCTTATTGCGCCACGCGCCTTTGACAACACTGGATGGATTTGATGTTTTATTCTCTGATTTTGATGATGTATATTCTGATACTGATGCTCTTTGTGCACATATTTCAGTTCCTTCTATGTCTTCATCCATACACCACCCCCCTACACTAGAACTCAAGTCATTGCCACCAAATCTCAAATACTCCTACTTGTTAAGTGGTGAGAAATTACCTGTTATCATTGCTAACAATCTCCCTTTTGAACATGAAGAAAAACTTTTGAATCTTTTGAGGGAGAAGATCAGGGCAATCGGGTGGACCTCGGCTGACATATCAGGTATTAGCCCCTCCATTTGCATGCATAGGATTCTTTTGAAGGAAGGGGCTAAACCGGTGAGGCAACCACAAAGAAGACTCAATCCAACCCTTCTGGAGGTTGTTAAAAAAGAGGTTGAAAAATTGCTCGAGACAAGTATAATCTATCCCATTTCAGATTCTCAGTGGGTAAGTCCTATTCAGGTTGTACCTAAGAAAAGTGGTGTTACTGTTGTTAAAAACGAGAAAGATGAGTTAGTTCCAATGAGGGTGCAAAACAGTTGGTGTGTGTGTATTGATTATAGGAAACTAAATCAATCTACTCGCAAGGACCATTTCCCCCTCCCATTTATTGATCAGATGCTTGAGAGACTTGCTGGGAAAACACATTATTGTTTCTTGGATGGATTTTCTGGATATTTTCAGGTTCCTATTGCTCCGGAGGATCAGGAGAAGACAACATTCACTTGTCCTTTCGGTACGTTTGTCTACCGAAAGATGTCATTTGGACTTTGCAATGCCCCAAGTACCTTCCAGCGATGCATGGTGAGTATTTTTTCTGATTTTATCTAGACCTGCATGGAGGTATTCATGGATGATTTTACAGTGTACGGGTCTTCATTTGATGAATGTCTAAGTAGTTTCGGAAAGGTGTTGAATCGTTGTATTGAGAAGAATCTGGTCCTGAACTTTGAAAAGTGTCATTTCATGGTAGAGCATGGCATTGTCTTAGGGCATGTAGTGTCAAAACATGGGATAGAGGTTGATATATCTAAGATAGACATTATTTCATCCTTGCCCTATCCTTAAAATGTGCATGATGTTAGATCTTTCCTAGGGCATGCAAGATTTTATCGGCGCTTCATCAAAGATTTTAGTAAGATTGCTCTTCCTATGTCACGATTACTTCAAAAGGATTCAAATTTTTTGTTTGATGATTCTTGCAGGACTTCCTTTGATGAGCTAAAGAAGTGTCTGACCACTCCACCTATCATAAAGCCCCCACAGTGGAAGATTCCTTTTGAGCTTATGTGTGACGCCTCCAACTTTGCGGTTGGAGCTGTCTTATCTCAGAGGGTGGAGGGACGTTCACATGTGATCGTCTATGCATCGAGGACACTGGATTCGGCCCAATCAAACTACACAACCACGGAAAAGGACTCCGAGGTACCTCTTGAAGAAGCCAGATGCAAAGCCCAGGCTGATCCGATGGATGCTCCTTCAAGAATTTGATATTGAGATAAATGACAAAAAGGGGTCAGAAAACTTAGTGGCAGACCACATGAGTAGGCTTACTCACACACTAGAAGATGACACCTTGGACCAGGTACCACTTCGGGACACATTCCCTGATGAGCATTTTTATTCCATCTCAGGTACGCATCTTTGGTATGCAGATTTAGTTAACTACCTTGTTGCCTCTGAAATCCCTGCAAATTTAAAGAAACATCAAGTCCAAAAATTAAAAAGTGAGTCTCGGTATTATGTTTGGGATGATCCATACCTCTGGCGCATGTGTAGTTATCAAGTAATTAGGAGGTGTGTTCCTGATCATGAGTTGAAGTATGTTTTACATTTTTGTCATACACTTGCTTGTGGTGGACACTTTGGACCCCAACAGACAGCTAGGAAAGTTTTGGACCCTGGATTATATTGGCCTAACTTATTCCATGATGCCCATGTATTTTGTAAGTCATGCTCTCGTTGCCAACACACTGGGAACATTTCTAGGAGACATGAGATGCCTCAACAACCCATACTATTCTGTGAGATTTTTGATGTATGGGGCATCGATTTTATGGGTCCTTTTCCTAGTTCATTTGGGTTTTGTATATTTTGGTTGTTGTTGATTATGTGAGTAAATGGGTGGAGTCTAAGGCCGCCAGGGCTGATGATTCTCATGTTGTTGTGGACTATGTCAAAGCGCAAATATTTTACAGGTTTGGAGTACCGAAGGTCATCATCAGTGACCAAGGGACACACTTCTGCAATCGGAATTTGGCTTCCCTTCTTCGGAAATATGGGGTGACACACAAAACATCAACACCATACCACCCCAAACAAATGATCAGGCTGAGGTTTCAAATCGTGAGTTGAAACAGATTTTAGAAAAAACTGTGCAGCCAAATAGGAAGGATTGGAGCAAGCGCTTGGATGATGCATTGTGGGCTTATAGGACAGCATACAAGACACTCATTGGTATGTCCCCATTTCGGATTGTTTTTGGGAAAGCGTGTCATCTCCCCGTGGAAGTTGAGCATCGGGCTTATTGGGCTATAAAGAAATGCAACATGGATTTGGCCCAAGTTGGAATCCAAAGGAAGGTGCAAATTCAAGAGCTTGAGGAGATTAGATTGTCTTCATATGAGAACTCAAGGCTCTACAAGGAAAAATCAAAAGCAGCTCATGATAGAATGATCCAACAAAAGAAGTTTCATGTTGGAGAGAAAGTCCTCTACAGTTCACGACTGAAGCTGATGTCTGGTAAGTTGCGTTCTAGGTGGTTAAGTCCTTATGTTGTGACTAATGTTTTTCCTTATGGTGCAGTGAAGATCACACAAGAGGACACAGGAATGAGCTTTACAGTCAATGGGCAACGTTTGAAGAGATACATTGAGGGACTTCCTACTGATGCAGCGGATTTTATCACACTGCATGACCCCATCATCACTTGAGCACATCAGGCTGTTCCTAACCCTTTAACTTTGTTATTCTTTGTCCTATTTAAAATTATACATTTCATGTGCATATATCATCTCATGGGTTCACATTGAGGACAATGCAATATTTCAAGTGTGGGGAAGGGAACCTTTTAGTTTAGTAATTTTAATTGTTTTCCTGTTTTAAAAAAAAATTGTGTGTTTTTCAAATTTTGTGTTTATTTTTCAATTTTCTGTGTGTTTTTGAAACTTTTGAGCTGAAATGATTCTCAACAACCATTTTGAAATCCATATCAATAAGTGAAACAATTTATCCTTCGAAACTAAGCTTAAATGAATGCTGAAATGACTTTGTTTCAAGTTCAAATATTTAGTAATTTCATGAAAAGTACACTCAATTTTGAATCCCATGCCACATCTCACTGTTTTTATATTTGAAATCACTTTCCTGAGAGACTTCTGAACCATTATTTTCATATTCTTTACATTCACCTCACTTCTTGAGAGAACCAAACCATGCTTGATTTAACCAGAATTTGATTTATTCCTGTCAAAACTTGAGGGTTTGAGGTACTTATGTTTAAATGATTGAGGTATTTGTTTGGTATTAAAGCCCCTATTTCAAAGAATCCTTTTTTATAATGGCCTACCCTTGAACATTTAATCCTTGTGGCCCTTAGAAGCTATGAACAGTCTGTTAGGTTAGCCACATTACAAGCCAATTTTCCCTATCCAACCAACTCTTGAAGTGAAATTGCATAATCTAGTTGAACTTAAGTATGGGGGAAGTTATATCTTGTGTTGTGCTACCACATTCTGTGATACTTTGGGTGGAAAATTAAATTCTGAAGAGATGTGTTTGCTGCTGAAAAAAATCATTATATTGAAAATTGTGCCTTTTCTGGAGCTTCTAATTGAGGTAGAAAGTTGTGCATATCTAGAGCTTTCAAGAAAATCATGTTTGAGAAGATTGACATTTTAGTTGTTGAATGATGAATGGTGTAAACTTTCCATGACTTATATGATGATGGAGCTGAATTGATACTATGGGGATTAATGAGGAGACCATATTTAAGTGAAAATTAGATTAATGCAATTTTGCTTCAAAAAGAGTCAAACCCTCCTCATTCAGCCTTAGAGTTTTTCACATTTAAATCCTACCAACCAAAATCCACAGAACAACCCTGAAAAGTCCTCATGATAAACATATGTCCTTGACTCACATCGGGTGGCGATGGAGGAATTTATCAAGCCTGTGGTGACCCTTCTATGAGTTTGGATGAGAAAGACATTGCAAAAAAATTTGATATTTGTGTGATACAAGAAAATTCAAGCGAGGTAAGTGTTTTGTGCATGGGAGGATAAATGAAGTGGAAATATATTGAATGATATAATCGGAGAACTTGAAATAATGTTTTTTATGAGGCATGATATCTTTTGATTTTTTGTGTGGAATTGATGGATCTCAATGATATGTGTTTTAAAATTTGTTTTGATTTGATATTGATGTTTACTTGATATGAGGTTTTGCCCAGGAGTGCAAAAGGGTAAGTGTGGGGGAGTTGATAAAACACTATTTTGTTGAATATTTTATTGATAATAAATGACATAATTTCCTCACATTGTGCTAAATATGTTCAATTATGAAATATTTGGGATTAGATCACTCATTTGCAAATTTGATGAAAAATCCAGTTTTACCCTTTTAAAATTCACTGTATTATTTTGGGCATAAATATTTTTCAATAAATTATTTTGACTTAAAATTTTGTAACTGTGTTCTTGGCTTAATGGGCTACAAATTCTATTCAGGACTTGGGAGCTGGATCGTGCATATGAATGGATTAAATGGACCATGAAGACAAAGCTGGACTGAACTATCCAGATTGGACATCACTTCACCATTTGGGTCGTATCTTCTATATCTGGGCTTGGATTGAGCCCAAAATTTGAGGAAAGCTCGGGGACATGATTTGGCACAAATCATCCTTCTAGAAGGCCGGCCAATTCACGCGTTTTGGAGGTCAGTTATGTGGTGCAACTTGGAATAAAATATTTGGCCGAGTTTTCATTTCACACTTAAAAAGTTATGTAACCCTAGCCCTCACAAACTCTATTTAAAGGGGGTTTTCACTCTTTTGGAGGGCTGGTCGAGGCTTTGGGTGTGGCCGAAAAAAGGTGTCTCTTGGGAGCCCCTCACAACTCTTGGAAGAAGGCTTTGTGCAAACCTATCTTCCAAAAAGGCTCTCCTCTCCCGCCTCCTCTTTGTATTTCTTTTCTTTCATGTTTGTATCTTGAATTTTTCTTCAAATAATCTTCTGTGTTCTTCCCTTTTCTTCTTCTCTTAATCTTCCTAATTGGGTTGGAATCAAGAGTGGAGACGAGATTGGGTTCTACCCTTTCAATCCTTTGCTCATGCAAAACGTCTCCATGATGACCACACCACCCATGGAAGAGTAGTTTTTTTAATGATCGATCTATATTCTACCCTCTTCATTTAATTATTTTAAATCATTAAGCTACTGTAATTCACTTAATATGATCCATGAATTGTGTTTTTAAATTATAAGAAACTAAGCAAGCAATTGAACAATTAACACAAAAACACGCGAGGTCGAGATTTTGTGTAAATTGTGAGAGCACGATCTTAATCGGTAATACAAAACCACACGGGATAAATTTGTAGAGTTCAAATATAATTCCTAAACACAATTCATCCTCATTTCCAGAATGGATATGTGCTCTAATTAACCACTGACCATAAGCTAACCTTAGAACAACAATCAAAGCAGGGTGCTGCGATTGCGTGTTTCGAAACTAGCCTAGGGTTTAAGTAATTTCATCTTTGTGGTTAAGTTAACTCTTGTAGGGTTCGAGGGTTAACAAATTAAGGGATCATAATTAAGTGGATATTGATTTAAATGATAATGATTAATAATTAAATGAAGAGGTAGATTTAGATTGATTATGCCTTTTAAAATATTTTCTAAAAAAACATCTTCTTGTTGTGTCTTTTTAATCAAACTTCATTTCAAAATTAAAAACAAAAAAAAAATGCAATCTTCTTACAGCAAACTTCTTCAAGTTTTATAAACGATAAACAATCACCCCTCATCCTTTCAAGTAGTGTTTTAATTCTATTCTATTTTACTTTTAGAATACCTTTAAGAAGTTGTTTTAATTTACTTCCTCCTTTGAGAGACGGCATTGGTCAGTCACTCTGCTGCACCTAAATACCCAAAAACCACTAATCATTTGAGGGCGCCCACGACAGCGCCTTTCAACTTCCTTTGATGAGCTAAAGAAGTGTCTGACTACTCCACCGATCATACAGCCCCCACAGTGGGAGCTTCCTTTTGAGCTTATGTGTGACGCCTCCAACTTTGCGGTCGGAGCTGTCTTATCTCAGAGGGTGGAGGGACGTTCACATGTGATTGCATATGCATTAGGGACATTGGATTCGACCCAATCAAACTACACAACCACAGAAAAGGAGTTTCTTGCTATTATATTTGATTTAGATAAATTTCGTTCATATTTATTGGGCTCTAAAGTAGCTGTTTTTTCTGACCATGCAGCTCTGAGGTACCTATTGAAGAAGCCGGATGCAAAGCTCAAGCTAATCCGATGGATGCTCATTCTTCAGGAATTTGACATTGAGATAAAGGACAAGAAGGGGTCGAAAAACCTAATGGCAGACCACATGAGTAGGCTTGTTCGCACACTAGAGGATGACACCTTGGACCAGGTACCACTTCGGGACACTTTTCCCGATGAGCATCTTTATTTCATCTCAGGTATGCATCATTGGTATACTGATTTAGTGAACTACCTTGTTGCATATGAAATTCCTACAAATTTAAAGAAACATAAAGTCCAAAAGTTAAAGAGTGAGTCTAGATTTTATGTATGGGATGATCCCTACTTATGGCGCATGTGTAGTGACCAAGTTATTAGGAGGTGTGTTCCTGATCATGAGTTTGAGTCTGTTCTGCAATTCTGTCATACACTTGCTTGTGGTGGACACTTTGAACCCCAACGGACACCTAGGAAAGTTTTGGACTCTGGATTGTATTGGCCTAGTTTATTCCATGATGCTCATGTGTTCTGTAAGTCGTGCTCACGTTGCCAACACACTGGTAATATTTCTAGGAGACACGAGATGCCTTAACAACCCATATTATTCTGTGAGATTTTTAATGTATGGGACATTGATTTTATGGGTCCTTTTCCTAGTTCATTTGGTTTCCTTTATATTTTGGTTGTCGTTGATTATGTGAGCAAATGGGTGGAGGCTAAGACCATCGGGACTGATGATTTTCATGTTGTTGTGGACTTTGTCAAAACACAGATTTTTTGCAGGTTTGGAGTACCGAAGGCCATCATCAGTGACCAAGGAACACACTTTTGCAATCGGAATTTGGTTTCCCTGCTTTGGAAGTATGGGGTGACACAAAATATCAACACCATACCACCCCCAAACAAATGGTCAGGCTGAAGTTTCAAATCGTGAGTTGAAACAAATTTTGGAAAAAACCGTGCAGCCGAATAGGAAGGATTGGAACAAGCGCTTGGATGATGCGCTATGGGCTTATAGGACAACATACAAGACACTCATTGGTATGTCCCCATTTCGGATTGTTTTTGGGAAAGTGTGTCATCTCCCTGTGGAAGTTGAGCATCGGGCATATTGGGCTATAAAGAAATGTAATAACATGGATTTGGCCTAAGCTGGAATCCAAAGGAAGCTGCAAATTCAAGAGCTTGAGAGGATTTGATTGTCTTCATATGAGAACTCAAGGCTCTACAAGGAAAAATCAAAAGCAGCTCATGACAAAATGATCCAGAAAAGAGAATTTCAAGTTGGAGAGAAAGTCTTACTATATAGTTCACGACTGAAGTTGATGTCTGGTAAGTTGCGTTCCAGGTGGTTAGGTCCTTATGTTGTGACTAATTTTTTTCCTTATGGTGCAGTGGAGATCACACAAGAGGACACAGGAAAGAGCTTTACAGTCAATGGGCAACGTTTGAAGAAATACATTGAGGGACTTCCTACTGATGCAGTGGATTTCATCACACTACATGACCCCATCACCACTTGAGCATATCAGGCTGTTCCTAACCCTTTAACTTTTATATTATTTGTCCTATTTAAAATTATACATGTGCATATATCATCTCATAGGTTCACATTGAGGACAATGTGATATTTTAAGTGTGGGGGAGGGGACAACATTTTGGGGTAGATATTTAGGATTTTCATTTGTGTGTTTTATGTGTGTATTTTCTATTAAATTTTTAGTTAAAATTTTCAAAAAAAAACAAAAAAAATCAATAAAAAGAAACAAATATATCAGGTAACATTCTCATGTGGAACATATGGAAAATGCATGTTTTCAAAATTCATTGGTAGAAATATAAGCATGAGTAAGATTTCATCATAAAGGGTTGACTTTTATAAAAATTGAAGTCGTCGATGATATGAATGGTTGTGTCATTATAAAACCTTTTAGATTTTGACATCATTATTTGTGATATTTGTTCATGGTAAATTGTGTCATTGATTTCTCCACACAATTTTTCACACAATCATGACTTGTGAGTTTCTCTTACCCAATTGACTGTATGTTCAGGGTAAGTAATTATTTTCAACTTATAACATGGTCTTTCCATACGTTCGTTTCTCTTCCGATCGTTTCCATCACTGTACCAGATTGACCTATGCGTGTGCACCTAATATCTGACTGTTGTACGCCCTCTAAAAAAATTAAAAAAAATCAAAAAATCAAAAAAAAAACAATCAATAAAGAGGGGAGTGAAGAAATGTACAACATGTGGGGATATTTAGGTCGGGAGCTCATGGTTTGACTTCTGGGAATGCTTAAATGAGTGGGTTTTGGAATTTGATTGCAAAGGATGCTGAACAGGTTCGGTGGAATAGAATCGGGTAAGAAGAAAAGTTTTTATTGACCTGAATATACTAGATAAAGGGTGGAGAGACAAGCTTGGAATGGTTGGCACACACACATGTGGAGAATTTGTGGCATGGTAGACCCATGACTTGTTTCGCTATGATTAGTGTTATGAATTTCACTGGATTTTGTTTTGACACAATTTATGAGACAATGACTTTAAAATTTATTGATATTGACTCTTGATGGGATTCTTACTTTGCCTATATTTTAAATATGAATATGTATATCTTGTCACAATTTTTTCGAATACATGATATGAGGTTTTGCCCAGGAGTGCAAAAGGGTAAGTGTGGGGGAGTTGATAAAACACATTTTTATTGAATATTTTATTGATAATAAATGATAAAATTTCCTCACATTGTGTTAAATATGTTTATTTATAAAATATTTAGGATTAGATCGTTCATTTGAAAATTTGATGGAAATTCCAGTTTTACCCTTTATAGTGCATTGTAGTATTTCAAAGATAAATATTTTAATATTTATTATTTGAACTTGAAATTTTGTAACTCTGTTCCTGACTTAATGGGCTACAACTTTTGTTCAGGACATTGGAGCTAAAATGTACATTTAGTTGGACTAAATAGACCATGAAGTCAAATGTGGGTTGGACCCGCCAGATTGGATATTGGTACTGTATTTGGGTCATAATTTATTCATCTGAGCTTGGATTGGGCCCAAATTTTGAGAGGAGATCACCAACTCAATTATGCACAAATCATTCTTCTGGAAGAACAGCTGGTTCACACGTTTTGGAGGTCAAATAGACGGTGCAAGTTGAATTAAAATATTTGGCCGAGATTCCTCATTCACACTTAAAACCTCTTTAAACCTAGTCTCTCCTCCACTCTATAAATTAGTGTGTTTCTCATTTGGAGGGGTTGGAACGTGCATTAGGAGATTGGGAGCAGAGGAGAAGTGGTTCTACACCATTTCAATTCACAATTGGAGGAAGGAAACAACCAAGTTAAGATCTCCTCCAAAATGCTTTTCTTTTCCTCTTCTTTGTTGTAATGTTGTTCTTTTAATAAACTCTTAGTTTCTCTTCCACTTCTTCTGTTATTTTTAATTTTCTTCTTCTCTTAATCTTCCTCTTTGGACTAGAATTCAAGAGTAGAAACAAGATTGGGTTATACCCTTTCTAAACCTTTGCACTTGCATAATGTTTCTACGATGACTACACCACCCATGGAAGAGTAGTTTTTTTAGTAATCGATCGACCTCTATCCTTCTTCATTCATTTATTTTGAATCAATGATATACTGTAATTCACATAATATAATCAATTAATTGAGTTTTTAATTTAATTGAAACTAATCAAGCAATTGAACAATTAACACAAAAACACGCGAGGACGAGATTTTGTGTAAATTGTGAGAGCACGAACTTAATCGATAATACAAAATCATACGGGATCAATTCGTAGTGTTCAAATATAATCCCTAAACTCAATTAACTTTAATTTCCAGAGAGGAAATGTGCCTTAATTTACCACTGACCATAAGCTAACCTTGGAACATCAATCAAAGTAGGGTGCGGCGATTGCATGTTCCGAAGTTAACCTAGGGTTAAATTCACTTCATCTTTGTGGTAAAGTTAATTCTCATAGGGTTTGGGATTTAACAAATTAAGGGATCATAATTAAGCGAATGTTAATTTAAATGATAATAATAAATAATTGAGTGAAGAGGTGGAGTTAGATCGATTACGCCTTTTAAAATATTTTCTAAAAAAACATCTTCTTGTTGCGTCTTTTTAATAGAACTTCATTTCAAAATTAAAAACAAAAAAAAATGCAATCTTTTTCCAGCAAACTTCTTCTAGTTTTATAAACGATAAAAAAAAACTCATCCTTTCAAGTAGTGTTTTTATTCTCTTCTATTTAATTTTTATAATACATTTAAGAAGTTATTTTAATTTACGTCCTCCTTTGAGAGACGACCTACTCTACTGCACCCAAATACCCCAAAAATCATTAATCATTTGAGGGCACCCACGACAGCGCCTTTCAGTCTACCCAGATCACCCTGTGGCAACGATACAATGTGGGTTGTCGTTGATTGTTTGACAAAAGTTGCACACTTCTAACCGGTGCAGGAGACCTTCTCGGTTGACGAGCTAGGGAGGTTGTACCGTCAAGGAGGTGGTACGTCTTCATGGAGCTCCTCGTTCTATCATTTCCGACAGAGACGCTCGTTTCATGTCACGGTTCTGACAGGGGTTACAAAAAGCCTTGGGTACACAGGTACTTCTGAGCACGGCCTATCACCCACAGACCTATGGATAGACAGAGCGTACAATTCAGGTGTCGGAGGATATGCTCTGTAGTACCCTCGGTTTCTGGTAAGTAACCATTTCTTTACGCTTTTAAGTATATAAAGTGTATGGGTGAAGTTTGGAAGAGTTTAGAGAACTTTAAATGTGTTTTTGAGGCTGAAGGGAAGTCGCACGGGCGGCGCACGGTTTGTCCAAACCGTGCGACAGCTTAGAAGAAACCGTGCACTTTGAAAAATGGAGTTGGTCTTTTTGAGGCAGTGGCTTCGGCGCACGGTTATGGAGACCGTGCGAGGTGACCGTGTGAGGGTCATCCTTAAGGCAGTGGCTAACACACGGTTTGCCTAACCGTGCGACTAAACCGTGGTCAAAACTAGATCCTAAAAAAGTGGACCTAACGCGTTTTTGTCTTTAAGTGTCTCGTTTTCCCTCTTATGCGGCCCTAACTCAGGATTTTGCTTCCCCAGAGTTCAAGGAAGGTTCTCCTGTCGATCTGAAGGCTTCACTTGGTGATTAAAAGCCGATTCCTCGCGGTAAGTGTTCGTTTTTCATCGTTCTTGACATTTTTCTTAGACCTACTTCACCCCTCTTCTCGGTTTCTCAGATCTACCCCGTTGTGGGTAGATCTAAGGTTATGGATGTCAAATATGATTGGATTTGGTCTTGATGATGATAAGGGAAGAGATCTAAGGCGGATTCGTGGAGATTCGACCCGTTTTTGTGACGTTTTTCGTGTCGTTTATCGTTTTCGCCAAAACTCTCGAGATGGGTGGCTTCACTCTCGACTCCGCTTGCTAGAATTGATTGGCTTAGTTTCAAATTGGTTTCTTTGATTGAAATTGATTGTGAAATCTTAGTGCAAAGTACGATATAAATCCTCTTTAGTAATGATTTATGGTTTTTGATGAAATTGTGGAATTTTGGTGAATTGTGGTGAAAAGCGATTTAGTTTCTTGATTTTAAAATGGAAATTTTAAAATGTCTGCTAGAATTTTTAAATGGCTTGTTAGAGAAAGGGTTTTCAATAAAAAAATTATTCTATTGAAATGGTTTTGGCATATTGGTATCGACATGGTTTTTGAGCATACTTGGTGTGTGTGTGTTCATATTGCATTTACGAGGCTTGGTTGGAATATGACTTTGTGTTCGGTGCCAAAGTATTGGTTGGTTTTCATGAAAAATAGTTTTTGCTGGATAATGGGGTGGCATGGCACTTGTTTATATTTAGTTATAAACTGTTTTTAGAACTTGTTTACACATTTAGTTATAAATTGGTTTTAGAACTTGTTTATTTTTAGTTATAAACCGCTTTTAGAAGTTGTTTATATTTAGTTGTAAACTGTTTTTAGAAGTTGCTTATGTTTTGTTATAAACTGTTTTGGGTATTGTTTCACATAAATTGTTTTATATAAATGTAGCTAACTTTTCTATCCTAGTGGTGCGAGTAAGAAGTCATTAGGGAAAACCTACTGAGTTTTAATACTCACCCCTGCTGTGACACTTTGATGTTTTTGCAGATATCATCTACCGGGACATGGGCAAAAGTAAAGCATCACACGTTTTTAGCACTACTTCGTGATATTTGGGTTGTTTGGTGAAGTTGGAGCATAGAGCATGTGGAGTTTGGAGTCTTGTGGTTGTCTTGGATTTTTCTTAGTTTGTCTTTCGTTGTTTACCTTGCTATTGTAGTCTTCTGTTGTAGTACTTGGTTTCTAGTTTGATTTTGATAAATGAAATGTTGAGTTGTCGTTCTTTTTATAATGCATCATATAGCGGTTTGTTTGGTTTGGTTTTATTGGTTTAGTTGTTTTATTATTAAAGGGTAAATCGTCCCCCAAATGTATTGAAACCCTTCAGCATTTATTGTCAGTCTTTGGCGTCTTGGGGATATCGTTTAAGACCAAGTAGCATCCTCCCACATTCTCAAGCCAATGAGGAGAAAGAGGGATGTTACATGCTCTGTGCGTGCATTCTCAACTTTGGGGGTTCCTGGGAGACATATTCCCCTCGTCGAGTTTGCTTATAACAACAGCTTTCAGGCTACCATTGAAATGGCTCCTTATGGAGCCTTGTATGGTAGGTCTTGCCGCTCGCCTCTGTGTCGGCTAGAGGCAGGGGAGACCTATACTTGGATCGCGACTCATGCAGGAGACTACAGAGCAGGTCCAGCTAATCAAGAAGTGCATGTTGACAGCTCAGTCTAGACAGCAATCTTATCCCAACAGACGTCAACAACCTCTTGAGTTCGAGGTCAGAGATAGGGTTTTCTTGAAAGTTTCACCTGAGTTAGGGCATAGGCGTATTCGGAAGCAGGGTAAGCTATCACTAAGATTCGTTGAACCCTTCGAGGTTGTGAAGCGGATCAGACCAGTGGCTTACCAGCTCACACTTCCTCAGAGATACCGGTTTATGCATGATGTCTTTCATGTATCTCAGCTTCGCCAATACTATCCAGACCCAACTCACGTCTTTCAGCCCGATGAGGTCGAATTGGATATGGATGCGTCCTTCGAGGAGTATCTGGTGCGTATTGTTGATCAGAGCGTGAAGACACTCTGAGGCAGGTTTGTTCCTCTTGTACGAGTGTTATGGCACCACGGTCGGATGCAGGACGAGACCTGGGAGTGGGAAGCTGATATACGATCTCAATGGCTGAAACTCTTTACTGACCGTACCTCTTAGCCCTCAGAAGGCCAACTCGGGGACGAGTTGCTATAAGGAGGGGAGTTTGTAACGACCCGCCCTTTTGACGAAGGTACAGATCGTTAGTTTTTTGTTTTGAATCTTTCCTTTAGCTTGGTAAAGGTATGCTACGACCTAGAGAAGGCCTGAGGAGCGTCTGGGGCTTGTTCGGAGCCCGAAGTTCCGGAAAAGTGGGTTGCAAGCTAGGCCGCTCGGTTAGTGGAAACCGTGCGGGTGATGACAGGGGCACCTGCAAGTCTGCACGGTTTGTCTGCAACCGTGCGAGATTAGACGCACGGCCGTGCGGCCTGCTGCAGATGTCCCTGACAGAACCTTAACGCACGGTATGCGCATAAACCATGCGCAGTGGGATTTTGGGGCAAAATGGTCCTCTTTGAGCTCCAAAACCCCCCAAGCTTCAATCTTCTACAACTCCTTAGTCCGGCAATCGATCGTCGATCCGTCGGAAGTATCGGATAGCCAAGGTGAGGCTAACCCCGCGTACTCCTCATTCCTCGGTAAATCTCGTCATCTATTACGCTATTTAGATGCAGGCTCATTCGCGTTATTTTCAAGGTGTTGGACTGAAACTCAGATTTCTTCCAACCCACTTTGAATTTGAGGTCGATATCAAGCGAGGCTTCATCTACGGCCCTAAGGTAGGTGGTCACGTAGTTTTCCATATGAGTTTTGGTCGTTTCGTATTTATTTTCATCGTGCCATAGGCCGGCCCTTGCCAAGCTTCTAAATTGTGTTGGTTCTTTCATGTCTAAATGACCCTAGTGCCTCGATATAGGTTACTTGGATCTTGGTTAGGGATTTAGACATCACTCGTACTCGATATGGACACCCAAGGGGTGTGCTGCCCAAAATGGCCATTTTAGGTCATTTTCCCAAAAAGCCCTAAACTCATTCAAACACCATGGATTGCCTTTTAAATAGTTTTTCCTTTGTCTCATGTGTATTTTGATGAACCCAAGACACCCCATGGGAGTTTGGTCCTCTTAGGCTTGGAATTGCCAAAATGGGTATGTGACTATTTGATATGACCTTTCCTTTGGCTTGTGCCTCGTTTTTGGATTTGCCATGTTTAGGCAAAGTGAATAAAATGCCTTGAATAGGTTGGCTCGCTTGTAAGGGATGCTTTCCCTTGGAATGATTTAAATGGATTTGACTTGCATAGGATGGTTTAGGACCATGCCATATGCTTATGCCTAATAATTGCCTTATGTTGTTTGGAAGGTCTAAATGGAATTACATAAGACCAATGACTTGCTTTAGAGGCTTTGCCTCATGCCTTGAAATGAATATGTGACCATGCCTTGTTTAAGCTTTAAATAGAAGCGCTTAAGATGTTATGTCTTAAGTACAGTTGCGATAATGAATGGGCCTCTTAAATGGATATGGATGTGATGAGGGCATGAGAGGTATATGCCTCATGCCCTGTGTATTCATAAATGTTAAGCCTTATTGGTCGTGGAGCTAAGGGACCGTGAGAGCCCTAACGGGAAGACTGTGTGAGCTTCTAAGGACCCAAGGACCGTGAGAGCCTTAAGGTGGGGAAGACCGTGAGAGCTCCCTTGTGTATTATCAAGAGACCGTGAGATCTCTGGAAGTGGGGTCAGGGGTTAGACCGTGAGAGATGCCCCTGGGTTTGGATGTCGGTGGGTTACGTCCCGATCCACCCTAGCATATATATCTATATATATATATATATAATGATCCTATATATGCATATATTAAGTGACATGATCAGAGATACCAGCCTTGGGCTGAAGCAAGTACACCCGCCATGTGTCCTTTAGGGACCTAAGTGGGAGGTTGTTTATTTATTCTGTATTGTTGTACCATCCTGTTACCACCCGCACACTATTTATTTACGAACACCTACTTGGATTACACGTAGACGCCATTAGTGGTGGCCTACTGAGATTTTATCTCACCCTACTCGGGTCACCCTTGACACTCGAGAAGATTATGTTGTTGCAGGTACGGTCAGGAGTTAGACCGTGAGAGATGCCCCTGGGTTTGGATGTCGGTGGGTTACGTCCCGATCCACCCTAGCATATATCTATTTATATATATATATATAATGATCCTATATATGTATATATTAAGTGACATGATCAGACATACCAGCCTTGGGCTGAAGCAGGTACACCCGCCATGTGTCCTTTAGGGACCTAAGTGGGAGGTTGTTTATTTATTCTGTATTGTTGTATCTTCCTGTTATCACCCGCACATTGTTTATTTACGAACACCTACTCGGATTACACGTAGACGCCATTAGTGGTGGCCTACTGAGATTTTATCTCACACCCTACTCGGGCCGCCCTTGACACTCGAGAAGATTATGTTGCTGCAGGTACTGGAAAGGGTAAAGGCCCCTCTACAGGTTGTTGACTTGTACTACTTAGCTGGAGCTTAGGAGCAGAGGATCGGGTTTTGGCTCGAGATGCTTGTGGAGATGTTTTTGTCCTTTTGTTTCCTTTTGTACTATTGTATAGCATGTTTGTACCTGTTATTCCTTTCAGTATTATCATGATGCCATGCATCATTGCGTCAGACACTGCCATTGAGGCTTTTGCTATGTTAAACAGTTGTTCAATTTTTCGTTGTTATCTGATATTGCTTCTGTTGTTTACTGTATCTGTTGTTTACTGTATCTGTCTGTTGTATTACGCTTCTGCTACTGCTTACTATTTGTTGTATTTGTTGTGTTACTCTGACATGGGGGTATAGTCTCCCCGTTGTACTACCTATACACCCCCGTTGCTAATCGGCAGCCCCTGGCATATGGCTTCTGTTGTTTACTGTATCTGTCTGTTGTATTACGCTTCTGCTACTGCTTACTATTTGTTGTATTTGTTGTGTTACTCTGACATGGGGGTATAGTCTCCCCGTTGTACTACCTATACACCCCCGCTGCTAATCGGCAGCCCCTGGCATATGGGGAAACGTCAGGGGTCATGTGGCCAACTGGGCTTGAGGCACGGGTTAAGTGGCATCCGAGTCTGGGACGTCAGAGCACTCTGGTTCTTGCAGTGTTCCAACTCTCTTCAATATTCTACATTGTACTGCACGAGGGAGTCTGCTTCCTAATATATCAGCAGCATGCAGGAACAATCATTCAAATCCTTTATTCCTCATACTGATCGACTGACACAAACTTTAATGCATGTCTGCAATAGTTTAAGAATAATCATTAAAATAATTCTCAGCATTAAATTCGATAATATAGTCGTTAGAAATAGTTAATTCAAAATAAACAGAAATAGTGACGATGACTCTTCTGAACAGTGAGACAACTCTGGCGGTGACTTGGGCTGGCGATGAGTCGGGCCAACGGTGAGTCGGGCTCAACGGTGACTCATCTCAACGGTGATTTGTCTCAACAGTGAATCATCCCAGCACTTTGCCAAATTTCTTGGCGGTAGGTAAAGTCTGACGGTGGGTCATGCTCAACGGTGACTCAAGTCTGACGGTGACTCCTTTCTGACGGTAGGTCTTTTCAACACTTAGCCAAATTTTCATCCTGACGACAAGTCGTTTCTAACCGTGGGTCTTTCTCATACTTAGCCAAGTTTTCATTTTGACGGTGAGTCGTTTCTGATAGTGGGTCTTTCTCATACTTAGCCAAGTTTTCATTTTGACGGTGAGTCATTTCTGACAGTGGATCTTTCTCATACTTGGCCAAATTTTCATTCTGACGGTGAGTCGTTTATGACAGTGGGTCTTTCCAACACTTAGCCAAATTCGCCAATTTGCCTTATATTATAAAATGCTACCATAAAACATAAAACTTATTAATAACATAACAAACATGATTTTGTAAGCTTTAAAACAAGGAGGTGTCAACAGTTTCCTTAGGCTAGTCGGGCAGGCATGAGAGGCTTAAACTTAGCGGGTAACGGGTGAGACGGTCGTACATCTCACGCCTGGTGAGGAGCACCAACCTGAGGGTGGAAAGAGAGTTGATGTGCACCATGGGCGGGATGAGTTCTCTAGAAATAAAGGTATGACGAAGAGGATTTTCCTCCACGTGATGGGCTTGAGGGCTCTTCTGAGAGCAATGTGAGATGGAACCCGAGTGAGGATTGTGACACGGGATGTTGATGAGGTTTGGACCGGCCTATTGAGGCCTGGATTAGGAAGAGCCTACGGGTTGTGAGGGCACCATGAGGTGACAAGGGCATGCGGGTATTGTTGAGCTGAGACGGGTCTCAAGGACCCTAGCGAACGCCCTGACGAGTGATATGAGAACGCTGAGAGATACGACATGATGGGCCGGTGCGACCAGGTTGGCCTCGAGGAGTAGCCCGAGGGGCTAGATGGACGTCTAGGTAGGTCGAAGTGCGGGACTAGATCTGGAGTGACTGATGCCTTAGTGATGGGTTGGTGAGCTTGTGAAACGGGTTGTGTGCCATGTTTGTTGTTGTATGCGCATACTGATTGTGACCCTCACCCTGAGTGAGGGGAGGGAGGTATGGATTGGACCCAACCCTGAGTGAGAGGGTGGTGATCAGGGTGTATGGTCATGCCCTGAGTGAGAAGGTATTGGCAAGGACCGCCCTGAGTGAGAGGGCATTGGTTGACCTGCGCTTGTGAGACCCACCCTGGGAAAGGGGAGTGGTCAGGTTGTGACCCCGTCCTAAGTGAGAGGGAAGTGGATGTAATGTGCAACCTCCTCTGAGTGAGGGGCTGGTCAGGATACTTTGGGAGACCTCCACTAAGAGAAGGATTGGATTGGGCGCTTGGTATGGACCCCAACCTAAGTGAGGGTGGTGGGCCAAAACTTGGACGTTGGGCTCACCTTAAGTAAGAAGGTGTTTGCAAGAAGGTGAGTCCAAGACTTGGACACAGGACCCTAACCAAAACCTTCAGATAGTGGTCGAGACTTGATGGCGTCCTACCCTGAGTCTTCGAGTACGGGTTGGGATACGAGCACGATGACAAGAGGCAACTGGATTCTGGATTAAGGCAAAGTAAGTATGGTCGGGTGTCGTGGTGGCATGGTTAGCACACGATGACTCGATGCACATGGAGTCATGGTGGTCTGGTTAGCACACGACATTCTAACATGCATGTTTATTATTGTTATTTCCACATGCATACACATACCTAATGGCGTATACTAGGGGCACCTAGTGAGACTGTTAAGGCGAGACCCTGGAGAGTTTACACTCGTAAGGGCAGAACAAGCACTGCACAGGAAGCATCTTTTATGGGCGGTCCCACTGCGCAGGGAGAATCAGTTATCGGCGGTCCAAGTCCCACTGCACAGGGGGACTCTGTTAGGGGCGGTTCAAGTAATAAACCAGAAGGACATAAGGGCAGAACAATCACTTAACAAGGGGAATCAGTTGTTAGTGGAGCAGTAAAAATGGGGGTCGTGGAGAGAGAGTAAGGGGAGGGAATTTCTTTCTATTAGATGCGGCCTATTTGGCTTGGGCGGGAGAAGCAGGTTCTCCTGAAACTCTCTTTCTGTTTTCTACTGCTTGTATCGTCTTGCTTTCATTGTTAGCTGTAATGGTCAGTTCATATATTCTGAATATACTCCTGCTACGTTTGTTATTTCTGGAATCTTGTGAACCTAACAATTGGTCCGACCAGCCAATTTTCCCCGAGGCGGCATCATATAGTTCTTCCTTCTCCTTTTTCCTTTATGCTATGGAAACGCGTCAACTCAGTTGTTTGGATGGTGTCGAACGGCGTTTGGGGCGTTTGGAACTATCGTTGCAAGAAGTTTTGGAAAAGCAACAGCAAACAGAGGAAGATCGCAAACGCTGGGAAAAGGAAAACTTTGATCAAGCTGAATTCCGTCGTTTAATGATGCGACACATGGAGAAACAACTCCAGCGTCCAGACTTACCGTCACCTGTTGATGCCGCTTTCTCAGAGATTCCTCCAGGGAGTCTCACTACGTCGGACGAACCGCATCCCCACCATTCTGGGACCCTGGATGTGTCTGGTCACACCCCACCATTTCCCACGGCGGATCATTCCCGACCCTTGGCTTTGGTGTCAAGCACTTCGGATCAACTGCTCACGGCTCAACCGAGTGGAGCTTCCCCTGTTTGATGGTTCGAACACACAGGGTTGGCTAACCCGAGCCGAACTATTTTTTTGAGTTCAGTAGACTCCAGAAAATCTGAAAGTCTCCCTCGCACAAGTGAGCATGGAAGGAATAGCCGTCCCTTGGTTTACAGTGTTGGCGGAGGTCCATCCGCAGGTGACTTTCAAAACTGAACTAATGGCAAGATTCAGTGGCTTGGATAATCAAAATCCTTATGAAGAGTTGGCAGCTTTGCAGCAACAAACTACTATCGCAAATTACATAGAACAGTTTGAGTATCTCACGTTGTTGGTTCTGCGGCATCCAGAGATGCAGTATGTGGGATATTTTTTACATGGGTTGCGGGATGATATTCACAGTCAGGTACGAATTCAAAATCCAGAGACTCGATTGCAGGCAATGCGGGTGGCCAGACACGTGGAGCTAGCAGTTTCCAAGGGAAGTACCTCCAGTGCTCGTTCATTTGCACCTCGAACTTATACTGGCCAGCGTGACACAGATTGATGGTTACCTCCGCACAGCAGGCCTTTCGATGTTTCCCAAGCTGGACATCCACCACGCTTTCCTCGCCAGTGAGAACTGGTTCCTTTCAGATCCAAAGCAGACCAGCCCAAGTCTACCACTACAGGGGGGGCATGGCACTCATTTTTTGTCTTCTCATGAATGGGAAGATCGCCGGAAGCGCGGCTTATGTTTTCACTGTGGTTTACCGTATAGTCCGCTTCATAAATGCCTTGATTCCACGTTGCGAGTCACGTTGTTGGGAGAGGATGATGACATGTCGGTGGATGAATTACAGGAGCCGCCACCAGCAGATTCAGCACCGGTTACTGAGGGGGAAGGCTCGGTTGTCGCTTATCAGGACTTCAGGGCGATGTTTTCGGTCCATGACTTCTGAAGCGCTACTGCTACGTCCGTGAAGGTTGAGGGCCTCTTGGGGGAAGTTCCAATACTGATTTTGTTAGATAGTGGGGCAACACATAATTTTGTTTCGCCCAAATTGGTCCAGTTGGTCCATTTATCTGCTCATCCATCAATAGTGTTGAATGCAAAACTTGGCGATGGCCATCAAGCTCAGACTCAAGGAATTTGCCGGCACCTTCAACTGTTAATTGGCAATTTTTCTTGCGTTGTGGATGCCCATGTGTTTTACTTAGGTGGTCTGGATTCCATTCAGGGGATAGCGAGGCTCCGTACTTTGGGTGAGGTGACGACTAATTGGAACGCAATGACGACACGGTTTCATTATGGTGGCCAGGAATACTCTCTTATTGGTGCTCCGCCCAGCTGTCAGACAGCCGCTTCTTTACACAACAGTTCCTGCCACGCTGAATTTTCAGTGTCCCGACGGTTATTGCTTGGCCGCAGGGAGGAGTATCCCGACGCAATATTGCCAGCCCAGCAGCAACATAATCTGAACATCTTATTACAGGAGTTCGGGGATGTTTTTAGTGACACAAAGGGGCTGCCCCCTGCCCGTCAGTGGGAGCATGGCATCCGGTTACAGCAGGGGCAGGGTCCAGTGGCTGTATGGCCGTATCGCTATCCGCATTGTCAGAAAAATGAGATTGAAAAACAGATTCATACCATGTTACAACTTGGAATTATTCAACCAAGCACCAGCGCCTTTTCAAGCCCAATTTTGTTGGTAAAAAAAAGATGGCACGGGGAGACTTTGTGTGGACTACAGGTCTCTTAATCGAGTAACCATCTCAGATAAATTTCCTATTCCGGTCGTTGAATTACTTGATGAAGTGGGGGGTGCAAAATATTTTTCTAAGTTGGACTTAAAGTCTGGTTATCATCAGATCAGAATGCGAGAGGGTGATATTAAGAAGACAGTATTTCGAACTCACAACGGTAATTATGAATTTCTGGTTATGCCTTTTGGCCTGTCCAACACCCCGTCAACTTTTCAGGCTGCTATGAACGATGTGATCCGACCATATCTCCGAAAATTTATCCTGGTTTTTTTTTATGATATCCTTATTTACAACAAGGACCGGCAGCAGCATTTGCAACGTCTTCGCATGGCTATACACTCCCTCTGTTTTCATTGCTTCTTTGCCAACCCCAAAAAACATTCATTTGCTCAATCCCGGATTGGTTATCTTGGCCATATTATATCTCAGGATGGAGTTTCAGTCTACCCCGCTAAGGTGCAAGCAGTTGTGGAGTGGCCACAACCTCTCTCCATCAAGGGGGTGTGCGGGTTCCTTGGCCTCACCGGTTACTACCGGAAATTTATTCGGGGATATGGTCAAATTGCTCACCCGTTATTAACGGTCTTGACACGAAAAAATAGTTTCCTTTGGAGCCCCGCTGCTCAACATGCTTTTGATCGCTTAAAACTCCTGCTTACCACCACTCCTATCCTTGCATTACCAGACTTCTCCAAACCTTTTGAAGTGGAATGTGATGTCTCAAGCCGAGGGGGTGGACGCGGTCCTTATGCAAGATTGTTGCCCAATTGCTTATTTCATCAACGCTTTTGCTGATAAAACGCTGGCCAAGCCTACTTATGAAAAGGAAGTTATGGCTTTGATGTTGGTCATCCAACATTGGCACCTGTATTTGTTAGGCAGCAATTTCAACATGTTTTCATATCACCGCAGTCTTCAATTTTTACTTCAACAGCGGGTTGTCTCAGCAAATCAACAAAATTGGATCGCTAGATTGTTGGGGTACCATTTTGACGTCAAATTCAAACCGGGTACTGCTAATTCAGTAGCAGATTCTTTGTCCTGCAGAGAGGACGTGGCAGAATCTCATCTCCTTCAGTCGTTTCCCGTGTGGGCTAACAGTCCTTCAACTGCTGAAGTTCAGACTGACTCTGCGCTCCAACAGCTTATTTGGGCTCTTCAATTGGATGCTTCCTCTCAGCCAGGTTTCACTTATTCTAACGGATGCCTCTGTTACCACGGTCGTCTCATCATTTCCGCTTCTTCCCCTTGGGTGCAGCATCTTTTGACTGAATTTCACTCCACACCTTGATAGGAAGGTGGGCGGGGGCTGTTTGTGTAAGGGTATCAGGGGACGGGTGATTAATAAAGGCAAGGGGCATATTTGTAAAGGGGCTGAGGGTTGTTAGGAGGTTGTTAGTTAGTGGGGTTGTTAGTAGACAGCAAGCAGGTGGTCAGCTGTTAGGAGGGGGGTTGTCTAGAAGGTTCTAGTGGAGTTGTATGGGGGGGTTATTTTGAGATATTTTTCTGTGCAGAATGGGGGGATGCGGCCAGGCCTTGGAGAGCAGCGCCTCTCAAGGATGATTCTTCTACTTCTTCTATTTCTTCTTCTTTTCTTTCTATTGTAATTCCAGCCACTGTTAATACAAGTTTCTACAGATTTTTCTCTCTCCCAATTGATTCCTATCAATTGGTGCTTTCATTGAGAGGTTTCTAGAGAGAGAGTTTAGAGAGAGGTTTTTATAGAGATAAACCGGAAGAGACAGGTTCTTGAAATCGGCATAACAGGCTAACGGGGGATCGCTACAGGCTAACGGGGCATCGCTACAGAATTCCTGGTTTTGGAAAGGATGCGGCTGAGGCAGAGGAAGCAGCCAACACCGACGTAGCAGAAGAAAAAAAGAGCTGAGCAACAATGTACTCCAAAAAGTTGAGTCAAACGATTCGTAGCATCGCAACCCTACTCCCACGAACAAGGAAGATCCGATGCAGGAGGTAAGGTTGATTATGTCCAGGACTGATTAGGAAGCTGGAGAAGTGGCAGGTGATCCCAAGGATGCCAATTTTTACTGGAGACAATCTTACGTCTTGGATCACGGGAGCCGAGAAATATTTTTCTTACCATCAAACGCAGGAAGAGTTGAAGATTTGGATAGCACGACTACACATGTCAGGCATGTTTGGAGAATGGTTTATGATGTTGGAAGCGTCGAAACCGGAGCTCTCATGGACTCAGCTCAAAGAAGAGATCCTCTGGGAGTATAGTAATTTGGCAGCAAAAACGGCAAAGAAAATCAAATATGTCTGGAGCAGAAGAATTGTTCAAAATATGCGTTGATAAATGATGTGACTTGGCAGGAGTTGAACCAAGCGGATTGTTTGGTTTGAGAAGATAACAAAGGGGAGCCGGAAGCTGAAGGTAGAGAACCGAATAATACAAGAGCCCACGTGAAACATTCCAAGATCAGTACAGTCGCGGCAAAGCTGGAAATTTCCAGACCAGTACAGCCGCAGCAAGTGACGCTGTCGATGGTGCCAGTACAAGCGTGGGTTGATGTGGAACTTCAGGAACAGCAGAAGCGTGAGTTGCAAAAGAAGCCAGAGGCTAACACTTACTCAGCAGTTCGACTGTTTTTTCCGATACAAACAACGCATATAGAGGATGATATGGTAGGCTTGAAACCTTTCTGAATTGATCAACGATGGATTGGCAAAGCATTGTTTGACTTTGGTCTTGTTCGGACAAAAGTGTTGTTCGGGGGAGACCCCGTTTAGTGAGTGGGGGAGTTCGGTGGCCAAGGCCACCGCCGGAGCCACTGCCAAGGCCTCCTGTTTTTTAACTGATGTGTAGCACCAGTGGCTGTGATTTTTCAGAGGCAATGTTTGAGTTGATTCCACCCGGATTTTGTGAAGATACACACTTGATCGAAGTCGAATCAATGGTTTTTGTTGTTACAGTTTTTCATGGGGAGTCATATTGAAAAAACTATCCACCAACATTTTTTTTTTTTTAACAGTTTCTACTGTTGTGGGAGGTGGAGAATTATCAAGGACTGGGAGGGGCAGCATGGTTGCGGAATGAAGAATTAGCCTTCGAGCGAGCAAGAAAGCTTGTCAAGTTTATCACCTTGAGGACAAAGTGAATTTAAAGGGGGTGGAATTGATAGGAAGGTGGGCAGGAGCTGCTTGTGTAAGGGTATCAGGGAACGGGTGATTAATAAAGGCAAGGGGCATATTTGTAAAGGGGTTGGGGGTTGTTAAGAGGTTGTTAGTTAGTTAGTGGGGGTATAAATAGACAGCAAGCAGGTGGTCAGCTGTTAGGAGGGGGGTGTCTAGAAGTTTCTAGTGGAGTTTATAAATAAGGGAATTGTGAGCTGTATGAGGGGAATTGTTTTGAAAAGATATTCTACTATGCATAATGGGGGGTTGCGGCCAGGCCTTGGAGGGCAGCGCCTCTCAAGGATGATTCTTCTACTTCTTCTATTTCTTCTTTTTTTTCTTTCTATTGTAATTTCAGCCACCGTTAATACAAGTTTTTACAGATTTTTCTCTCTCCCAATTGATTCTTATCCCACCTCAAGGTGGACTTGAGGGATGTTATCGCACTTATAGACTACTAGCCGCTAATTTGTAATCCAGCGCCAGGTGCTGGATTTTGTTTGGCAATGTGACATTTACCAATGTTTCAAATATTCTACTTTGGCCCCGGGAGGATTATTGGAGCCCCTCGAACTTCCGACACTCATTTGGGCAGATATTTCCATGGATTTTATCTCGGGTTACCAAAATTCCGTGGCTATGAAGTGATTTTGGAGGTAGTCGATCGGTTATCCAAATATGCCCATTTTATCTCCATGAAACATCCTTATACTGCCAAATTCGTGGCTGCAGGTTTTGCTCAAGAAGCGGTTTGTTTGCATGGGGTACCGGCATCAATGTGAGTGATCGTGATCCCGTTTTCCTTAGTCATTTTTGGACAGAACTGTTTCGCCTTCACCATACCAAACTAAAATTTAGTTTGTCCTATGATTTGTAAACCGACAGCCAAATAGAGGTCGTTTTTGGCTACCCTTGGCTAAATTTAACTACAAACACTTCTTGGCATTCGTCTATCAACACTACTCCCTTCGAAGTAGTTTATGGTCGGTCACCACCTACCCTTCTAAGTTCCCAGGTGTTGGAAATCCGTGTGGAAGCTGTTGCTACAGCTTTGGGGGGTCGTGATGAGGCTCTTCGACAACTCAAACACCATTTGAATCGCTCTCAAAGTTGTTGGATTGGTGGAGCCCGATTCATTTTAGATGATGATTGAGAAGAATGCTTTCGGCTCATACTACACACCAGGTCGCAACTTCGGCGTGGTGAACTCAAGGGGGTTGCAAGGGCAACGCGCCCCTGCTCCGAGGGTTCGGGAGCCGAAGGCCCGCGACCCAAATTTTGGGGGTATTGTAGCATCTCTGACCACTGTAACAGGGTTGACCGACCGACACCGACAAGGCACTGTAGCATGTCGGACTTTGGAGTCAATAGTATTGTAGCTCCTTGGACTTCCAGTCGTCGGTCACTCTAACACTTTTGACTTGGGTGGCCACCTTTCACTGTAGCGATGCGGACTTCCTGTGTAGTTGGTGGAATAATGAATTGTTTTCCTCCTTTTGTAACTCATTTCGGGCTAGGGTTTAGTCAGTGATTGGAAACCCTGAAACTCCCTGTAAAAAATTGTGTTCCTGAATCATAGTGAAATTCTATCTCTCCGCGGACGTAGGGATTATTCCCGAACCACGTAAATCTCTGTGTTCTCGTTCTTTTTTTCCCTTTTACTCTTATGTGATCCGTTTTTCGCTTCGTTGCTCTCGACGTTTTCCGTAACAAAAGTTGTATGAAGCAGCGGGTAGATCGTCATTGCCGCAATGTGGAATTTCAGGTGGGGGGCCTTGTGTATCTAAACTGCGTCCCCAAACTGCGTCCCCATCGACAGGCTTCGCTGGCTCACCAGATCAACCACAAACTCTCCCCCAGATTTTATGGCCCTTTCATCATCTTGAAATGGATTGGTTTCGTCGCTTATCAATTGGAGTTACCATCAACAGCTCGCATCCACCCTATTTTCCACGTTTCTCAGCTCAAAAAGGCAGTGGGAAACCAGCCTATCCAAGCCACCTTACCTGAGGATTTGGCCCCCGATTTGGCGGATTGGCCTGAACCCGAAGCTATTCTTGCTCAACGTTTCCAGCAACGAGATCGGTTGAATATTCCCCAGTCTCTTATCCAATGGCGCGGCCAAACCAGTGAGGACGCCGCCTGGGAGGATGATTATGTCTTTTGTAACCGGTTTCCTTCCTTCTAGCTTGCGGACAAGCCTGTATCTCAGGAGGGGGTGAGTGTTAAGGCGGGACCCTGGAGAGTTTACACTCGCAGGGACAGAACAAGCACTGCACTAGGAGAATCTGTTATGGGCGGTCTCACTGCATAGGGAGTCAGTTATGGGCGGTCCAAGTCCCACCGCATGGGGGGATTCTGTTAGGGGCGGTTCAAGTAATAAACCAGAAGGGCATAAGGGCAGAACAGTCACTTAACTGGGGGGAATCAGTTGTTAGTGGAGCAATTTAAAAGGGGCCCATGGAGAGAGAGTGAGGGGAGGGAATTTTTTTCTGTTAGATGCGGCCTATTTGGCTTGGGCGGGAGAAGCAGGTTCTCCTGAAACTCTTTTTCTGTTTTCTACTACTTGTATTGTCTTGCTTTCATTGTCAGCTGTAAAGGTCGATTCATATATTCTAAATATACTCCCGCTACGTTTGTTATTTTTGGAATCTTGTGAACCTAACAGAAACCCAACTGAAATGTATATTCTAAATATACTCCCGCACGAGCACTCTAGTGCGCATGCAAACCTTATGTCTGGTTGCAAATCTGGCACAGGTGGTGCAGTGGATTAGGCCGAAGCAGCTCAACGGGAGATTAGAGTTGGGATGCGGTGAGGCTCAGAGTAAAGCCACTTGTGTATTGTATCCTTTTGTTTATTTTGTATATGTGATTGGCAGGTCATGATATTTATGACTTACGATTCCGCATTCATTTGTTATAACATGGTTTTTGTTTATTGATTTATGCGTACTCCGATGTTTACTGTGGATGACATTTGGTTGTTTCTGTTGCTTGACTTTGATTTGAGGGCATAGTCTCCCCGGCGTATGATTTAGGCCCTCGTTGCTAGTCGGGACCCTTTGACATGCGAAAAGGTGCGCTTGAGGTCGCGTGGTTCCTTGGCCAGGATACTGGAGAGTGGTCTCCGATCGGGGCATCACAACTAGGATATTAATTACAAGGGTTTACTTGTTGAGGAAGGGGGCGGATTATTTTATTGGCTTTCAGCTCGGCTGATTGGGAGGTCTCGCCCAAGGCTTTGGGGAGCATCTTCCTCAAGGAGTTTTTTCAAGTTCTTCTAATGCTACTGTAATCTTCTGTAAAGCCCTATTCCGCTGATATCAATACAACGTTTACGATTGATTCTTCTATATTTCCTCACTCTTGCTCCAGCAATGGGCCGAGAATAGTTTTTTTTTATATTTTAATAATATTTCAATTTAATATAACATTTTTTATGACGAACAAATATATTTAAAGGTTGGTTACAACCGCAAATGGGGGCTCCGCCAAATGACGAACATATAATTTTGTTTCTTTTCATAATAATAAGTGTTTTTTTATTTTTTAAAAATTACTTTTATTCATGATTTCAAATGCAGGTCGGCCAACGTACCGGTCTGCTTAAAATGCAGATCGGGCGGACCGCACTTGATTTTTTGAGCCCGTGTTGAATGAGAGTCTAAACGGGTCGAGCATTTTTAGGCCCGGTCCATGAAAGTTTGGCTTGCTCCGCCCTGATCCAGCCCATTGACCAGCCTTACAGCTGATGGGGGACTGTAGTAAGAGGTGTGGCAAGAGAATAGGTCGGCTAGGGTTGAGTGGACACAAGAAAGGAGAAAAGAGAGAGAGATTATTTTCGGGATTGTTATACCATGAAAAAGAAAGAAACTCGTATATCATAAATTCATAAGTGAGGACAGATTGCTTTTTTTATAAATTAAGATAAAAGGTATAAACCCTGGTTCAAAATTTAGAATACATGAGAGGAGGAGGATTGACCCAATCAAGTTCGTCAACCTTGGAAATACACATATCCATATGCATAATTGCTCTAACACTGCGCAATGAACCCCCCCCCCCCCCTCCCAAACCGATGACAATACTGACCAGTACACACACACTCTATTTCAATTTTGACAATAGATAGTTCACAACTTCATGGGAGACAAACTGGTCAGCCTATATCGCAGCCGAGTATTATAATTGATTTATAAATTTTAGCAGGTTCAATTACTGACCATGCATATGACCCAAAGTTCTAACTAATACAAAGTAGATATAAAATGAGATGCGATAAATAATGGGTTACTAAAAAATGAACATATCATCCTTCTAAGTTGTTACATTTTCCAAAACAGAAAGCAAGCAAGCAAGGTTTTTGGCGGCATATAAAAGTTGAAGTGTCGAATCCGTCCATTGTGTGAAGAGGATTGGTTCGTTTTTCTCAGAAAGATATAAATAAAATTAAAATTTTAAAAAATTATGAGGCAATGCATATCTAACCTTCGTCAAATCACGGTTGAGCTTCTTTGCATATGCCGCTAGCGAGTCGCGTTCCTTTTGCAGCTTCATCTTTGATTCAAAAGAAACAACATCAAACAGATATGAACTTAAAAATAGCTGTTCGGCAGCCCAATGAGCGTGCAGAACTAAGGGTTGATTCAAAAGGTTTTCTTAAGAAGCACGCCTGAATCTAGAATTTATGCTTACCACAAACCAAAGCAAGACAAAAAGGTATCAGACAGCGATAAATTAAACGGGCGTTACATTTTCGTCGAGAGCCATCTTCAATCTATTTTCGTTCTCTTCAAAAGAACTTTCGAGTTGTGAAACCTTCTGCTCAAGTTCAGCAATCACTCCATCCTTCTCCTGAACCTTGTGGTGCATCCTCCCCATCTCCGACTCGAGATTCAAGACGCGCGACGCTATTGCCATTGACGTTATCTTCCTTGCAAGATCAAGCTGCTCGTAGGGGTCCGTCGGGATCACGGACAATATCTCATCCGGCAAGTGAAAGTCCGGTGCGGCACTTCCGCCGGTGTAGCTGCTGCTACTCTGTGACATGTTGCAAACCCCGGTATCCACTAATCTCTCCTACTCTATCTCTCTGCCTCAAAAATATAGTGACCAGAAAAGAAAAGAAAAAAAAAAAAAACTAGAATCGCGAATAAGCACCTGCACTCGCTGTATTTATAGGTGCTCGACAGAACCCTGGTTTCTGCAAACAAAAAAGGCGCGGGCAGATCCCGAGTAGGGGAAAAGGAAATCCGCGTCTCGTCTCTCTCACGCACGCGGGCGGAAGGACGAAGCCGTCCTGGCCCAAAACAATTTAAGCTTATAGTTCGCTTCGCGAGCGGTAAAAACAGAGCCGGCGAAACTGTATTTGGTGAAAATGGAGTGATGAATTAAACGTGAACAGTGATGATAAAGATTGCTAATCTCGTTTAAAATCCAAATTTGTTAGTCTCACCGGTTATTTTGTAATCGCCCATTGAATCCAAATCCTGTGCATCATCTTGGATGGAAGATGCAGTATATGCATCTACTCGAAAAAATGCATCTTTATTTATAAAACACTTTATAATGATGTATAAGTGTTCCATGATATAATAATTTACGATTGATCTTGATGTCAACATTAACTAGTACTCCAACTCATGCAGTTGCACAGGACAAGATAGTGAATAGATCATGAAAACATTGATTTTACTAACAAAAACTACAGATAGAAAGAAATAGGAGTAAAATGATAATATTAAGGATCTACCAAATATAAAAGACTGTATTTGATGGTTTTGATGTTGCATCGATTTTTTTTCTAAAACACGTGTTTGAGAAAAAATGATTGATTCAGTTATCGATTAAATACTTAAAATTTTTCTAAAAGAAATGTAGGGAAAAAGATTATGTATTTGATGGTTTTGATATAGCATCAATTTTTTTTCTTCATAAAAGTTGTTTCATGTGAATTCAATAATAATATCATCCATATCAACATGCATGATCACAGTGAGCTTTAATGACAACAAATTCAAAGTTCAATAAGGTAATCTAAAAAGTCAACTCATGGGAATACTAACCCACTTTTGGTCCCTAAATGATAGTGCCCGGTATTGAGGGTATTGAGGACCCAACTGCACATGGTTGTCTTCTTCGCCCACAAAGAAACATGGGGTATAGAAGGTCACATCAAACTCAAGGGTGACGCCCACCAACGTGCTGGACACCATTTTCACCACTCCATTCCATTCAAATTGAATAGTCACCAACTACATTTCTCAGTCATATATATGTCCAACCTTCCCTTTCTTTCCTCGGGCTAGAATTGAAGCCAATTATGGAAGCCAAAAACCTCCTGTTGTTGACAATGTTTTCTCCGTCTAACAAAAAAATGTTCAAAAAGAGATATATGCTTAAAATAATTTTGTAAATATGAAAAGTGGTAACATACACACACAGATTTTATATAGATATAAGAAATTTAAAGAAAACCCTATTGGGAAGATGAATATGCACTACGGGAAAAATGGGTATTGTAACACCCCAAGATTTCATAGCGTGTTAGTTCTTCAAAATAATTCAATAACTTTCACTACATGCAACACCAAGTTCAAGCACACCATGACTTACCAAACAAGACATTCAAAAGAGGTTATGAATAGTATTAGATAAATTTTAATGTTTATATAATCCTTATAATTTTAGAATCCCTATTATGAGTTTCTTAGTCATAATGCAAGAACAGATTCATTTTCAGTATTTCACTTTTATCAACTTCTAATAGTGAAACCTTTTTAAATACAATATTTTAAACTTTTTTACTAAATGGGGACATCAAAAATTTAAAATGAAACACCCCAAGCTTCCACGGTACGTTTCCCTTTGAATAATGTGATAGCGTGTGTTGTACGCAACACCGAGTTCTAACACACCATAACCAATCAAACTAGCCGTTATAAATAGTAATACCTACTTTTTGAAATCATATATATTTTATATTTCAAAATGGACTTCATTTTTGGATTCGGAATATCAAAATTAGTCTAGGGTGAAATTTTGGTACTTTTCGGATAACTTTCATATTTTGATGAATAGTGAAAATTACTAAATTTTAATTAAAAACAACTTTTTTAATCAAAATAATTAATAGTGATAAATTATTAATTTGAGTGGTTTTAAAGTATATTTAGAATATATTTTTACCATTCAATTTAATGTTTATCATTGGACATAATTTTACAATTAAACCGAACATAAACAAGTGTCAATCTTTTGATAGTTATTATCTTTTAAAAACACGCTTTTTGTTTTGACAGCGGGAATTAATTTTAAATTAATTTCTGCCACTTCTGTGTTTTGAATTTGGAAAAATGGATTCCATATTTGGAATCAGGATGTTCAAATTGTGTAAATAGGTAACTTTTATTTTTAGACATTTTGAATAATTACTGCGGTAAATATTTTATTTACCATGGTTAAAGGGTAAATCCGGTAAATAAGGGTTAAAAAATAATATTATAATAATACTAAATTACCCTAAAACGTGTCTTAACCCTATTGGTTGATAAATGGTCGACCATGGGCATCTTTGGGTCTATTTTGGGACCCCATGGATCCACTTGTAAGTGATAATGACACATTATATTAATAAAGTTAAAATAAAAATAAAAATGGCACAAGCTTACATCTTTTAGAAGAACAATTTTTACATAGGGTTATACATGTTGGATTTTCGATTATAAATATTCATTAGAAAGATAAAAAGATTTTCTACATAATGATATTTTATTTATAATTTTTAGACATTAAATAATTTATTGTATTTATGACACGACGATGATGCAGTAATTACTATAATAGTGAAAAAATAAAATAATTGATATTATAATTACCCAAATAAATATAATATGAAACTTTTAATGAATTAAACTAATTTTCTAGGATAATATGATATATTAGGATTGATTTAATTGACTTTGTTTGAAGTAATCAATCTGTTATGAGTTTCACAAAAATCAACTATTGAATAGTGTCAAAATTGACATAAAAGAGTTCTTAAAACAAATATTGTATTATTAATTGATATTAAATTCCTAAAAATCTAAGGTTCGGCCAAGAGACTTATATTATGATAGTTTAATCATTAATGGACCACTTGGGGGTCGCTTGGATGTATATAGTAAGTTTATTAACCATATTATATAAAAATACAAAGAGACATTGTAAAAGTGAAACTAATTAACTTAGAGTTAATACTTAAAGATAAGGTTAATATAAGTACCAAAACCTGTCTAAATTCTATTGGTTGAGTGGTGTTCGACCTAGCCCCACCTTAACCTTTGAATAATCAACTTTGGAGCCTTTAGAAACCGAATATGAATTTATTATAAATTAATATTTCTAACTTTTCCAAAGGTGCCCCTCACCCCTCTTATAAAAGGGCACTCCTCCTTCTCATTTCTTCACACCATCAAAGCCTTTTGGTTCGGCCAAACTCTGCCCAAATACTCTCCCAACATCCCTCAATACAACCTAGAGGCCTTAGTTTGATCAGAAAGCCAACCTAAGGAGCCCTTTTGATCAAATCAAAAGGAAGAACCCGAAGAAGAGGTAATGATTTCACCACCCTTTTCTCAGTTCATTTCTTCTTCCACTTCTTCTTCCTTTGTTCTTACCATTCTGAAATAATAACTCCAGTATCTCACATATACTGTGATGTTATTATAAATATGGTACAATCATATTCAGTATTCTATCCACCCTTTGAATAACATGTCACCATACGTGCGTACGTACGGCTTACCGTCTCCACGTCGTGGTGTAATTGTTATTCAATATAATATTATTTGGATGGGTATAATAATGATGTGTAACTCATGTAAATAATAAATATAACATGTTAATGATTCTGTATATATGATATACCATCCATTTATATATTATTTTAATATCAAAAGAATGATATTGTCGCTCGTGCGTACGTACGGACTACCGTCTCCACGAACGCGATGAGATTCATTCTCCATCGTATCCATTCAAGTATAATTATCATTTAATGATTTAAAAATGATGTTTAAGGACTTGATATCATTCTGGATATGAATAAGATACAACAAACATGACTTATGTAACAAAACATATAAAAGAAAATGAGTAAGTTAACACCCGAAACGACGATAATTCTAAGATATTATTAACAAATCAATGTTAAAAGATCATATATGATATCATATTAATATATATGATTCTTGTATAATTTAATAACAATTATTTCACCATTATACAGGAGGTTAACCTACCCCAACAAAGGAAAAGTACAAGGTAAGGGTTATTTCACAATCTCTTCTTTATCCGAGGTTGTTTATACGTAATAATCTACTGGGATCTCGTTATCATCCACATCCATGTTTCTTCAAAATGTATTTCAAAACATTTTTACTATTTACAAGAATATGGGTTAAAGTCATTTATACCCTTGTTTGACTTTTTATAAGAGTTTTATAAAGGAATCTTTCCGTCGTTTTCAAAACAAGGTCTTTTTTAACCTTTTCGACAGAATTGAGGTAAGAATGTTTTTTTTAACTTATACGGCGGGTGCGGTTATTTTCCGCCGTTATAAAATCGTCGAAGCTTTCCATACAAGCTTATAAGAATATTTTCAAAGAAAATGTTTTATTTTATATGGATCTTAAATGATTTCAAAATAAAAGGAGATACTTCTTTAAAAAGAATTTTGATTTCATCTATGTCAACATCCTTTGATGGATTTTAAGATTATTTGAAGTTGATTTATTATGATACAAAACTTCTATATTGTATTGAAGGTTTTGTGATATGTTTGACTGTGGATGTGCTGTTTTTATACCATTCATAGTTTATGGTGAAATTATTGACATTTCGTATGCTAGTTTTAATACGAATGTTTATGTTATGTTTAAACCTTTTCATATGGGAATGCATTGGACTTAATAAGTGACGGGTGGAGCCCGCTATAGCTCCTCGATGCATCGGTAGGTCTCATGAGACAAACTAGTGTCTTGGCACAAGGCCTTGACAAAATCTTATTTGTAGTCTTGGCACGAGGCCTTGGCTATGTGGTTATGATAGTCTGGCATTATGCATTCCAACATTATGAAAGTGGTTATTGATTTTTGCATGTGATTATTTGATTAGTAGAATATCCATGTGAATAAGTAAATGGAATTATTTCATTTTATTTATGCCATACCATGTTGAAAGTTCATGTTTAAAAGGCTTTTGTTTTAGTTATACATTGCCTTAAATGTTTATTCTTATTGATGAAAGTTTCCGCTATATTGTTATCCTTACTGGGCATTTGAGCTCACCCCTTTTCTATGTTTTATTTTTCCCAGGAAGTGAAGATATAAGTTATGAATGACCTGCAGGGATATTATGAGGGGATTATAGTGTGGACTGTGGAAACATTATGTTGTTGTAGTAGTTTTTCATTTTATGATGTAATGTAAAAATTATGAATATATCTAGTGTTTCCAAGGCTACTAAACCAATCGGTCTTTCGAGATTTGATCTTTCTTGTGATCATGCCAATGTTACAAAGTAATGCACCGACTCTGGGTAGCTGGGGTCGGGGCGTTACAGTTGGTATCAGAGGAAGTTTAGTACAAACCTTGGAAGCTAGATTTAGATAAACTCTGATTAGAGCACGTAGACCTAAGATGAACTTTGAGGATAAGTATAGAAGAACTTCCTAGAATTTTGGTATTGTAGAGATTTTGTGAGTTTTCCGAGCAATACATCCCTGTCTGGATACGAGCAGGTAGAGGCGGCTCTGGCACAGATGTACCTAGGGGTAAAACCTGAAAACACCGCTTTGAGCTAGACTCGAACGAGAACTGGTGCACGACAACGGGCCTTGCTGCACTCTTGGTTACGACACTCCCGGGGGATATGCTTAGGATAACTCTCATTTTCTTTACAAATCATTATGAAGGGTTTATGAGTATATACTTTCTCAAAGGAAACATTCTTATGATTATGGACTATATCCATAAATAGTTCAATTTATGTTAATTGTTTTATAAGTATGGGATTATGTATTTTGATTCATAAACTGATCTAGTGTATGCCATTGTTTAGAAATGGCGCCCAGTAGAAGGAATGAGAACTCCAGCAATGCACATGATCCAAAGAGAAAGAAGGATCATATCTTTCATGGTCTTAAGCTAGAATTTATAAGAGAAATAGTCTCCCATGTATTATCATCATATGAAGAAATAATATCATGTGTTGATAAGATATGTAAAGAGTTTACTGAGTCCTATGGCTTTGAAGGGAAGCAAGAGAAGAAAAGGATGGAAGAGAGAAAGATGGATAAAGGGAAGAGGGAAAAGAAGAATTTTCCCATATGTGGTAACTGTGGAAAGAAACACCCTGGAACTTGCCTGAAAGGAATGAGAGTTTGTTATAAGTGTGGAGGAAAAGGGCACAAAGTACGTGACTGCAAGGGTAAGAAAATGGTTTTAAATGTACAATGCTTCATTTGCAAGGAGTTTGGACACTACGCGAACCTATGTCCCAGTCATCAGACTATGCCGCAAATGATGCTATTGGATAATAATCAAGTTATGATACTACCACAGATGAAGAGGAATGATTAGAGTTCTTATGTTGATTATGTCAATTGAGTGTTGTATCAACAATGTACTTGTTATAATAATTATGGAGTATATAAGGATTGTACTGCAGTACTATTTCATTAAGGACTTGAGATTGTGTGGAACAAAGAAAAGTGACTCAATAGTAGGATAAATTTTTGGAAAATATATGGTTGAGAGAAAGATAAACCATAATATGGTTTTGATACCGAGTTAGTGATTTTAGAATAATACATGATTGATTTGGATAAATTATATTGGATATTCTTGACTACCTTGAAACTGATTAATGATTTGTATATTCCATCATTTTTTTGGGGTTTAAAACATTTTTGGATTGATGAAGTATATCCAGCATTCTATATGGAATAGGGGAGCATGAATGTAATCAATAAGGAATATGGTAATTCAAGATGTTTCAGTTTATTAAAAGAATACAAGATGAAGGTATTCATATGCTATTACGGGGTAAAAAGGATCTATATTATGTTTACCTTCCTTATAAATGTTGGACTGTGAGTTTGGACAGAAGTATTTTGGATAGTTCTAGTTTGGATTATTTTGGATTACCATAAAAGGACAACCCGGAGGTCGGGCGGCAACCCGTCGCGTCCGGCAAGGCTGCGAGACTTGAACCCGCAACCGAAGGGCGACAAGGGTGTATCACCTACCACTGGCCCACAAGATGTCCTGGATTAAATAATGTTGTTTTTTTTAAATATCTGGTAGATGAATTATAAATTCATTTATTTTGGAACCCTGTACGAATAGTATAAATAAAAAAATTACATTCTATTATCTTTTAGAGTGAAAGATGAGTTTGTGGAAGAAATTTATTAATGGATAAAACTATAATTATAAAGTAAGTATATCTCCTTATGATCTTATCCAATCTCATAAATATATTCCTCAACATTAATAAAAGGAACTTAGAACAAAAATGTTTTCCTAGATGGTACCTTAAATCATCACTAATTCATGGCTTTGGGATTGTTGGCCTTTTCATAGCCATGTTCTCTACCACTCTCCATCAGATAATTGATGGTTAGATTTCTCTTCCATATCCATATTTTCCTACATGGAACCCTAGTATGTGTTATTTTCGGTAATCTTCATACTTTCCAATCTTTATTTTAAATAGAGGCCTCGTTAATTCATTTTTCGATGTGGGATTTCAACTAGGATATTTTGAAACATCAAAAATGTGTTATCCTAATACCCTATGTTTTGTTGAACCGATGGTATTTCAAATCATCATAGATTGATGAATTTAAGGACCTCAATTTTATACTTGTTTGTGATTGATGACCTCAATCACTACCTATAAATATTTACGTTTTTCCTCCAATTATATGTCTCTAAATGCCACCAATGTTCTCCTAATCGAGATCATAATTTGGTGGTGACCCTTTAATTTCTCTTTTCCTCATATTAAGACTAAATTTTAGTAACCCAATTTCCGATGTGGGGTTTCCCACAAATATATTATCTATTTTCCACCTTTTATTTTCGAAGAACAATTTCAAATTGCGAGGACGCAATTTATTGAAGGAGGGGAGAATGTAACACCCCAAGATTTCATAGTGTGTTAGTTCTTCAAAATAATTCAATAACTTTCACTACATGCAACACCAAGTTCAAGCACACCATGACTTACCAAACAAGACATTCAAAAGAGGTTATGAATAGTATTAGATAAATTTTAATGTTTATATAATCCTTATAATTTTAGAATCCCTATTATGAGTTTCTTAGTCATAATGCAAGAACAGATTCATTTTCAGTATTTCACTTTTATCAACTTCTAATAGTGAAACCTTTTTAAATACAATATTTTAAACTTTTTTACTAAATGGGGACATAAAAAATTTAAAATGAAACACCCCAAGCTTCCACGGTACGTTTCCCTTTGAATAATGTGATAGCGTGTGTTGTACGCAACACCGAGTTCTAACACACCATAACCAATCAAACTAGCCGTTATAAATAGTAATACCTACTTTTTGAAATCATATATATTTTATATTTCAAAATGGACTTCATTTTTGGATTCGGAATATCGAAATTAGCCTAGGGTGAAATTTTGGTACTTTTCGGATAACTTTCATATTTTGATGAATAGTGAAAATTACTAAATTTTAATT
Source organism: Viscum album (assembly GCA_963277665.1). Classification (NCBI taxonomy): domain Eukaryota; kingdom Viridiplantae; phylum Streptophyta; class Magnoliopsida; order Santalales; family Viscaceae; genus Viscum; species Viscum album. The sequence continues at coordinate 2,100,850,132 of OY728152.1, forward strand.
AAAAACAACTTTTTTAATCAAAATAATTAATAGTGATAAATTATTAATTTGAGTGGTTTTAAAGTATATTTAGAATATATTTTTACCATTCAATTTAATGTTTATCATTGGACATAATTTTACAATTAAACCGAACATAAACAAGTGTCAATCTTTTGATAGTTATTATCTTTTAAAAACACGCTTTTTGTTTTGACAGCGGGAATTAATTTTAAATTAATTTCTGCCACTTCTGTGTTTTGAATTTGGAAAAATGGATTCCATATTTGGAATCAGGATGTTCAAATTGTGTAAATAGGTAACTTTTATTTTTAGACATTTTGAATAATTACTGCGGTAAATATTTTATTTACCATGGTTAAAGGGTAAATCCGGTAAATAAGGGTTAAAAAATAATATTATAATAATACTAAATTACCCTAAAACGTGTCTTAACCCTATTGGTTGATAAATGGTCGACCATGGGCATCTTTGGGTCTATTTTGGGACCCCATGGATCCACTTGTAAGTGATAATGACACATTATATTAATAAAGTTAAAATAAAAATAAAAATGGCACAAGCTTACATCTTTTAGAAGAACAATTTTTACATAGGGTTATACATGTTGGATTTTCGATTATAAATATTCATTAGAAAGATAAAAAGATTTTCTACATAATGATATTTTATTTATAATTTTTAGACATTAAATAATTTATTGTATTTATGACACGACGATGATGCAGTAATTACTATAATAGTGAAAAAATAAAATAATTGATATTATAATTACCCAAATAAATATAATATGAAACTTTTAATGAATTAAACTAATTTTCTAGGATAATATGATATATTAGGATTGATTTAATTGACTTTGTTTGAAGTAATCAATCTGTTATGAGTTTCACAAAAATCAACTATTGAATAGTGTCAAAATTGACATAAAAGAGTTCTTAAAACAAATATTGTATTATTAATTGATATTAAATTCCTAAAAATCTAAGGTTCGGCCAAGAGACTTATATTATGATAGGTTAATCATTAATGGACCACTTGGGGGTCGCTTGGATGTATATAGTAAGTTTATTAACCATATTATATAAAAATACAAAGAGACATTGTAAAAGTGAAACTAATTAACTTAGAGTTAATACTTAAAGATAAGGTTAATATAAGTACCAAAACCTGTCTAAATTCTATTGGTTGAGTGGTGTTCGACCTAGCCCCACCTTAACCTTTGAATAATCAACTTTGGAGCCTTTAGAAACCGAATATGAATTTATTATAAATTAATATTTCTAACTTTTCCAAAGGTGCCCCTCACCCCTCTTATAAAAGGGCACTCCTCCTTCTCATTTCTTCACACCATCAAAGCCTTTTGGTTCGGCCAAACTATGCCCAAATACTCTCCCAACATCCCTCAATACAACCTAGAGGCCTTAGTTTGATCAGAAAGCCAACCTAAGGAGCCCTTTTGATCAAATCAAAAGGAAGAACCCGAAGAAGAGGTAATGATTTCACCACCCTTTTCTCAGTTCATTTCTTCTTCCACTTCTTCTTCCTTTGTTCTTACCATTCTGAAATAATAACTCCAGTATCTCACATATACTGTGATGTTATTATAAATATGGTACAATCATATTCAGTATTCTATCCACCCTTTGAATAACATGTCACCATACGTGCGTACGTACGGCTTACCGTCTCCACGTCGTGGTGTAATTGTTATTCAATATAATATTATTTGGATGGGTATAATAATGATGTGTAACTCATGTAAATAATAAATATAACATGTTAATGATTCTGTATATATGATATACCATCCATTTATATATTATTTTAATATCAAAAGAATGATATTGTCGCTCGTGCGTACGTACGGACTACCGTCTCCACGAACGCGATGAGATTCATTCTCCATCGTATCCATTCAAGTATAATTATCATTTAATGATTTAAAAATGATGTTTAAGGACTTGATATCATTCTGGATATGAATAAGATACAACAAACATGACTTATGTAACAAAACATATAAAAGAAAATGAGTAAGTTAACACCCGAAACGACGATAATTCTAAGATATTATTAACAAATCAATGTTAAAAGATCATATATGATATCATATTAATATATATGATTCTTGTATAATTTAATAACAATTATTTCACCATTATACAGGAGGTTAACCTACCCCAACAAAGGAAAAGTACAAGGTAAGTGTTATTTCACAATCTCTTCTTTATCCGAGGTTGTTTATACGTAATAATCTACTGGGATCTCGTTATCATCCACATCCATGTTTCTTCAAAATGTATTTCAAAACATTTTTACTATTTACAAGAATATGGGTTAAAGTCATTTATACCCTTGTTTGACTTTTTATAAGAGTTTTATAAAGGAATCTTTCCGTCGTTTTCAAAACAAGGTCTTTTTTAACCTTTTCGACAGAATTGAGGTAAGAATGTTTTTTTTAACTTATACGGCGGGTGCGGTTATTTTCCGCCGTTATAAAATCGTCGAAGCTTTCCATACAAGCTTATAAGAATATTTTCAAAGAAAATGTTTTATTTTATATGGATCTTAAATGATTTCAAAATAAAAGGAGATACTTCTTTAAAAAGAATTTTGATTTCATCTATGTCAACATCCTTTGATGGATTTTAAGATTATTTGAAGTTGATTTATTATGATACAAAACTTCTATATTGTATTGAAGGTTTTGTGATATGTTTGACTGTGGATGTGCTATTTTTATACCATTCATAGTTTATGGTGAAATTATTGACATTTCGTATGCTAGTTTTAATACGAATGTTTATGTTATGTTTAAACCTTTTCATATGGGAATGCATTGGACTTAATAAGTGACGGGTGGAGCCCGCTATAGCTCCTCGATGCATCGGTAGGTCTCATGAGACAAACTAGTGTCTTGGCACAAGGCCTTGACAAAATCTTATTTGTAGTCTTGGCACGAGGCCTTGGCTATGTGGTTATGATAGTCTGGCATTATGCATTCCAACATTATGAAAGTGGTTATTGATTTTTGCATGTGATTATTTGATTAGTAGAATATCCATGTGAATAAGTAAATGGAATTATTTCATTTTATTTATGCCATACCATGTTGAAAGTTCATGTTTAAAAGGCTTTTGTTTTAGTTATACATTGCCTTAAATGTTTATTCTTATTGATGAAAGTTTCCGCTATATTGTTATCCTTACTGGGCATTTGAGCTCACCCCTTTTCTATGTTTTATTTTTCCCAGGAAGTGAAGATGTAAGTTATGAATGACCTGTAGGGATATTATGAGGGGATTATAGTGTGGACTGTGGAAACATTATGTTGTTGTAGTAGTTTTTCATTTTATGATGTAATGTAAAAATTATGAATATATCTAGTGTTTCCAAGGCTACTAAACCAATCGGTCTTTCGAGATTTGATCTTTCTTGTGATCATGCCAATGTTACAAAGTAATGCACCGACTCTGGGTAGCTGGGGTCGGGGCGTTACAGTTGGTATCAGAGGAAGTTTAGTACAAACCTTGGAAGCTAGATTTAGATAAACTCTGATTAGAGCACGTAGACCTAAGATGAACTTTGAGGATAAGTATAGAAGAACTTCCTAGAATTTTGGTATTGTAGAGATTTTGTGAGTTTTCCGAGCAATACATCCCTGTCTGGATACGAGCAGGTAGAGGTGGCTCTGGCACAGATGTACCTAGGGGTAAAACCTGAAAACACCGCTTTGAGCTAGACTCGAACGAGAACTGGTGCACGACAACGGGCCTTGCTGCACTCTTGGTTATGACACTCCCGGGGGATATGCTTAGGATAACTCTCATTTTCTTTACAAATCATTATGAAGGGTTTATGAGTATATACTTTCTCAAAGGAAACATTCTTATGATTATGGACTATATCCATAAATAGTTCAATTTATGTTAATTGTTTTATAAGTATGGGATTATGTATTTTGATTCATAAACTGATCTAGTGTATGCCATTGTTTAGAAATGGCGCCCAGTAGAAGGAATGAGAACTCCAGCAATGCACATGATCCAAAGAGAAAGAAGGATCATATCTTTCATGGTCTTAAGCTAGAATTTATAAGAGAAATAGTCTCCCATGTATTATCATCATATGAAGAAATAATATCATGTGTTGATAAGATATGTAAAGAGTTTACTGAGTCCTATGGCTTTGAAGGGAAGCAAGAGAAGAAAAGGATGGAAGAGAGAAAGATGGATAAAGGGAAGAGGGAAAAGAAGAATTTTCCCATATGTGGTAACTGTGGAAAGAAACACCCTGGAACTTGCCTGAAAGGAATGAGAGTTTGTTATAAGTGTGGAGGAAAAGGGCACAAAGTACGTGACTGCAAGGGTAAGAAAATGGTTTTAAATGTACAATGCTTCATTTGCAAGGAGTTTGGACACTACGCGAACCTATGTCCCAGTCATCAGACTATGCCGCAAATGATGCTATTGGATAATAATCAAGTTATGATACTACCACAGATGAAGAGGAATGATTAGAGTTCTTATGTTGATTATGTCAATTGAGTGTTGTATCAACAATGTACTTGTTATAATAATTATGGAGTATATAAGGATTGTACTGCAGTACTATTTCATTAAGGACTTGAGATTGTGTGGAACAAAGAAAAGTGACTCAATAGTAGGATAAATTTTTGGAAAATATATGGTTGAGAGAAAGATAAACCATAATATGGTTTTGATACCGAGTTAGTGATTTTAGAATAATACATGATTGATTTGGATAAATTATATTGGATATTCTTGACTACCTTGAAACTGATTAATGATTTGTATATTCCATCATTTTTTTGGGGTTTAAAACATTTTTGGATTGATGAAGTATATCCAGCATTCTATATGGAATAGGGGAGCATGAATGTAATCAATAAGGAATATGGTAATTCAAGATGTTTCAGTTTATTAAAAGAATACAAGATGAAGGTATTCATATGCTATTACGGGGTAAAAAGGATCTATATTATGTTTACCTTCCTTATAAATGTTGGACTGTGAGTTTGGACAGAAGTATTTTGGATAGTTCTAGTTTGGATTATTTTGGATTACCATAAAAGGACAACCCGGAGGTCGGGCGGCAACCCGTCGCGTCCGGCAAGGCTGCGAGACTTGAACCCGCAACCGAAGGGCGACAAGGGTGTATCACCTACCACTGGCCCACAAGATGTCCTGGATTAAATAATGTTGTTTTTTTTAAATATCTGGTAGATGAATTATAAATTCATTTATTTTGAAACCCTGTACGAATAGTATAAATAAAAAAATTACATTCTATTATCTTTTAGAGTGAAAGATGAGTTTGTGGAAGAAATTTATTAATGGATAAAACTATAATTATAAAGTAAGTATATCTCCTTATGATCTTATCCAATCTCATAAATATATTCCTCAACATTAATAAAAGGAACTTAGAACAAAAATGTTTTCCTAGATGGTACCTTAAATCATCACTAATTCATGGCTTTGGGATTGTTGGCCTTTTCATAGCCATGTTCTCTACCACTCTCCATCAGATAATTGATGGTTAGATTTCTCTTCCATATCCATATTTTCCTACATGGAACCCTAGTATGTGTTATTTTCGGTAATCTTCATACTTTCCAATCTTTATTTTAAATAGAGGCCTCGTTAATTCATTTTTCGATGTGGGATTTCAACTAGGATATTTTGAAACATCAAAAATGTGTTATCCTAATACCCTATGTTTTGTTGAACCGATGGTATTTCAAATCATCATAGATTGATGAATTTAAGGACCTCAATTTTATACTTGTTTGTGATTGATGACCTCAATCACTACCTATAAATATTTACGTTTTTCCTCCAATTATATGTCTCTAAATGCCACCAATGTTCTCCTAATCGAGATCATAATTTGGTGGTGACCCTTTAATTTCTCTTTTCCTCATATTAAGACTAAATTTTAGTAACCCAATTTCCGATGTGGGGTTTCCCACAAATATATTATCTATTTTCCACCTTTTATTTTCGAAGAACAATTTCAAATTGCGAGGACGCAATTTATTGAAGGAGGGGAGAATGTAACACCCCAAGATTTCATAGTGTGTTAGTTCTTCAAAATAATTCAATAACTTTCACTACATGCAACACCCAGTTCAAGCACACCATGACTTACCAAACAAGACATTCAAAAGAGGTTATGAATAGTATTAGATAAATTTTAATGTTTATATAATCCTTATAATTTTAGAATCCCTATTATGAGTTTCTTAGTCATAATGCAAGAACAGATTCATTTTCAGTATTTCACTTTTATCAACTTCTAATAGTGAAACCTTTTTAAATACAATATTTTAAACTTTTTTACTAAATGGGGACATCAAAAATTTAAAATGAAACACCCTAAGCTTCCACGGTACGTTTCCCTTTGAATAATGTGATAGCGTGTGTTGTACGCAACACCGAGTTCTAACACACCATAACCAATCAAACTAGCCGTTATAAATAGTAATACCTACTTTTTGAAATCATATATATTTTATATTTCAAAATGGACTTTATTTTTGGATTCGGAATATCGAAATTAGTCTAGGGTGAAATTTTGGTACTTTTCGGATAACTTTCATATTTTGATGAATAGTGAAAATTACTAAATTTTAATTAAAAACAACTTTTTTAATCAAAATAATTAATAGTGATAAATTATTAATTTGAGTGGTTTTAAAGTATATTTAGAATATATTTTTACCATTCAATTTAATGTTTATCATTGGACATAATTTTACAATTAAACCGAACATAAACAAGTGTCAATCTTTTGATAGTTATTATCTTTTAAAAACACGCTTTTTGTTTTGACAGCGGGAATTAATTTTAAATTAATTTCTGCCACTTCTGTGTTTTGAATTTGGAAAAATGGATTCCATATTTGGAATCAGGATGTTCAAATTGTGTAAATAGGTAACTTTTATTTTTAGACATTTTGAATAATTACTGCGGTAAATATTTTATTTACCATGGTTAAAGGGTAAATCCGGTAAATAAGGGTTAAAAAATAATATTATAATAATACTAAATTACCCTAAAACGTGTCTTAACCCTATTGGTTGATAAATGGTCGACCATGGGCATCTTTGGGTCTATTTTGGGACCCCATGGATCCACTTGTAAGTGATAATGACACATTATATTAATAAAGTTAAAATAAAAATAAAAATGGCACAAGCTTACATCTTTTAGAAGAACAATTTTTACATAGGGTTATACATGTTGGATTTTCGATTATAAATATTCATTAGAAAGATAAAAAGATTTTCTACATAATGATATTTTATTTATAATTTTTAGACATTAAATAATTTATTGTATTTATGACACGACGATGATGCAGTAATTACTATAATAGTGAAAAAATAAAATAATTGATATTATAATTACCCAAATAAATATAATATGAAACTTTTAATGAATTAAACTAATTTTCTAGGATAATATGATATATTAGGATTGATTTAATTGACTTTGTTTGAAGTAATCAATCTGTTATGAGTTTCACAAAAATCAACTATTGAATAGTGTCAAAATTGACATAAAAGAGTTCTTAAAACAAATATTGTATTATTAATTGATATTAAATTCCTAAAAATCTAAGGTTCGGCCAAGAGACTTATATTATGATAGGTTAATCATTAATGGACCACTTGGGGGTCGCTTGGATGTATATAGTAAGTTTATTAACCATATTATATAAAAATACAAAGAGACATTGTAAAAGTGAAACTAATTAACTTAGAGTTAATACTTAAAGATAAGGTTAATATAAGTACCAAAACCTGTCTAAATTCTATTGGTTGAGTGGTGTTCGACCTAGCCCCACCTTAACCTTTGAATAATCAACTTTGGAGCCTTTAGAAACCGAATATGAATTTATTATAAATTAATATTTCTAACTTTTCCAAAGGTGCCCCTCACCCCTCTTATAAAAGGGCACTCCTCCTTCTCATTTCTTCACACCATCAAAGCCTTTTGGTTCGGCCAAACTCTACCCAAATACTCTCCCAACATCCCTCAATACAACCTAGAGGCCTTAGTTTGATCAGAAAGCCAACCTAAGGAGCCCTTTTGATCAAATCAAAAGGAAGAACCCGAAGAAGAGGTAATGATTTCACCACCCTTTTCTCAGTTCATTTCTTCTTCCACTTCTTCTTCCTTTGTTCTTACCATTCTGAAATAATAACTCCAGTATCTCACATATACTGTGATGTTATTATAAATATGGTACAATCATATTCAGTATTCTATCCACCCTTTGAATAACATGTCACCATACGTGCGTACGTACGGCTTACCGTCTCCACGTCGTGGTGTAATTGTTATTCAATATAATATTATTTGGATGGGTATAATAATGATGTGTAACTCATGTAAATAATAAATATAACATGTTAATGATTCTGTATATATGATATACCATCCATTTATATATTATTTTAATATCAAAAGAATGATATTGTCGCTCGTGCGTACGTACGGACTACCGTCTCCACGAACGCGATGAGATTCATTCTCCATCGTATCCATTCAAGTATAATTATCATTTAATGATTTAAAAATGATGTTTAAGGACTTGATATCATTCTGGATATGAATAAGATACAACAAACATGACTTATGTAACAAAACATATAAAAGAAAATGAGTAAGTTAACACCCGAAACGACGATAATTCTAAGATATTATTAACAAATCAATGTTAAAAGATCATATATGATATCATATTAATATATATGATTCTTGTATAATTTAATAACAATTATTTCACCATTATACAGGAGGTTAACCTACCCCAACAAAGGAAAAGTACAAGGTAAGGGTTATTTCACAATCTCTTCTTTATCCGAGGTTGTTTATACGTAATAATCTACTGGGATCTCGTTATCATCCACATCCATGTTTCTTCAAAATGTATTTCAAAACATTTTTACTATTTACAAGAATATGGGTTAAAGTCATTTATACCCTTGTTTGACTTTTTATAAGAGTTTTATAAAGGAATCTTTCCGTCGTTTTCAAAACAATGTCTTTTTTAACCTTTTCGACAGAATTGAGGTAAGAATGTTTTTTTTTAACTTATACGGCGGGTGCGGTTATTTTCCGCCGTTATAAAATCGTCGAAGCTTTCCATACAAGCTTATAAGAATATTTTCAAAGAAAATGTTTTATTTTATATGGATCTTAAATGATTTCAAAATAAAAGGAGATACTTCTTTAAAAAGAATTTTGATTTCATCTATGTCAACATCCTTTGATGGATTTTAAGATTATTTGAAGTTGATTTATTATGATACAAAACTTCTATATTGTATTGAAGGTTTTGTGATATGTTTGACTGTAGATGTGCTATTTTTATACCATTCATAGTTTATGGTGAAATTATTGACATTTCGTATGCTAGTTTTAATACGAATGTTTATGTTATGTTTAAACCTTTTCATATGGGAATGCATTGGACTTAATAAGTGACGGGTGGAGCCCGCTATAGCTCCTCGATGCATCGGTAGGTCTCATGAGACAAACTAGTGTCTTGGCACAAGGCCTTGACAAAATCTTATTTGTAGTCTTGGCACGAGGCCTTGGCTATGTGGTTATGATAGTCTGGCATTATGCATTCCAACATTATGAAAGTGGTTATTGATTTTTGCATGTGATTATTTGATTAGTAGAATATCCATGTGAATAAGTAAATGGAATTATTTCATTTTATTTATGCCATACCATGTTGAAAGTTCATGTTTAAAAGGCTTTTGTTTTAGTTATACATTGCCTTAAATGTTTATTCTTATTGATGAAAGTTTCCGCTATATTGTTATCCTTACTGGGCATTTGAGCTCACCCCTTTTCTATGTTTTATTTTTCCCAGGAAGTGAAGATGTAAGTTATGAATGACCTGCAGGGATATTATGAGGGGATTATAGTGTGGACTGTGGAAACATTATGTTGTTGTAGTAGTTTTTCATTTTATGATGTAATGTAAAAATTATGAATATATCTAGTGTTTCCAAGGCTACTAAACCAATTGGTCTTTCGAGATTTGATCTTTCTTGTGATCATGCCAATGTTACAAAGTAATGCACCGACTCTGGGTAGCTGGGGTCGGGGCGTTACAGGTATTTGCGACGGGGGTAGTTACCTGTCGCAAATAAATAGGCTTTTGCGACGGGATTGTTTTCCCCGTCGCAAATAGTTTTCCCGCGATGCGCGCCAAATCGCGGGAAAACTATTTGCGACGGGAAAATATTCCCGTCGCAAATAACCGGCGGCGGTAAAAGGTATTTGCGACGAGAATATTTTCTCGTCGCTAATAGTATGTTATTTGCGACGGGTCCCGTCGCAAATAACTATTTACCCGTTGATCGTAATAAATGCGGGCTAAGGTATTTGCGACGGTACCCGTCGCAAATGGGCCCGTCGCAACTAATCTAACCTATAAATACCCTCATCCGTTTTTTCAAATCATTCTCATTCTCTATCTTCTCCTGCTCTCAAACTTGTGTTTCTAAAGTTGAGTTTTTCTTCAGTTTAATTTTTTTCTTCGGAGCTGATATTAAAGTTTTGAAGAACGATCAGAGCAGATCAATTTTCAAGGTATTTATGTTCATTTTAATTTAATATTTATTTTTAATTTTTTATTAGTTTCAATTATTCTTAATTAGTTGTAATTTAATTATGTTTATATTGTTTTCTTACTTAATAAATTTAAATTATTAGTATTGTTCATAGTTAATGGTAATTAGGAATAATTAGTAATAATTTTTAATAATTAAGAATAAATATTAATAATTAGTAATAAATATCAATAATTAGGAATAACAACATTATTACATTATTAGTATATTTTATTATTAATATTAAAATAATATAATTTTTTATATATATACAATTCTCTTTTCATCTGTGTGTTTACTGTCTTCACATGTATTATTTGTATGTGGAGATAGAAAACGCACAGATGAAAGGAGAATTGTATATAAATCAGAAAATTATATTATTTTAATATTAATAATAAAATATACTAATAATGTTATTATTTGTAATTATTGGTAATTATTCCTAATTATTGGTAATTATTCATTTAATTACTAATAATTAGGAACAATTATCAATAATTATCAATAATTAAGAATATTTAGTAATAATTAGTAATAATTACCAATAATTAGTAATAATTAGTAATAATTAGTAATAATTATCAATAATTAGTAATAATTAGTAATAATTACCAATAAGTAGTAATAATTAGAAATAATTACCAATAAGTAGTAATAATTATGTATAATTTGGAATAATTACCAATAATTAACAATAATTAGTAATAATTAGTAATAATTACCAATAATTACCAATAATTAGTAATAATTAGTAATAATTACCAATAATTGCCAATAATTACCAATAATTAGGAATAATTAGGAATAATTAGGAATAATTAGGAATAATTAGGAATAATTAGGAATAATTAGGAATAATTAGGAATAATTAGGAATAATTAGGAATAATTAGGAGTAATTAGGAATAATTAGGACTAATTAGGACTAATTAGGAATAATTAGGAATAATTAGGAATAATTAGGAATAATTAGGAATAATTAGGAATAATTAGGAATAATTAGGAATAATTAGGAATAATTAGGAATAATTATCAATAATTAGGAATAATTAGGAATAATTAGGAATAATTATCAATAATTATCAATAATTATCAATAATTAGTAATAATTAGTAATAATTAGGAATAATTAGGAATAATTAGTAATAATTAGGAATAATTAGGAACAATTATCAATAATTATCAATAATTAAGAATAATTAGTAATAATTAGGAACAATTATCAATAATTATCAATAATTAAGAATAATTTGTAATAATTACCAATAATTACCAATAATTACCAATAATTAGTAATAATTACCAATAATTGCCAATAATTACCAATAATTACAAATAATTAGGAATAATTAGGAATAATTAGGAATAATTAGGAATAATTAGGAATAATTAGGAATAATTAGGAATAATTAGTAATAATTATTAATAATTAGTAATAATTAGTAATAATTAGGAATAATTAGGAATAATTAGTAATAATTACCAATAATTACCAATAATTACCAATAATTACCAATAATTACCAATAATTACCAATAATTACCAATAATTACCAATAATTACCAATAATTACCAATAATTACCAATAATTACCAATAATTACCAATAATTACCAATAATTACCAATAATTACCAATAATTAGCAATAATTAACAATAATTAACAATAATTACCAATAATTACCAATAATTTGCAATAATTAGTAATAATTAGTAATAAATACCTAAAATTAGGAAAAATTAGAAAAAATTAAGAAAAATTAGGAAAAATTAGGAAAAATTCTCAATAATTAGTAATAATTACCAATAATTAGTAATAATTACCTATAATTAGTATTAATTACCAATAATTAGTATTAATTACCAATAATTAGTAATAATTAGGAATAATTAACAATAATTAGTAATAATTACCAATAATTAACAATAATTAGTAATAATTAACAATAATTATTAATAATTACCAATAATTACCAATATTTAGTAATAATTAACAATAATTGCCAATAATTACCAATAATTGCCAATAATTACCAATAATTGCCAATAATTACCAATAATTAGTAATAATTATGAATAATTAGTAATAATTACGAATAATTAGTAATAATTACGAATAATTAGTAATAATTACGGATAATTAGTAATAATTACGAATAATTAGTAATAATTACCAATAATTAGTAATAATTACTAATAATTATCAATAATTAGTAATAATTAGTAATAATTAGTAATAATTAGCAATAATTAGTAATAATTAGCAATAATTACTAATAATTAGTAATAATTAGTAATAATTAGTAATAATTAGGAATAATTAACAATAATTAGTAATAATTAGTAATAATTAGGAATAATTAGTAATAATTAGGAATAATTAGTATTAATTAGGAATAATTAGTATTAATTAGGAATAATTAGTAATAATTACCAATAATTAGTAATAATTATTATTAATTACCAATAATTAGTATTAATTACCAATAATTAGTATTAATTACCAATAATTAGTATTAATTACCAATAATTAGTATTAATTACCAATAATTAGTATTAATTACCAATAATTAGTATTAATTACCAATAATTAGTATTAATTACCAATAATTACCAATATTTTCCAATAATTACCAATAGTTACCAATATTTTCCAATAATTACCAATATTTTCCAATAATTACCAATATTTACCAATAATTAGGAATAATTACCAATAATTAGGAATAACTACCAATAATTTGGAATAATTACCAATAATTTGGAATAATTACCAATAATTTGGAATAATTACCAATAATTTGAAATAATTACCAATAATTAGGAATAATTACCTTATTACATTATTTTTATATTTTATTATTAATATTAAAATAATATAATTTTCTATATTATATACAATTCTCTTTTCTTCTGTGTTTTTTCTGTCTCCACATGTAATATTGGCATTCTTTTTCAAAATTATCAACCTACTCGCCAATGGAGAGGTGAAAGTGAATGTCAATATTACATGTGGAGACAGAATGTGAAACACACAGATGAAAGGAGAATTGTATATAATATAGAAAATTATATTATTTTAATATTAATAATAAAATATACTAATAATGTAATGATGTTATTATTATATAATTAATATTTATGAAAAAAATTATATTAGTATTATTAAAAAAAATAAAAAATCAATATAATATTAAAATTATCAACAGACATATCAAGTTTATTATGCAAAGTACTGTGCAACATCAAGAAACTTGACTGATTGGTGGAGTGTAATAAAAATCAAAATTCGAGACAATCAGTTTAGTCAAAGTGAATGTGCTTTCACTGATGTGCAAAGAATTGAAGTTTTTCAAGAGAGTACTCAAAATCAATCTTTTTTACAAAGAGACATGAGTATCAATGACGACACCCCACATTTAAGAGTCGGTGATGACGATGATGTTAATGATGTCACATATGAATTTGAAACGGTAAGAGATGAAACAACTGTAACTCGAATGGATATCGATGATGTTGAGGAGGAATATGAAGATGACATTGACATATATGAAGATGATGATGAAGATGAACACTGATAGCATTCCATGGTATTTATATACAATCATAATATGTATATATGTATATATAATAGTAATTATCAATTATTTGCTAACATTAACATTTTGTGTTTCAGATGGACGACGCCACATTTCGTGCGTTGGCGGATGCTGACCTGACTTTTGATGCGGATGAGTTGCTGACAGATGACCCTCAGCCTGCAGGCGCTCCAGGGAGTACGCGGAGGGGGCGCGGTCTTGCACGATTGATGATTCCTGACCCCGTCCCCGAGCGACGTCCACGTCTTGGGTTTGATCCACGCACACGGAGGTGTGATAACCTGTGTGATAACCTGTGGATTTGACTAAGATTTCACTAATCTATTCACATAATAAATGTTTATTATTTTTTCAGTTTTCCGCATATAGCAGTCGGACAGGGCAGCGCTATTTTGCGCAACTATTTCTCTCAGCCGTGGACCACATGGGAGCAGATTCCCATTGATGTGCAGAAGGCCATGTTCGGCCATTGGTTGGTACGTACGTAAATAAATAATTTTTATTTTGAAAATTATTTCATTTCTAACTTGATATTTTGATTTATTTGTAGGGTTTATGGTATCCGATCGAGGATACCATGCGTGACGCCATCCACGAGGCATGAGAGGTGGCCATGCGTGATCGCCTTCGTCAGTTTTTGCACAATTTAAGAAAAGCTGCGATGAAGAAAGCAGGAGTGTCAGATTTTGAGGAGTCATGTAGAGCACACCGACTAGAGTATATTTCATCCCATGTACGGGATGGATTATGTGCGCACTGGTTGAGTGGTGCCTTTCAGAGGAGATCATCGGTGGGGAGGCAGAATCGGGGGAGACAGGAGGTGACTCATCGAGCTGAGAGTCGTTCTTTCAGTACTCATAGACAGCATCTGGTACATACATTATTTATAAATATTTTATATAACTATAAATATTAACAGTTTATTTTTTATTCTTATAGGCTGTCGAACACCCCGATATTACAGAGTACGACGTATATCGGAGGATGTATAGTGATCCTGCTACTGGGGAGCTCAGAGGTGATCGTCAGCATCACATCGTGGTCAGTATTATTTGTTTTCAAGTTTAAAAATTAACTGCATATAATATATTCACAATTTTAATTTTAAATTGCAACTATAGGAGTCATATGAGGCCGCAGCGGCACAGGCCCGGCCTGAGAGTCAGGCCGAGTCATCAGATCAGACCACTGCCCGTCAGTTTGATGAGGCGACATGGATGCAGGCCACCCAGTATGCCTTCGAGAAGGGCCGGGTAGTTGGTATCGGCTCTCGACTGACTCCCGGAGATTATTATGGCAGTGCTGCGATGTCGGTGTCCAGCTCGAGAGGAGCTCGTGCATCTTCTTCTACACAGTATGAGGATCAGTTGCGATCTCAGACTGCACAGATAGAGAGTCTCCGACAGGAGCAGGAGCAGATGCGTCAGCAGCATGAGGAGGAGCGTCGACGCCAGCAGCAGCTGTACGAGGAGCAGGCGAGTCGGTGGCAGCAACAGCATCAGGAGCAGATGGAGTACATGCGCCGACTCACTCATGCTTTAGGGATGGAGTTTCCTCCACCACCATCTGCAGATCCCCCACCTCCCCCCTCCTTCAGATTAGAGTTTGTATTTCTGTTATAAAATTTGTGAAATCAAAATATTTTTTTTTCTATTCGTAGTTTCTGTCTCATTATAAAATATTAATAATATTATATTTTTAAATAACAATATTAATATGAATAATAATATTATTTATATTTTATAATATTAAATTATATATATATATATTAAAATTTTATAATATTATAATTTAATTATATTTTTTGTAATACTTGAATTATTTTAATATTTGAATGTAAAATAATTCTATTATTTTTATATTAATTAAAATAACTTATTAATATTTTTTTTATTTATGAATTATAATTGTAATATTATTATATTAATTAAATCATTTATTAATATTCTATTATTTTTTATTTTTGAATTATAATTCTACTATTATTATAGTAATTAAAATAATTTATTATTTTCATTTGTAAATTATAATTCTATTATTATATTAATTAAAATAATTTATTAATAATTTATTTTTTTTATTTTTTTTATAGTATTTGCGACGAGATACTATACCCGTCGCAAATACTAGTATTATTAATAGTTTTTTATTTTTTTTTAAAAATAGTATTTGCGACGGGTCCCGTCGCAAATACTATCAATAGTATTTGCGACGGGATACGATGCCCGTCGCAAATACTAGTATTATTAATAGTTTTTTTATTTTTTTTAAAAATCGTTTTTGCGACGGTACCGTCGCAAAAGGTATTTGCAACGGGACCCGTCGCAAAAACTATTTTAAAAGTTTTTTACAAAAATACGGAATACTATTTGCGACGGGGAGAATGACTGTCGCAAAAAAAGGCTTTAGCGACGGGCCCGTCGCAAATAAGTGTAGTTGCGACGGGCCCCCGTCGCAAAAAGCCAGTTGCGACGGGATCCCGTCGCAAATAGCCCGTCGCAAATACCTGTTTTTCTAGTAGTGATGCAAAGACCGGTGGGATAATCAAAAAATTAAAGACGTGTTAATAAAGTAAAAACAATGTATAACAGAGTTCAAACACACTTTGATGCAGTAAAAACACGTGTGAATCAATGCATACAAACATAAGCCACATCCTATATGGAGTCTAAACAAACCACATAGATAAAATTTCAACAAACATATATTCAAATCATGACTCATGGTGTAAATTACCACTATCCTATATATAAATAAGAAAATTATTTCATTGAAAAACAATCAGAATACCTGAATATGAATAATGGTTTCCTTTATACCTAAAAAATACTGATGATAGGATGGTTGGCCTCACAATCAACCTAAATAGCAAAAAATCATAATTGGATCTACACCCATACTTTTAAAAAGTTAGTATTTGAATATGGAATTACACCCAACTAATTTATCACAGATAAACATGGTTGGAATTCCACAAATAACAAATAACAAATGAAATGTGGTTACAATTATACAGAACACATCAATCCATTGAAAGACATAGCTGACATTACGTCCAGCATACTACAACACTAACAGATCAATTGAGATTTCAAAAAAACTTGATACTAAATAAACGACTAAGTTGGCATCGCACTAGTGCTGGAAATTGATAAACATGTGTAACTTACATAAAAAATACCAATGACAACATGGTTGGCCTGATAGCCAACCTAAACACCAAAAATCATAATTGGATCTACATCCATACTTAAAAAAATAAGATTCGAATATGGAATTACACCCAATTAATTTATCACAGATAAACATGGTTATAATTCTACTAATAATAAATAACAAATGGAACGTGGTTGCAATTACACAAAACACATCAATCCATTGAAAGACATGGCTGACATTACGTCCAACGTAATACAACATTAACAACTCAATTGAGATTTCAAAAAAACATAAATACAAAATAAATGACTAAGTTGGCATCGCACCAGTGCTGGAAATTGATAAACATGTGTAACTTACCTAAAAAATACCAATGATAGCATGGTTGGCCTAATAGCCAACATAAATACTAAAAAATCACAATTGAATCTACACCCATACTTAAAAAAAGGATTCAAATATGGAATTACACCCAACTAATTTATCACAGATAAACATGGTTAGAATTCCACCAATAATAAATAACAAATGGAATTTGGTTGAAATTACACAAAACACATCAATCCATTGAAAGACATAGATGGCATTATGTCCAACATAATACAATAGCAATAACTCAATTGATATTTAAAAAGAACCTAATACAAAATAAATGTCTAAGTTGGCATCACATCAGTGCTAGAAATTGATAAACACGTGTAACTTGCACTGATTGTTTCCATATCATTTATATTCAAAAACATGTTTGACAGAGATAACTAAAAGGTTGAAAAGTGTATGATCATCTTCAAATCAATTTGATCATCTTGTTGATCATGGAATTGAGGTTGTATGAAAAAATTTGATAGTCTAAGTGAAACAAACTGATCAAGATTATTCACGAAAAGATGAACTAAAGATCATATCATTGATTGAAGACCATCATCCCCTAGTGCCTTAGAATGGTGCATGAACCATAGAACATTGACAACCTAAACCTCATGTATATCACTAAGTAATTTAGTTTTCATCTTCAAATACACCATCTGGTGGAGACACTCATCCACTTCTATCAAAATGATAAACTATTCAAATTTGAACACAATGTGTCACAAAAAACGGTGACCAACCATTTAATAGCATCACTAAAATCCACCCACTGCTACTCTAAACTCTTTAGCTTATTAATAAAATTCATTTTCCTCCTAGAAGATACCTTTTAATGAAAGAAGATAGTATTATAGTTCCCTTCATGCAAGATTCCTTTCGATGAAAGAAAGCAGTATTCTGGTCCCCTTCATGCAAGGGCATCTCACTTGATTGAAGCTTCTAGTATTACTCCTATGGATCAATGCATCAATATGTTGATCCAAAAAATGAAATATCTTAGGTGAAACCCTGCCATAATCCCCACATAATCCTCTCAATTCATTGGATTTCAAGGTTAAGGTTCTAATTGTTTATATCTCCCAAGATTACAAATCAAAATCTCCAACCTGAAGCTTATGAAGTATTCCTTCACTCCCTTAAAGCCACGCCTCCTTGATAATATGTTCGTAGTTTTTATATTTTAACCACAAAGTATCAATTTTAAAACTCCTCTTTATAGGCTAGGAAACATTACCTCTACTGAAATTCAACACAATTGGCTTATGGTCCAAGGTAATAGAAAAAAGATGAGTCACTTTAGAGGTGGGGAAATCCTCCATCCACTCAGCTAAAGCCAAGTACCTATCCAAACTTTCATAAATATTATCATCAACTTATTATCTTGGTCACTATGTATTGGGAATCAATACCTTCTTAGTAGATGGACAAATGAATAATGTCTAGTTTTCTATGTATTTAGGATGAAAATAAATTGTGTGCTTGAACACCTCGATACTATAATTGTGTTGTCACGAGAACATAAAAATGAATATGTTCTAAAGTTCCATGTAGTATCTGGAATCTGAAAAATTCATTACTATCTAACAATCCTGATATTTCAATCTTATACAGTATGATATATCACATGATTCTATGATCAATATAGAGAATCATAGTTTTCAAATCAGTTAACAAAATCAGTAATTTCAAAAAATTACAATAGACCATAACACCAATCAACTGAAATAATAAATTATCATGTACTCCCGAACAATATTAATATAAACTTTATTAGAAGAAAACATTTCCTTATAACTAAATTTACATGACCTCAATACACTTATAACTAAAATCTTCTAGAGTATTAATAAAATTACAACATATTTTAAATAAGAACATAAAAATGAAAATGATTCAATCAAAATACAGCGAATCAATGAAAAATAATCCACACCTGGATAATGAAAACATTCCTACAATAGGAAAAATCATGGATTCTCTAAAGACACATTTACCTTTCTCAACTGAATTTAGTCATCATATCCATAATAAAGTTTTCTCTGTCTAGTGCCTTGATCCCGTTCAAATTCTCTGAAGGAAGTACCACTCTTGATAACTCTTACTCCACTACAGTGAATGACAGGGAATCTTCTATAATTTTATAATTATATAGCCATTGAAATAATTAATTAGTCTCCCTCTTCAAATCTACAACCATTATCATGGAAAATGGATAATGAAAGCATTCCTACAATAAAACCATCATACAAAAAGTATCCCAACCATAACAAAACATTCCAAAGAAAAAGAGAACCAGATACAAAAGCATTACATTTTCATATTTTTTACCTGCACAAGCTTCAACCCTGTTCAAATGCACCACTTTCATCCACTGTTAAGCTCTCAGAATTAGGCTTGAAAATTTTCAATGGAACTGCATCCTCAGTCTATCTAATCTTTTCACTTTCAGCCACTGGTGTATGAAACCTGCATTCATAAGGAAATCATGAATACACTCATGTATGAATTTGTATTAAAGCGATCATGTACCTCAAAAATAAAGCTTCCATCCTCAATAAGCTTCATTGATCGTAATTCAACCCCCTTCACGCCTCATCCAATATTGTACTACCACATGAGCACCTATATGATGTCATGCACCATAAATAAATAATTATTTATTTTATCCAAAGTGGAATAATTTATCAAAACTCACCAGGAATCATTGTCGCACCAAAACAACCTCCAAAGACATGTGATCAACCTTCCAAGACATCCTCTATGAAAGCCGAGAAAACTCCCCACCATCTTCACCAAATTCCACTATGATAAGTTGGAATCATCACCCATTCCCTACCAAAATATCACTGAAATTAGTAGTCATCAATGAAATGATATAAAAATGGATAATAATAGAAGAACTCAACTTAAATTACCATCAAAACACACTAATAACCATCTCCTCTCTAGAGGAATCAATGATGGGTTGTAGGTGATCGTGATGAGATTAATCAATCATCAGGATGAAGCTGGATGTGGTGAAATGGGGTAGAGGAAGGTGGAAAAAAAGCTTCTATAATGTTATAACCACATAGGCATTAAAAGATGTAATCTCTATCCCTCTTCAAATCTATAACTATTATCATGGAAAATGGATAATGAAAGCATTCCTACAATAAAAAAATCATGTGAAAAGTATAATGACCATAAAAAAACATTCCAAAGACAAAGAGAACCAAATACAAAAGCATTACATTTTCAGATTTGTTCCCTACATAAGATTCATCCCTCTTACAATGCACCACTTCCAACCACTGTTAAGATCCTAGAATTAGGCCTTAAAATTTTCACTCAATGGAATTACATCCTCAGTCTATCTAATCTTTCCGCTTTCAGCCACTGGTGTGTGAAACATGCATTCATAAGGAATTCATGAATAAAATCATGTATGGATTTGTACTAAAGGTATCATGTACCTCCAAAATGATGTTTCTATCCCCGCTAAGCTTCATTGATCCTCAACCAAGACCCTTATTTCCTTATCCATGTTTTTATTGCCACATGATCACCTATATGATGTCATACATCATAAATAAATAAATATTTATTTTATCCAAAAGTGGCATAATTTATCAAAACTCACCAAGAATCATTGTCGCACCAAAACAGTCTCCAATGACATGTGATCAACCTTATAATAAATCCTCCATGAAAGTTGGGAAAACTCCCCATCATCTTCACGAAATTCCGCTATGATAATTTGGAATCATCACCCATTCCCCTACGAAAATCACACTGAAATTAACATCCATCAATGAAATGATATAAAAATGGATATGAATAGAAGAACTCACCATAAATTACCATCAAAGAAAACTAATAATAGTAAGAGCATACTCCAAAGAATAATGTAACAACTCCGGTTTTATAATTTTATCGATGCTTTTCAGAAGCATAATCCAACCCTTGCAATTTCACGTTGGAGAATTGAATATCACTACATTTCTAAGTTAGATTCCCAAAAATCTGGGCACAAAATTTGTTTTCTTCAAAGGGAAAATTCTAAAAAAGGAAAAAATCAACAATATCACAAAAAAACTAAGTCTAACTTAATGAGTGATGGGAAATAAAATCCCATGTCCCATGTAAATGACAATAATAAGTAATGCACATGATACATTTGATAAAACATTAAAAGTATACAATTTTTTCTGAAACTCGATCTTTACCACTAAAATATATGATCAAAAAAACCATAAAAAATGTTGAGTTTCTACCTTCACACTGATATTCAACTCCGAAACATCAGATGAATTATTCGGCAATGCTGGGAATGAATAAAATAGAATAAAACGATAAAGAAATCACAATCTCATGTAAATGACATCAATAAGTAATGCACATGAGATATTTGATAAAATGTTAAAAGTACATGATTTTTTCCAAAACTCGATCTTTACCACTCAAATATATGATTATAAAAAACATACAAAATGTCGGTGTTCTACCTTCACACCGATCTACAACTCTGAAACGTTGGCTGGCTTCTTTAGAAATGCCAGGAATGAATAGAACATAATAGAATGATAAAGAAATCACAATCCAAAATGATCAATAGGACACCTAGACCTGTAAACTTTAGTCACTAGTGAGAGTAAAGAGAATAAAAATAAAAACAATAACAATGATGAATGGATTGGAAAATAGATCAGAGCAAAGACATATTAATAGAAAATACCTAATGCTGGAGTAACCAAAATAAAGAATAGACTAAATCCATTCAAAGTCATTTATTCTTTGTCTTCCCCTCTTTGGTCCTTCACTTTGGAAACTACCGTTCGGATCACTATTGAGAGTGTGGGTGCCAAGGTGGAGGTCGGGGACCGAGGTGGAGGAGGTGAAGTCAAAGGAGGAGGCCGAGGTGAAGGTGGAGGTGGGGAATGAGGTGGAGGTAGAGGAAGAGGTGAACACCAAGGGGAATGAGGAGATGAAGGTGTAGAAGATGGATTTGGAGGATAATGGTTTGGAGGATAAGGATTCAGTAGAGAGAGGTGGATTCAGTAGACGAAGAATCAGGATCAGAGAGGAGAAACATGAATAGGGATTGTGAGAGATTTAGGAATAGGGACCGTGAGGGATTCAAGAAGGGGATAGGCAGTAGGAGGGGAGGGGGGAGGGGAGGAGGTGGAGGTGGTGAGTCATAGGTACAACCGTAGACAGAGGCGATGACGGTGAGACAAAGGCAGAGACGATGAGGTAGAGGCGGCGACTGTGAGGTGGAGGCAGGGATGCAGGAAGGAGGATGGGATAAGGGGGAGATGAGAGGGATGGGTAGGAGATGAGGTTGGGGAAGGAGAGTTAGGGGGTAGGGGTATAGTGTGGAGGGAGAGCGGAGTTGAAGGGGAGGTTGACACGTAGCGGAGAAAAGATGTGGAGGAGACACATGTCCATGGGAGGGATGCACTATAATATAGATAATAGATGTTATAAAGGTCCATAGGTACTAGACAATTAAAATCACAGTGAAACAAAGGTTCCATGACTAATCTAAAAGTTTTTTCATGGAACTACTGATTATACTAATGTTGTGAAATGATTTCATGGTTTATGCCAACCATTAATCACGTTAATAAAACTTGGGTTTGAAATGAAATGTCTACTATTAATACAATGTTGGGGATATTGGTGGATAATGGTATGGTTTTTACTTAGATGATAGTAGACAGAGATCATTGATAGCGGTTCTAGGTGTAGTGGAAGCGTCTTGGTGAGCGAAATGACCATAAAAGGTTTTGTCGATTAGATAAATTATTCGTAAGTTGTGGATGATGTAAACGTTATGACCAATTAAAATTTTCCACCGAATATTGACATAAGATAACCCAAAACTCGAAGATAATCTTTGAATGTTAAATTAATAATTAATTTATATTATATCTTAAAAAGGAAATACATGATCTAAATATATTTATGCAATGAAGATATTGATTGTCTGAAACCATTTTCAGACCACCTTAGTTGTGCTTGTAGGATCCAACTGTAGAATTCCTCTAGTGGTGATACATACGTTCTCCTTTCATCTCTGAATAATCACCGATAGAACGTCGGGTGCTAGTGCGAAAGATCAATAATTTTTGTGTTGCTTATCCTGGTTGCTCAGGATCCTTCGGGCTAAGGTTTTTTTCTCATTCTTGAGAGAAGGAGAAAATGAACAATTTGAGAGAGAAGTGTGTTGTGCACAACGATATCGATTCTCAATTTTTCGATTAACTCTACACAATAGACATAACCATCTATTTATAGAATTATAGTTTATATTAAAATATTATTTAATTGCGTATCAGCCCTTCAATAGTATAATAAACCATTTCTGACCTCATGTGATATAATAACAATAATAATATTATTTTATGGTGTGCACTAACTCACATAATGATGATATTATTTTACCAACTTATAAATTAATATTTGTCATCAGACACGAACTTGGTCCGCTCAGATTCCTCGTCATCTATTAATAGGTAAATATTTATTTATAAAAAAATATCTACAATTGATAAAACATGAATAAAATTATTCATCGGTATTAAAAATAATATTTATTCTATTAATTAAATTCATATATAGTTTAATCGAGATCAATTAAAACACTTAGCATGTGACCATCTAGGATTTTTTCTCATTGACATTAGGCGGGCTTGTTAAAGTCCAAGATTACCATCAAGAAACAGATAAAGGAACCCAAGAGAAAGAACTTAATATCACAACATCAACAACTAGATACGAACACTCACTATGTAATATCATTCATTTGTCTCAACATCTCTTCAAGCACGTTACGAATCCATATAATCAACCTATATGCTTGATACATTTTTCTTTGACTATATGAAATAAACACATCATCACATCATGACCATTATATTTAAGATGATGGTTCTATTCCAATCAAAGGGTCGAGATATCAACTTCCATAAAGATAGAAGAGAAAAGTCTTTCTTTGACTTATCTATTAATAACATGTCATTCGTGACGCACCCAACATACCCTACTTCCCGCAAACATATGGTGTCACAGTTTTGGTTAGTAAATCTTAGTGCGTGAGTCATGACATGAATCAATGATAATATTAATGTATAAGGACCATTACACACACTCACTATAGTGACCCATAATTTTCATACATGGATATTGCATCTTTTTAGATGAATACTCAACACATTACAAAAGTAAATGATTGAGAATCATAATAGTTTAGTGTCTTTGGAAACTTGGAACACAATCATATAATTTGGTGAAAGATCTTAAATATATCCCACAATGATCTTATCACATTGTACTCCTCTTAGGCATACCCTACTTAAACCTTTTTTCATAATCAGGGGAAGGAAACGTAAGAAAGGGTTAACTCATATTCTCAGTAAGGGTAAACATAAAAGATATCAATTTATGATCATATAAAAGAATAAGATAAGTATAAGGTTATGTTATCATGAACATAACCTTAAAAGTTCATACCTGACCTATCACGAATCATAAACATAAGTCGTGGCATACAACTTCATCATTTCAAAAAATATGGGCCATGAGAGTGAGAAATAAATCAAACATGAACCATAATCTCATGTCATAAAAGTGTGACACCATCATAAATATAGAAAACCATTATGTGTGTCAAGGTTAATTACCAAGACCATAAACACAGTGGATCAAGACGCACTTGTTTCCCATTGTGGATTAGGACGTACCTGTTTCCCATTGTGGAGTAGGACACACCTATTTCACATCGTAGATCAAGTCTGTTACCTTGTTTTCCATTTTTATATCATGAGATATAAATCTTTACCCAATGCATTGAAGGAAGACATAGGTCTCACTCATCAAATAATGAAAACCATACATATGTTTACCATAAGTTTATAAAAAATTCATCATAGTATAACCCATTAAATGAAATAGGTTTCATAAACATTTTTTCATGGTATAATCCATGGAATCAAAATGAGTTTCATAAACAAATTTTCATCATAATCATAAACCATTCAAAGAAATAATAAGAATGATATCCTTGGATCATATCCCCAATACGACATAGGTAACATCAATAGATGAAATCTTACATGGAAAATAATTTTGAAAGGATCATTTAAAACATTTATTGAGGAAAATAACATTTCCTCTTTGAAAAATGATTTTTTAAAACATAAAACATTTTGAAAACCTTTTTATTTAAAAAAACCTTGAAAAGTTATTATAATATCTTGAAAATTCCATGTATTTTTTTATTATATGAAATTATTCTAAGACCACACGCTCTGATGACATGTGATTCCGAGGCCCGATGAGCTCGGAACAGAATTTTGAACTTTTTTAAGGTACGTTCAGTAAACCTGCGGGCGAATTTTTCTAAATTTTGAACTGGTGATCAGATCGAAAATTTGAGGGCAACGTTGAACTCAGAATGCCGTGATTCTCCTAGAAATGACTTAACTTCGGCCGGCAAGGGCCGAGCGGAAAAGTTATTTTTCAGAAAATTTGATAAAAATAATAAAATAATTTAAAATATTTTTATTTATTTATTTTCTCACCATTGAGTGGCGGAAAATGACGCTGTGATGCAGCGATGAGGCGACGACGAGGCACATTAATGGAGGGTCAATAATGGCTCGTTTGTAACCACGACGTTATTATTTTAATGTCTCATTAAATGTGGCTCATTTAATAAGCATCATTAATGGGCGCAACGTCGCTGAAGTTTTTATTTATTTTAATAAACCAACGTTTTAAAGTTTAGGAATTAACAAACCTGAGGAAATCTTTGACGAACCGCCAGCATAATCCCTCTCCAATGAAGAATGAAGAACAAAGCGACGAATGTTGGAGGATCAGATCCGGAGGTTGGTAAGCGGCGATGCACGCCAACGAACACAGATTGACGATGACGCGAATCACATCCTTCATCATCAGTTGATCCAATGAATCCAGGTAGGGGTTTATGAATTCTTTGAATTTGATGATTTCTTCCTCGTTCTTGAAAATTTACAATGAACGTAGATCAACCGACTAACGGGTTGATCCGCGAATCTCTCATTCTTACGGGTGGATATTGTGCAGGGGTTTGATTTGGGGTTTTTCAAGATGTGTGGTTATCATCATGGTTATCCCCATGATTAAACTATAATGCGGAGGGCACGGGCTGACCCGAACAAGGCTCGATCCCTCCGCCATAGTTTTTCTTATTGTGTTCTTTGAAGTTGACTGGACAACTTGTCAGTAAGGATAATTCGAAGGCTTTGCGGTGATGGTGGCGCCCTACGGAGACTGTAGGCGCAAACGACTCCAAAAACGGACCACTAGAGCGACTCTGGTGGCCTGTCGAAGGCACCGTAGACGCACCGGCAACGACCATAGGTGGAGGGTAGCGGTGCACAACGGTGGTGAGGAGACGCGGCGTCGGGCACCACGTGGAGGGACGACCCACATCCGGGATGTCTGGTGGCTGGCGAGCCACGGTCTGTCAACCGCGGCTGGAGGAGTCCCCACGTCCACGGGGCCAGCGGGGGCCGGATGCGGTGTGGCTGCCGCATCCCGGCTGGACAACGCACCACCAGCCGTCCTTGCGGCCGGACCTCAGGATGGCGGGCCGCACCCCCAGCAAGCGGGTCGGACCCACGCCGGCGGGCTGGACCCACACCCAGTAAGCCAGACCTACACCGACATGCTAGACCCACTCCCTTCGGGCTGGGCTGGATGAGACTGGGTCACCAGGCGACCCGGTGGGCTGGACCCTCAACCAAACCGGGCCGGGTCCAGTGAGGCCCATTGGGCCTGGCCCACTGGCCAGGACGAACCAGACTGACCCCAAACCAAATCAGGTCAGGTAAATTCCATCTAATTGAACAAAATCATTTAGGGACCCCCAGGTCAGGTTGGTCGGGTCGGTACGACCGGGTCAGACTGGGCCCAGACACAACCGGCCCCCTGTTTACTAAAACGCCCGTATCTTGCAAACCGCACGTCCGATTGATGCATCGTCAGTGGAATTGAGACCCTTGTGATGGAGAAATACTTATGATATACTCTACTTGAGTTTTGTTAGAGGTTTAAGTATGATCGGGTTGGATCAGACTCTAATCCAACCAGGCCCTTTTTATTAAAAAGCCTACAACTTACAGATCGGGCATCTGATCGATGCGCTGTCTGTTGCATTGGAACCCTTACGACAAGATGTATATTTGGGTTACTTCTAAGTGAGACTTCATGGTGGTTGAAATATGAATGATGGATTGAGGAGAAGAACCTTTGGAACTCATACGTACAAGGTGCGAAAATCTTGTGGCTGACTGTCAGGTGAAGAGCGACCCTTCGTGGATCGACAAGTGAGAGACCCTCCGTGGATCAGCAATGGCGCGACCCTACATGGATCGGTAATGGCATGAACCTCCATGGATTAGTAAGAGAGAGACCCTCCGTGGATCATCAATAGCGCAAAACTCCGTGGATCAACATGAGAGCAACCCTCTGTGGATCAACAGTAGCGTGACCCATCATGGACCAACCATAGAGCGACCCGTCGTGGATCAACGGTAGAGCGACCCTTTATGAATCGGTAGTGGAAAAACCATTCTCAGATTAGCAGTTTAGCCTCTCAATAGAATAAGATGATCTAGTTTATGACTAATCATCTTTATTCCCATTCTTTAAGTTGTATACCTGGTGTGAGCTATCTTTTACTTTGTTCTATGTGTTTGAGATCTTGCTTGGTGGTATTACCTATGTGGTGTTTTCCTTTATGGATTACTGGGATACCTTCAGGTGTCTCGGGGTCCCTACTGATCATTGTTATACTCACCCCTGCACGGGCTTCGCTTGCACCTATTGTGTCTTGTGCAGACGACATACAACTTTAATTGGGACTTTAGGGATCCAGGATGAGACGGTGCTTAGAGGTGGATCAATAGACGTGGTGTACTGTAGTGACATACGATGGAGAGATGTACCTATCCTTCAGGTAGGATCCTTGGCGGATGAACTCCGGAGCTTGTACTTCTTTTTCTATAGTTTCCTTTCAATTGGTATTGTATTCTTTCCCCTTTAATTTCAATTTACACACTTTACTCTAAGTAGTGGTACTTTATAGTGGTGGTATTACTTTTCTTTCCTTAGTGGTTAGATTTGTGAAGTTCTCCCTATCTATGTGTCTATAGGTTTAAAGGCAATGTCTTCCCTTTTTGGGATACGTCTTTCTGGTGCTAGTCACCAGCCCCTGGCCTATAGAAGGTGGGTTTGGGGTAGTCACGACATGAGCCCTGGGGGACAAGTTGTGACACTTATAAAGGAAGCTTTGAAAATCATTTAAAAAATTATTTAAAACATAAAACATGTTCAAAATCCTTTTCCTTGAAAATGATATCAAAAGATAAATTGAAAACATTTTTTATTTTTTTTATAAAATATGCATTTGGAAGAAAACACATTTTCGACTAAAGAGAGAAAAAAGATGAATTTTCTTAAAAACATTTTTTTATTATATTAAGTACCAAAGAGTGGTAAAATGGTACTAATACATGAATATATAATGAATAACCAGAATAGAAGAAAATTAATGAGATTTTTTGAGAGGTAGATTATGAGATTTCAATATTGGATACTTAATCATAAACAATCTTGATAAATGATGAGATTGTAACATAAAATCTTTACCACTTTGGTAACATTGAATCATAAGCACCATGAAGGAATAATATAAAATGAAACTTAAAATATCACGAAGATTAATAAAATCATAATATTACATGTTAAAGGGTCTGAATATACACCTTGTGAAAGAATATAGGTGTATAACATAACATGCATCTCAAAGAAGGAAAATTGAGACAAAATTCTTTTACCGCTTTAGTAACATTTTAACTATAAACCCCATGGAAGAGAGATCCTAAAATGGATATATAAATCCCAATAATTATCAATGGTAGAATCATAAAATAAATTAATGGTAAGTATACACATAACATAAAATAAATAGTTGGTGAACATTGCATGCGTCTCATGGAAGTAAAAAGTGAGACGAAAATCCCTTACCTTAAGTCTTGACTTTCTTCGTACTTGTTCAAAACTCATGTATAATAAATATAAGTTTATTATACATATATTATATAACCATATATATATATATATCATACCATATATTATTTTCTTATGACCTTTTATTACTCGTTTATTAAAAATTTCATGATAAACTCATATTTTGGGTAATAACTAATTTGTTTTTCGTAAATTTTTTGATTTGTTATATTTTTGGTTCCCTTAATTTAATCATGATTTCATTATCTACAGAATGATAACCATGATATAAATATCATATATATTCAGTGTATATGTATTTATAATAATCTATAAAATATATAAATAGGAAATGAAATACACTGTTCATGGTGATGGTAGGTTGTACGTACGCATGAACGTTGTTTCCATTTTCTTATCAGATTGAAAGAAAGAAAAGTATATGATATATATATATATATATATATATATATATTATCATTCTAGTAGCATTTTTATGTCATATATATCATATATGTTTATTAAACTCATACTTAATACATTTCATGTAAATCATGAATGAATCAAATCGCTTCGCAATACGGTAGTCTACCATACACACGAGCGACATTATCGTATTCTCAAAAAATGGAAAACATGAAAGTATGTGTGATATAATAGTTCAAGAATCATAATATGTCATGACCTATCCCAGAGGGGCTTGTGCTGTGACTACCCCAAGCCCACCTCCAATAGGCTAGGGGTTAGTGACTAGCATCGAGTAGGAATATCCCACAAATTAGAGGCATTAATATAAGTACCACACACACACATCTCCAAGACACAAATGCTGAAATGTAAAAACACTAAGTAAAAAATGCATGAAAACCACTAAGATCCTACAATAGAGTATGACAGGAAGTACAATAAAGTAAATAGTTCCAGAATATAAGCCCACCAAAAAGAATCTGTAAAAAAGTCCAACAAAACATGGTGATGTGTTTCCCGTGTTGTCCTAGTCTAGGTAAGTGAATTCACAAGTTCTTGAAACTCATCTGAAAAAACCCTACCTGATCCAACCATAAGGCAATGGTACTATAGCTGTTGTCTGAAGCTACATGAGTACACCTCGTCTATCTGGCCTTGATAAGCACCGCTTGGTCCTAGTCCACCCAGGACTCCATCAAAGGGTCGATCATTTGTACAAGACATGACACATATGGGAAAATCACATGAAGGGGTGAGTATAATAATACCCAGTAGGACACCCTGAAAACCACAAATAAAAATACCACGAAGAAAATACCACAAAGGAAATAACTTTCAGCTCCACACAGGTATATGTTAGTATAACATATATCGAGGAAATATAGATATACTCATGAGAAACACCATGCCATCAGGTGGTCTTATCCAAGTGTCAGCCATAGTATTCTGCTTGAAGAATTCTCATTTCGGGAGATCTCACTCCCCGAGCCATGTTATCATCAGAGACACTCATGAAGAGGTTTATCTCATTTAGGACCTTCCCAAATGAGAACGTATTGGTAAAGAAATATTATGATACCACAGAGAGGGGATCCTACCCAAACACTTTGGGGGATACCATAGACCCAATATGGATTAATTCGCAATGTAGGGGATCATGCTCAGTCACACTGGGGGATACCATAGACCCTACCGATGCATCCCACTAGGTGAAGGATCAAATCCCTAATCATGGAGGTTGTGTGATTCCAAAAACTCCACTAAGGTTGATAAATGATCTCACTATAGTCCCAAGGAGGGACGCCTAACTCTATTTGGGACTCGTCCTCTAGAGTGGATTACAATCCTGTGATGTGGACATAATGCCATACTAAACCATCGAGGAAAGAACCAAAGGAAACACTCTCACCCTATACTGGTCTAACAAAAAACTCAAAATAATATGCTAAAAGGACCATCTCATCGCTAGGGTCCCAACACCATAGACGGATCGTCAAACAGACACACCGTTTGAAAGTTATGGGGGTTTGAAGTTTCAAAGGACGGGGGGTCGCTGTGCACGTGGACAGACTCACAGTCGGTCCCCCAACTATGGCGGTCCACCACCTGGACATACCACCCCACGACTTCCAAGGTGGTCTGCACCCCCAGCTTCCATGGCTTCATAGTAGCTGGATCGACCGTGGCTCACGGTCGACCACCACGGTCGACCGTGGCCCAGCTCCGGCTTGATCGCCCTGGGTCTAACCTGACCCACTAAACCAGCTTTGCCTGGCCTGCATGGCCCGATCTGCTCGCCCCGCCTGGCCTAGACACACCCCACTCCACACGGCCTGGTTTCACCTCGCATCCCCTACGACTACCACACATGACCTCTTCCATGATCTGCTTCCATCAGCTCCCACGCGACCACCCACCGCGCCACCTCGCCATCGATGCCCCTACCACCTCCGATCGTCACACCACCGTGCCGCCTCACCGGATCACCATGCCAGACTTGTGCCAGTGGCCCCTTTTGTGGACCACCGAGCCACCTTTTATGCCCAAATATCAAAACGGTTGTAGATCTGGGTTCATCGAGTCCCAATCTATATACATATGACCTCTAGTGTCAGTTTGGCTCCAATTCAGGGGTCTGATAGCATTCGGAGCCACCCGACAAGTCGAACCATGGCCACATGGGTCCAAAAGTGAAGAATGCAAACAAAAAGGGAGAGAAAAACATAAGAACACCCTAATTAATGAACCTAAACCTTGTTTGTGTTGGCCTCAATCCATTCTTGTTAGACGGGGAATGAAGAATGAATAACTAATTAAGAAAACTCCCCAAAATAAACCCTGAAATCATAACCTTCCCTTAATGATCGAACTGTAGATCAATATATTCATGTATTGAATCATGTTAATCATGAAAATCAGGAACATGGAAAGATCACAATGAAAATAACCGCCCTAACTCAATTTGGACCAGTCACTGATGAAGGATCGTTGCGTCGTTGTCATCGTCTACGAGATTCCTTCAAATCAGTCATGCGTCGATCGTCGATCCATGATCTGTCACCATTTGTTGAGAGAGTTTTTCTCCAAATATTGGAGGAATTCTAGGGTTATGGTGATAATATTAAATTCCTAACAAAGGTTTAATAAAAAGGAAATGTCACTGCACCAAAATAACTTTTTATTTAAATTATTTAATGATGATTACATCCTTTTCGAGTTTTTCCACAGAATACCAACATCGACCAAAGTTAAGTTTCACCTAGGGTAAATTTTTCATTCTGAGCTCAACGGTGCCCTCATATTTTTGATTCGGTAAACCATTTAAGTGTTATTTTACTTTTTTTAGGAAAACTGTTCACACGTGCTATTAAAAGTTTAATATTTTTCAAACAATTGTTCTGAAAAAACAGACCTCAGAATAACAAGCTATATTAGCACCTGGTCTCAAAATCAATCCATATAATTTATAAAAATAATAAATGAAAAAATATGAGATGTTACATTCTCCCCACCTTGGGGCTTTACATCCCCAAAATCCAAACAAAATGCTACACAAAAAGATGAGGGTACTAAGAATGAATTTGATCCTCCTGCTCCCATGTTCTCTCCTAAAGATTCCCATGCTATCACTAGACACACACCAAAGGAATCGACTACCCACAAAGGATCCTCTCCCAATGATCCTCGATCTCCACTAGGTACTTAGCGAAAGTACCTCCATCCTCGATGTCCAGCTCGTCCTAGTCGATGATGTGCGATGACTCATGCACGTACCTCCTCAGCTGCTACACATGGAAGAAGTCATGTACCCGATCTAACTACAATGGTAGATCCAAGTGGTACGAAGCCTCTCCAACACTATGAAATATCTATAAAGGGT
Source organism: Viscum album (assembly GCA_963277665.1). NCBI lineage: Eukaryota > Viridiplantae > Streptophyta > Magnoliopsida > Santalales > Viscaceae > Viscum > Viscum album. The sequence continues at coordinate 2,100,883,814 of OY728152.1, forward strand.
CGATGAACCTCAAAGATAGCTTTTCACCCCAACCAAATCTCTGTAATCCGCGTCAAGGTGAGACCTGAAGGAACATGTGGTCTCCTTCCTCGAACTCCAAAGGCCTCTGCTGCTTATTATCATAAGACATTTTTTAGCTCTGTGCAATCTTCATTCACTCATGGATGATGTTCACCTTCTCTATAGTAGCTCGCACAAACTCTGGGCCCACGAGTGCTGACTCTTATAGGTCGGTCTAGTAAAGTGGCGACCTGTAAGGTCGCTCGTACAAGGCCTCAAATGGTGTCATACAAATGGTGAAGTGATAGATATTTTTGTAAGAAAACTCTACCAGTGGTAAGTGATCCTCCCAAGTACATCCAAAATCCAATATGCATGCCTGTATCATGTCCTCCAGAACCTAAATGGTCTGCTCAATCTGGTTGTCTGTCTGTGGGTGAAACGTTGTGCTTAAGTGCAACTAAGTCCCACTTGCCTCCTACAATCCCTTCCATATATGGGATGTGAAGTGAGCATCATGATATGAAATTATCATCGATGAGACTCCATGGAGTCGAACTATATCCTATACAAGATCTCTACTGAACTCTTCCCCTGGATAGCTAGGAAGTGGGCCGACTTGGTAAGTCATTCAATGATCACCCAAATGGCATCGTGTCCCCTGAAAGTATGTGGTAAACTTGTATCTAATTCCATAAATTTCTCATCCCACTTACATTATGGAACCTCAATGGGTCGAGCTAAACCCACTGGAACCTGGTGTTTATCCTTCACTTGTTGACAAGTGAGGCATCTAGAGACAAACTCTGCAACTCCCTTCTTCATACCAGGCCACCAAAACTAGCGTCAAAGGTCCTGGTATATTTTTTCCACACCTGGATGTACTACCAAATGGGATTTGTAAAACTCCCTCAAAACCTCTTCTCGTAATATTGCTGGTACAACTGTTCACCCTCTAAAAAGAACAATGTGCTCCCCACCTTTCAAATATTCATCAGGGGCATGCCCTATGGACATCTGAGCACGTAAAGTCTCACAGTTGGTGTCCCTGAGCTATGCCTCCCTAACTCACTATAAGAGTGGAGGAGTGAAGACCATAGAATGGAGGTAAGCTACCCCATCACCATACACAAAGGATATCTTCAAACAGGATAACTGCTCTAATGCCTCATTCAGCAACTGTAATATAGATCTCCTACTGAGAGAATCTGCCACCACATTCCCCTTTATAGGAGTATAAAAAATCTCAAAGTCACAGTCTTTAAGGAACTCTATCCATTGCATCTGTCTCAAGTTCAGATCCTTATGATAGAAGATACACTTGATACTCTTGTGATCAGAGTAGATGATAAATCGCTCGCCCATCAGGTAGTGTCGTCACATCTTCAATGCAAATACTACTGCTACTATCTCAAGATCATGGGTTGCATAGTTCTACTCATGTGGCCTCAACTGACGTGAACTATAGAAAATCATTGATTTACCATATATTAGGGTACAACCAAGCCCAATACCTAATGCATCGTAGAACACCACGTACTCGAAACTCTCCTATGGTAATCTCAAGATGGGAGCACTCATCAACCTCTGCCTCAGCTCCTGAAAGCACTATTGGCACTTCTCTGTCCACATGAAAGGCTTCCCCCTTTCATGTAAACACTACTACAAAAATGGGCAAGGGAAGCACCCCCTTATATCAGCGCTAAACAAAACCGCTGATAAAACGACCCTTTATCAGTGCTTTTTTAGCGCTGATAAAGAGTACCATTATCAGCGCTAAAAAAGCGCTGATAAAGGTAGTCTTTATCAGCGCTTTGTTAGCACTGATAAAACCTTAGTCCATTTTTTTATAAAGTCAGTCGCACAATGCCCTCGTTTTATTGCGACCTAAAGATCTCGTGGTACTGGAAACCTGCGACTCCCCTATGCCGCCCGCTGAGTTTGTGTTGCCGGACCTCTGCCACCCTCGCTTCTCGTTGCCAAAACTCCGCCTCCCACTGAGTTCGCGTTGCCGGACCTCCGCCGCCCGCTGAGTTCGCGTTGCCGGACCTCCGCCACCCTCGAGCTTCGGTTTTCCGGACCTCACTTTAAGGCATGTTTTCCAAATCTTTTTTTAATATTGTTCTCCTCTACCATCACACATAACCATATGTTGATTTGGCATGATAGATTTAATGGATATTTGAGATTGTGATGGTTGTAGGCTACATGATTCATCCTTTTCTGGAAACCTACAGATGTTTTAGGTTATTTCCATTTAAAATCCCTTATGTTTCCTTCCATGGTTGTCTTCTTTGGGTGGGTGTTCAAGACCATTAAGGTGGTTATTATTCATTACTGTCCTCTGATTCACAAATTCTTGGTTAGAGCTCAATCTTGATGTGTTGGGTGGTCTATATTTTAGGATATTAGTTTGCCATCTTTGTACAAAAACCATTTTATATGATCTATTTATGGTTGGACATAGATAGTCTTTTGGTGTGTACTCAAATGACTAGGATTATGAAGTCTCTTGATGAAACATGCACTGGGAGGTGTTGGTGTCTACTTCAATGAGACCGTCGATGGGTGACACTCTATAGTGGGAATTCAAGGTTTCCATTGAGTACTTGATCGAGGAATAAATCCTTTTTAGATTTTTACTTTCTTGTTGTTGGTTGAATTATTGATGGATATTGATTGTGTTATTTCATTTGGATCCATTGGTATGTTTTGGGTGTACCTTTCCTTAGGTTTCTAATTATGCTCTTAGTGGTTCTTTATGGTTAGTGGTTGTAGTCTCTTATTTGGGTGAAGGGATGTGTTCTTAGTATATTTCCATCTTATATCCCACCATTTTAGTGAAAATTTAAATGGTTGGGTGACCTATGCTAGGTCTCTGGACATTATTGGTATTTTCTCTCTTCTTAGTGATGTAGACGTGTCATTTGGAGATGTATGATGTTCTTGGAGGATATACATTAAGGGTTCTTGGGAATATTGGTTATCTTTTCATTTTAATTTTTTTGTAGTGATCCTCTATTTGGTGAATCTTCCTATATTTTGTGAATTGTCCACACAATAATTATTGTGTGGAATTTATTTTTGTCTTATCATTTTCTATCCTTCGTACTAGAATATTTATTCAGATAAAAAGAGGAACGATGGGGAGAATTGTAACATATCAATATATCTTTCATCAAAGCAATGCTCTTTGAGTTTTTTTGGGTTTCTTGAGGGGTCATAGGATGTCCCAGACTGTCATAGAAGGTGTGGACGTGAACATGTAGGTTGAAAAGCTTCACGTGGTCCACCGAATGGCCGTTGAGGGTAATTGGCTAGGCAATGGGATTCACAATGGATACAAAAAAATTCTATAGCCATCAGCTACCTGGTGGGTCTGTAGTGACTATCCAGTGGGATAACCTATGGTTATGACATTTATACTATAACCACTGTCTAGCTGGTGAGGGCCACTATATAGCCAGTGGTGTCATTGTATATGAGAAAGCATCGAGGTAGTAGGGTAATTGCACCCCGATACCCCCATTTATTTATTTTATCTTCTCCCTCAAGTTTAACTCAACCCACTCAAGCCTTGGGATCCCCTTTGGATAGTTTGGCTCTTCTATCCTCATCACTTGGTGGATTGAAGTTTCATTCGAAATGGTGATCCTCTTTTGGTATTTATTTCTTTTCTTGAACTTCAATCTCTCTCCATCACTTGATTCTTTGTTCTTGGGGGCTATGGAAGCCTTGGTATTTACTAGACCTATAATTTTTATGGGGAATTATGGTTATAGTATCTCTTTTACCTTTTATTTAGATCCCTTTTATTTGATTCAATGTTCTTCATTTGAGTAGACTCATTCAGATTCATTGTGTTTTGATCCCAAATATTTCAAGTGGGTGTTTCTATACTATATCTTCTTTTTGGGATTAATGTGTTTCATGAATTCATATTTTATCCATTTAAAGTTGGTTAGACATGTTTTGATCATTTTGAAGCACAAAATAACCCTATTAATGAAAATAATATACAGAATGGATGGTATCTTGTTGTGAATTAACCTTTTTCACTGAAATAAATTAGGTTTCCTTCTACCATTGGTGGATTTGATATTATAAATGAAAATAATGGTTTAAAATAAAGATAAGTTGATTCTTTAAATAAAATTCCAAATGGTTTGGCATGTGTTTGTTTATTGAATTTTTTTGGGAATGATTTCCAAAATAAATTAAAATGTCTTGTTTTTAAATGGTTTATGGTATTGGTATTTTAAAAAATTGAGAGAGATTGATTGTCCTTTTTAACAAAATACCTTCGATCCTGGACACTATCCATTATTTGTTGGGGGTGACTTTAATGTCATTTCCAACCCAAAGGAAAGGAAAGGTATAATCCCATTCTAGAGGAAGGCCATCATGAAGTTTGTTCAGTTCATGGCTGGGAAGGGCCTCATTGATCTCAGCTTCTCAGGTGACAGTTTCACCTGGTGCAACAACTGCAGGGGCCATCACCGCTTGTGGAGTCTATTGGATAGGTGTCTAGACAACATGAAATACACTAACCTATTCTCAAATACCGTGTTTTTCCATCTTGATTGAGGTATTTTGATTCACTCCCCACTTTTGGTTTCCATTTCTTCTTGGCATGATCATCAGGAACAGTTTCACTTACACCAGCAGTGGGTTAACATCCTAGGGTACCAGGACATGGTTTGTGAAATATGGAATGAAACCTTGTAGAATTATCGGGCCACCTTCAACCTTAGTGACTTGACCTCGAACCCCGATAGGTGCGTGTTCACCCCTTCCTCCTCAAGAACCTTCACCACTTGGGACTACTGTCGCATATGGGCTCCTTCAGAGTATTTTGATAGATGGAATGATACCTTTGGTTTATTGGATTATTAAAACCAGTTTGAGATTTATGTGTGACTATATACTTATTATATTTTCTTATTATTTCTTACACACCACCACTTGAGTCGAGTAACCTGATTGAAATCCATATTGGTACTTTGGTTCTGATGTGGATATGGTTTTTTATGTGTTTGTGACATGTGTATGTGTGGATATATGGGTATTTAGACATGATGATATTGAATGTAGGTCAGATACCTAGGAGTGGTAGATGTATCATTCTTGATTATTCTTGTGTTTGGTCTGGGGTGATTTGAGGAAACTATAATGAATCTAAAGTAATTATATTTAATGAAGATGAATAAATACTAATGGTTAGGCTCTATTAATATGTATTTTTATAAGGAAGTGGTTCTCTTATACTGTATTTGGAAGTCTTGTTTTGTGTACTTGAACCATAAATACTAATATTTGAGATTCAAATAGGATGAAGATGAATAAATATTGGATATATACCAATCGTTTAACAATAGAGTACGAGAACAGAGTGAAAGAGTTCATAAAGTTTGCAAAGGATCACGCAAAGGATCCTTCTCAAATACTTTGTTTATGTTTACATTATTGTTATTCTAGACTAATTACTCCAGAGGAGTTGGAAGAACATTTGATATGTCACGGAATAGATCAGAGTTATAAATGTTGGAATAAACACGGAGAAAAAGCGAATATAGCTACTGGCTGGGATAAAACTGAGTTTTATGGATCATCAGATATGAATAAAAATATGGATAATGAAGAACATCGTATGGAGGATGTGATTACATATGTCAATGATGATGAAGATAATATTAAGGGAATGACAAAGACAATTGAAGATGAACTCCGTGATTGCCCAAAATTGTTTGAGAAGTTAAAGAGTTGTGCAAAGACGCCATTGTATGCTACTTGCACTAAGTATACAACATTGTCAGCTGTAATGAAGTTGTATAAATTGAAAGCAGACAATGGATGGAGTGATGTCAGTTTTACGGAACTACTTGATCTCTTGAATGACATGCTCCCGGAAGATAATGAGCTCCCAATCCGGACATATGAATCTAGACAAATGCAACGCTCGATGGGTATGATTTCTGAAAGAATACATGCCTGCCTAAAAGACTGTATATTGTTTCGCAAGGAGAAAAAATCACTTATAGAATGCCCAAAGTGCGGTGCTTCTCGATACAAGAAAGATAAATCCAATCCTACGAAAGTTGTATGGTACTTTCCAATCATTCCAAGGTTTAGGCGTCTATATGGAAGTGAAGAAACTGCAAGACAATTGTCTTGGCATGCAGATAAAAGAAATAAAGACGGGAAATTACATCATCCAGATGACTCTACTCAATGGAAGAAAATTGATAATGAGTATCCCGAATTTGAAAAAGAGCCGAGAAACCTTAGTCTTACGTTATCTACAGATGAAGTGAATCCTTTTGGTTTTCAAACCAACACTCATAGTACATGGACTGTTATGTTGGTAAATTATAACTTTCCACCTTGGTTATGCATGAAGTGGAAATTCATCATGTTATCTATGCTTATATCAGGACCAAAACAACCAGGTAATGATATTGATGTTTATCTGGCTCCTTTGATTGAGGATTTAAAGTTATTGCGGGATTCAGGTGTAATGTTGTATGATGCTTATAAATGTGAATACTTCATGTTGAGATCGATGTTGTATGGGACAATAAATGATTTCCCTGCTTATGGAAATTTGTCAGGCTATAGAATTAAAGGAACTCAAGGGTGTCCCATGTGCGAAGAAGATACAGAATCAATTAGGTTGAAACATTCATCGAAATCTGTGTTTCTAATACATCATAGATTTCTACCTCGTCGGCATAAGTACCGATCTTGGATGACATCATTCAATGGAAGTTCAGAAAAACGTGCAACACCGTCTCCACTAATAAGTGATCAATTGTTTGATAAAGTAAAAGATCTGAACACTGTTTTTGGTAAACCATTTTCGAAAAACCTTACGAAAATCGGTTGGAAAAAGAGATTAGTTTTTTTGAATTACCATACTAGAATTGTTTGTACGTCAGAAATTTTCTTGATGTGATGCAGGTGGAAAAAAATGTATGTGAAAGTGTTATCGGAATGTTTCTAAATGCCCCTGGAAAAACAAAAGATGGAATTAAGACAATGTTGGACATGGTTGATATGGGAATACGAGAAGAGTTGGCTCCCGTGAAGGGTGAAAATTGAATGTTTCTTCCTCCAGCTGCTTATACTCTTTCTAGGGAGGATAGATATCAATTTTGAAACTTCTTCAATGATGTAACGGGTCCAGAGGGGTACTCATCAAATATCAAGAACATTGTGTCAATGAATGATTTGAAGTTAAAAGGTTTAAAATCACATGATTGCCATGTTTTGATGCAAGATATAATTCCTATAGCTTTATGTTTCATTTTGCCCAAGAATGTTTGTCATACGTTAACCAAACTTTGTTTCTTTTTCAAAGCTATATGTAGCAAAGTTTTAGACCCGGGGAAATTACCAGCTATGGAAAAATAAATTTTCATCATATTATTTGAATTAGAAATGTTCTTTCCGCCAACATTCTTTGATATTATGGTTCATTTGATGATTCACTTGGTGAGAGAGATTCGACTTTGTGGTCCTGTGCACTATAGATGGATGTATCCTGTTGAACGGTATATGAATATTTTGAAAGGGTATGTCAAAAATCGAAGTCATCCAGAGGGTTGTATAGTGGAGCGATATATTGTTGAGGAAGCCATTGAATTTTGTACTGAATACCTATCTGATGTGGAAATCATTGGTCTCCCGAAATCTCGTCACACTAGACGCATTGAGAGTGAGGGAATTTTTGGAAGAGAATTTGTGACAATCAGTATTACAGATCGGGAGCAGGCCCATCTTTATGATTTTCATAACAATTGAGAGGTTGATCCATATATTGAAACTCACAAAGAAATTATTAGGCAGTTGAATCCATCAAGGGCTGAAAAATGGTTATCAGATACACGTAATCACTAGTTTATAGGATGGTTTCAGGACCATATTTTTAAGCAGTTGGATGAAAATCCGAATTCAATTTCAGAATGACTTCTATGGCTAGCCGCTGGACCAAGTGTGTATGTATTATCTTACAGTGGTTATGTAATTAATGGTTATACATTCTATACATATGAACATGATAAAGATAGTACCATGAAAAATAGTGGAGTTACACTAGTGGCTGAAGCGATGCATGTTTCTGGTAGTAAGGACAAAAATCCAATTTATGCAAATATGTCATACTTTGGCATTATCAAACTAATATGGGAGTTGGATTATACGACATTCCAATTACCTATTTTTCAATGCAAATGAATTGATAACAACAGTGGTGTTAAAATAGATGAATGTGGATTTGTGAAAGTTGATTTTAGTAAATCAGGGTACAAAGAAGAATAGTTTATAATGAAATCATAAGAGGTACAAGTTTTTTATGTTCTAGATCCTACAAACTGAAAGTGGTCGATTGTTCTGTTATTGTCCAAAACTACTGAAGGTGTCAATGAAAATTCAGTTGAGGTCGATCCTTTTAGTGGTACGTCACAATCATTTCAGAGCGGTCCCAATGCAGATGATGTTTTGTATGTTAGAGGATACCATAATGAAGGGATTTGGATAATCGATAGAGGTGTCAAATCCATTCAACCTTTGAAAAAAAGAAAGAGAGTTCAATAAACAAGTTATATTTTGTTTGTAATATATATCTTGTTATATCATGTTATTATCTTATCATTACTGAATTTATGTAATCTAAATTAACTGTTCAACCAATTTTACAGATAATGACTTCTTCACATTCTGGTGCTCCTAACCTTGAGGCTGAACAAGTCTCTCAAGCTTCTGCTGCTGCAGCTCATGCTATTGCTGCTGCTGCTCCTGTTGCGGCTGCTGTTGCTCCTTCTGCTGTGTATCCTACTGCTCCTAGTGTTGAGGTCCAACAACCATCAGCACATGTCGTTGATACCATTCCATATGAACATATATATGATGTTGATATCAATTAAATGGTCAGGAATGAAGGACCGACGTCGTAGAAAACACAGGTGTATCGTAGTTTGATGGTGTTAGCCAAAATTTTTAAGGTGAAAAGCAAATGCATCAAATTTGAAGTCAGATGGAATGAACGAGGACAACATGTGAATCCCAACAAGGCTATGTTTAATAGCTACATTGGAGTTGTCACTTGGAAACGCGTGCTGATTGACATAGATTCATGGCACCATGTTGTGTTCGGGCTGAAGGCTGTGATCTGGGAAGAAATTACGGTAACATTATGAATTTATTTCTTTAATTTACTAGAAAATAAAATAATGAAATAATTTCTTACTCTTCTCAATCTCTTTCAGAGTAAATTTATAGTAGACAATTCACACAAGGATTATGTACTAAGGCTTGTAGGAAAGATTCATCAAGGTTTTCGCACTATTTTAACAAGATGTCACCTGAAAGATTCTAAAGGTAAAATAAACCCGCACCCACCCATTGTCTATGCTCACCTGATATCCCAAGAAGCATGAGATGAATTTATTGGCCGCCGTGGGGATGATAAGTTTCAGGTACATTGTGGGTGATAATACGTTGTTTGAGGATACCTGTGTTCATCACTTTGATTGTCAATATTTCATTTATGAAACAAAAACTCTGTACTAAAAATAAGGAACATGCATCAAAACCAACATACCCCTATCATAAAGTAAGGATGGGGTACGCTTCATTAGAAAAGAAAATGGTACGTATTTTAAATTTACATTAATATTGTTATGTGATAATAAACAAAATCATAATTATCTTTCTATGTTTATATGTAGATTGATGAGTCTAAAACCAAATTCACTTCCATCCCACATCATGTGCTATGGAAGGAGGCACGTATGAACAAAGAAGGGAAGTTATTAGATGAGAACATAGAGAAAGTGTGAGAAATATGTGTAAGTATGACACGACGATAAAAATATTTGTTTAAAATTGCTATTACATAAAAATAATTAGTTATTTTCCTATATTCGACAGTCACAGGAATCAACTACTCTTGTAGCGGATACAGACCTATTATGGACGACTTTGAAGCAGCTAAAAAAATACGATCGTGTCATAGGTGCAGGGTTTGGGGTGACACCCTGAGTATATTTTGAGAAGAAGAAAAAAAAGGATGATACAGATGAAAAATTGGAAAAAATGAGCGAAAAAATAGCAACCCTTGAAGAAAGATTGCAATGGCAGGGAGAGTTGCTAGCAACTTTTATGGGTGGGAAGAAAAGGGAAGACACAACTCAGGAACAACCAGCTCGTGAACATCCTGCCCCACCCCCCACCAACTTTGAGGTGAACCATTCACCTCAAAGAACTATCTTAGCCGTGGTAATCAATATTCTAATAATTGTTCCCATGAAATGTGAATCAGACAAACACTGATAATTTTTCTGTACTGATCTTCTACAGGGTGATAATGATTTTGATTTATATCTGTCAACACCCACCTTTCACCTTGTAGAGAGGGATACAATGTTCAATATCCCAGATGCCACACTACATAATAGACCACTTCCAAAAGATCATCTGAAAGTGACAATTACTATAGCTCATGAGCCAAATGCAGAGCTACCTATTCCACTTGATGATGATGATATTCATACGGTCGAAAAGGCTATTGGGATATTCATTGCATGGCCGTCACAACTTGTAAGAGTACATGTGGACAAAGAGGTATTTATTTCCTTTTTTTTCAAGATAAACCCTTAACAATTAATGAAAAAAGGGTCTGAACTAATGATTGTTGTTATAAACGAAGAAAAGGAAGAGGGTGACAAACGTCAGCTCAAAACCATCTAAATGATCGACCAACCGATCCCAAGGAGCTACTGAAAGCACAATAACACCACCTGTTCTCTATCCAAATTTACTAGCATTGAAGACTCATGTGGATACAAAGATAAAATATGGTAATAGTCATATAGTGGTTTTCAAAGATAATATATACGGAGAGGATATTCAAGATTTCATTACTGCTGAAAATGTAAATGAGATCCTTGAAAACGGTTGGCTAGGCGTTATAGTTGTAAATGTATATATGAGGTATGTTTCCATGAATTGATTTTATAAAAGCTGATATAATGTGAAAATTATGACTAAATTCATTTTATATTGTTTAAAGATGCATTTATGAAAAACAGTTGAAGGAATTTTCCCATGAGCCAAGATTTGGACTCGTTAGTCCTCATATCACATCAACACACCTAACAAAAATAGAGCCATAAAAAAGGGATGAAATAATTGAACGACTTGCTGAAAAAATTTGAAATAAAGATTACAACTGGCGTACGAGTCATCCCCGCCTCAATTTGAGGTACGGTGTGGCTGGTACCACTCAAAGGGTCTCTATTTTGTTTAAAATGGACACGATTTTAAGTGAAAACAACAACTGACGTATGGAAATCTGAGAAAACGCATTCGGATTGTTTTGATCCTTTATAAGAACGATCCAAGGGTCCTTTGTGACATGTAAGAGTCATCCCCTCCTCAATCCGAGGCACGGTGTGGCCGGTACCACTCAAAGGGTCTCTCTTTTGTTTAAAATGGACACGATTTTAAGTGAAAACAACAAATGACGTACGAAAATCCAAACAAACACATTCAGTTTGGGTTGATCCTTTAGGAGAACGATCCAAAGGTCCTTAGTGACGTGTATGAGTCATCCTTGCCTCAATTTTGGGCACGGTGTGGCCGGTACCACTCAAAGGTTCTCTCTTTTGTTTAAAATGGACAAAATTTTAATTGAAAACAACAACTAACGTATGGAAATCCAACCAAACACATTAATATTGGGTTGATCCTTTAGGATAATGATACACGGGTCCTTGGTGATGTGTAAAAGTTATCCCCGCCTCAATATGAGGCACGGTGTGGCCGGTACCACTCAAAGGGTCTCTCTTTTGTTTAAAATGGACACAATTTTAATTGAAAACAACAACTGACCTATGAAAATCTGACCAAACGCATTACGATTGCCTTGATCTTTTATGATAATGATAAAAGGGTCCTTGGTGATGTGTACGAGTCATCCCCGCCTCAATCCGAGGCACGGTGCGGCCGGTACCACTCAAAGGGTTTCTCTTTTGTTTAAAATGGACACGATTTTAAGTGAAAACAACAATTGACGTACATAAATCTGAACAAATGCATTCATATTGGGTTGATCCTTTAGGATAACTATCCACGGGTCCTTGGTGATGTGTACAAGTCATCCCTTCCTCAATCCGAGGTATGGTGTGGCCGGTACCACTCAAAGGGTCTCTCTTTTGTTTAAAATGGACACAATTTTAATTGAAAACAACATCCGACCTATGAAAATCTGACAAAACGCATTCTTATTGCCTTGATCTTTTATGAAAACGATCCAAGGGTCCTTGGAGACCTGTAAGAGTCATCCACGTCTGAATCTGAGGCACGATGTGGCCGTTACCACTCAAAGGGTCTCTCTTTTATTTAAAATGGACACGATTTTAAGTGAAAACAAAAACTGATGTACGTAAATCCAACCAAATGCATTCAGATCATGTTTATACTTTAGGATAATGATCCAAGGGTCCTTGTTAATGTGTATGAGTCATCCCCGCCTCAATCCGAGGCACGGTGTTGCCGGTACCACTCAAAGGGTCTCTCTTTTGTTTAAAATGGACACGATTTTAATTGAAACAACTGACCTATGAAAATCTGACCAAAATCATTCATATTGCCTTGATCTTTTATGATAACAATACAAGGGTCCTTGTTAATGTGTAAGAGTCATCTCTAACTCAATAAGAGTCATGGTGTGGCCGGTACCACTCAAAGGGTCTCTCTTTTGTTTAAAATGGACACGATTTTAAGTTAAAACAACAACTGACATACAGAAATCTGACCAAATGCATTTGGATTGTGTTGATACTTTAGGAGAACAATCCAAAGATCCTTTTTGACATTTATGAGTCATCCCCGCCTCAATCCTAGGCATGGTGTGTCCGGTACCACTCAAAGGGTCTCTCTTTTGTTTAAAATGGACAGAATTTTAATTGAAAACAACAACTGACCTATAAAAATCAAACAAAACACATTCCGATTATGTTGATCATTTAGGAGAACAATAAAAGGGTCATTTGTGACATTTAAGAGTCATCCCCACCTCAATCTGAGGCACGGTGTGGCCGATACCACTCAAAGGGTCTCTCTTTTGTTTAAAATGGACACGATTTTAAGTGAAAACAACAACTGACCTACGGAAATCCAACCAAATGAATTAGTATTGTGTTTATACTTTAGGAGAATGATCCACAGGTCCTTTTTAATGTTTAAGAGTCAACCCTGCCTCAATTCGAGGCACGTTGTGGCCACTATCACTCAAAAGGTTTCTCTTTTGTTTAAAATGGACACAATTTTAATTGAAAACAACAATCGACCTACGAAAATCCCACCAAAAGCATTTGGATTGCCTTAATATTTTATAAGAAAGATACAAGGGTCCTTGGTGACATGTACGAGTCAAACCCGCCTCAATCCGGGACACGGTGTGTCCGGTACCACTCAAAGGGTCTCTCTTTTGTTTAAAATGGACACGATTTTAATTGAAAACAACAACTGACCTACAGAAATCCAACCAAACACATTCAGATTGTTTTGATCATTTAGGAGAAAGATCCAAGGGTCCTTGGTGACATGTAAAAGTCATCCTCACCTCCATCCGAGGCACGATGTGGCTGGTACCACTCAAATGGTCTCTCTTTTGTTTAAAATGGACACAATTTTAATTGAAAACAACAATTGACCTATGAAAATATGACCAAACGCATTCAAATTTCCTTTATATTTTATGAGAATGATACAAGGGTCCTTGGTGACGTGTAAGAGTCATATATACCTCAATCTGAGGCATGGTGTGGCCGATACCACTCAAAGGGTCTCTCTTGTTTAAAATGGACACGATTTTAAGTGAAAACAACAACTGACGTATGGAAATCCGACCAAACAAATTCGGATTGTGTTGATTCTTTAGGATAATGATACACATGTACTTTGTGACGTGTATGAGTAATCCCTACCTCAATCTAAGGCATGGTGTGGCCGGTACCACTCAAAGGGTCTCTCTTTTGTTTAAAATGGACACGATTTTAAGTGAAAACAACAACTGACCTATGGAAATCTGACCAAATGCATTTTTATTGCCTTGATCCTTTAGGATAACGATACAAGGGTCATTTGTGACATTTAAGAGTCATCCCTACCTCAATCCAAGGCATGGTGTGGCCGGTACCACTCAAAGGGTCTCTCTTTTGTTTAAAATGGACACGATTTTAAGTGAAAACAACAACTGACATACGAAAATCCAACCAAACGCATTAATATTGTGTTGATCCTTTAGGATAACGATAAATGGGTCCTTTTTGACGTGTAAGAGTCATCCCCGCCTCAATCTGAGGCACGGTGTGTCCGGTACCACTCAAAGGGTCTCTCTTTTGTTTAAAATGGATACTATTCTAATTGAAAACAACAGCTGACCTATGAAAATCTGACCAAACGCATTACAATTGTGTTTATCTTTTAGGAGAACGATCCAAGGGTCCTTTTTGATATGTAATAGTCATCCTCGCCTCAATCTGAGGCACGGTGTGTCCGGTACCACTCAAAGGGTCTCTCATTTGTTTAAAATGGACACGATTTTAAGTGAAAACAACAACTGACCTACAGAAATCTGACAAAACACATTCAAATTGTGTTGATCCTTTATAATAATGATACACGGGTCCTTTGTGACGTTTAAGAGTAAACCCCGCCTCAATAAAAGACACTATGTGACCTCTATCACTCAAAGGGTCTCTCTTTTGTTTAAAATGGACACAATTTTAATTGAAAATAACAACTGACCTACGAAAATATGACCAAACGCATTCAGATTGCCTTGATCTTTTATAAGAACGATCCAAGGGTCCTTGGTGACATGTAAGAGTTAACCCCACCTCAATATGAGTCACGGTGTGGCCGGTACCACTCAAAGGGTCTCTCTTTTGTTTAAAATGGACACGATTTTAAGTGAAAACAACAACTGACCTACAGAAATCCAACCAAACGCATTAGGATTGTGTTGATACTTTAGGAGAATGATACATGGGTACTTTTTGAAGTGTATGAGTCATCCCTGCCTCAATCCGAGGCATGGTGTGGCCGGTACCACTCAAAGGGTCTCTCTTTTGTTTAAAATGGACACGATTTTAAGTGAAAACAACAACTGACCTACGAAAATCTGACCAAACACATTCGGATTGCCTTGATACTTTTGGAGAACGATACAAGGGTACTTGGTGACGTGTAAGAGTCATATCTGCCTCAATCCAAGGCATGGTGTGGCCGATACCACTCAAAGGGTCTCTCTTTTGTTTAAAATGGACACGATTTTAAGTGAAAACAACAACTGACGTACGGAAATATGAACAAACGCATTAGGATTGTGTTGATACTTTAGGATAATGATAAAAGGGTCCTTTGTGATGTGTAAAAGTCATCCTTTCCTCAATCTGAGGCACGATGTGTCTGGTACCACTCAAATGGTCTCTCTTTTGTTTAAAATGGACACAATTTTAATTGAAAACAACAACTTACCTATGAAAATACAACCAAACGCATTCCAATTGTGTTTATACTTTATGATAATGATCCAAGGGTCCTTTGTGACATTTAATATTCATCCTATCCTCGATCCGAATCACGGTGTGGCCGGTACCACTCAAAGGGTCTCTCTTTTGTTTAAAATGGACACGATTTTAAGTGAAAACAACAACTGACCTACGTAAATCCAACCAAACGCATTAGTATTGTGTTGATAATTTAGGAGAACTATCCAAGTGTCCTTTTGGATGTGTAAGAGTAAACCCCACCTTAATCCGAGGCACGGTGTGACCGCTATCACTCAAAGGGTCTCTATTTTTTTTAAAATGGACACAATTTTAATTGAAAACAACAACTGACCTACGAAAATCTGACCAAACACATTAGGATTGCCTTTATCTTTTATAAGAACAATAAAAGGGTCCTTGGTGACGTGTAAGAGTCAACCTTTCTTCAATCCGAGGCACGGTGTGGCCGGTACCACTCAAAGGGTCTCTCTTTTGTTTAAAATGGACACGATTTTAAGTGAAAACAACAACTGACCTATGGAAATCAGAAAAAACACATTCATATTGTGTTGATACTTTAGTAGAAAGATCTATGGGTCCTTTTTAACGTGTATGAGTTAACCCTACCTCAATTCGAGGCACAGTGTGACCGCTATCACTCAAAGGGTCTCTCTTTTGTTTAAAATGGACACAATTTTAATTGAAAACAACAACTGACCTACGAAAATCTGACCAAACACATTCGGATTGCATTGATCTTTTATGAGAACGATCCAAGGGTCCTTGGTGATGTGTAAGAGTCAACCTTGACTCAATACAAGGCATTTTGTGGCTGGTACCACTCAAAGGGTCTCTATTTTGTTTAAAATGGACACAATTTTAATTGAAAACAACAACCGACCTACAAAAATCCGACCAAACGCATTCGGATTGTGTTGATCCTTTAGGATAACGATACATGGGTCCTTTTTGACATGTAAGAGTCATCCCCGCCTTAATCTGAGGCATGGTGTGGCCGCTAGCACTCAAAAGGTCTCTCTTTTGTTTAAAATGAACACAATTTTAATTGAAAACAACAACTGACCTATGAAAATCTGACCAGACGCATTCGGATTGCCTTGATCTTTTATAAGAATGATCCAAGGGTCATTAGTGATGTGTAAAAGTAAACCTCTCCTCAATCCGAGGCATGGTGTGGCCGGTACTACTCAAAGGGTCTCTATTTTGTTTAAAATGGACATGATTTTAAGTGAAAACAACAATTGAACTACGAAAATTTGACCAAACGCATTCGGATTGTGTTGATCCTTTAGGATAACTATCCACTAGTCCTTTGTGACATGTATGAGTCATCTACACCTCAATCTAAGGCACAGTGTGACTTCTATCACTCAAAGGGTCTCTCTTTTGTTTAAAATGGACACAATTTTAATTGAAAACAACAACTGACCTATGAAAATCCGACCAAACGCATTTGAATTGTCTTAATCCTTTAGGAGAATGATACACAGGTCCTTTGTGACGTGTAAAAGTCAACCTCGCCTCAATCCAAGGCATGGTGTGACTGCTAGCACTCAAAGGGTCTCTCTTTTGTTTAAAATGGACACAATTTTAATTAAAAACAACAGCTGACCTATGAAAATCCAACCAAACGCATTCGGATTGCCTTGATATTTTATAAGAACGATTCAAGGGTCCTTGGTGAAATGTACGAGTCAACCCCACAAACCCCCTAGACCGCCCCCACCCCCTGGACACCAATCCACCCCCTGGACACCCCCACCCCTCTGGACACCCCCACCCCCTGTAAAGCCCCCCCGACACCTTGGACACCATACCACCCCCCGAAAAGCTCCCCTAGACACCAATTCACCCCCTGGACCACCACCCACCCCCTGGACACCAATCCACCCCCTGAACATCCCCCACCACTCTGGACACCCCCACCCCTGTAAAGCCCCCCCGACACCTTGGACACCAGCCCACCCCCTGTAAAGCCCCCCCAGACACCCCCTACCCCCCCTTGGACAGCCACCCCAAACCCTTGAACAGCCCCCAACCCCCTGAATTCTGAATTGAATTTTTTATGCACTTAATTAACTTATGAATTATGTGTTAATGGTGTACGAGTATACTTATTGTATGGGTATACTTGGTCTAATTAGCTTATGATTTATGTGTTAATCCTGTATGGGTATACTTACTTAAATTAGCTTATTGCGATGCTGATTTTTTTGTAGGTGTTCGGGTGTGCTACTGCAGATTTTTTCATAGCAGCAGAGATGGAATTTATCAGCACTTTTTTAGCGCTGATAAATAGTGCTTTTATCAGTGCTAAAAAAGCGCTGATAAAATACACCTTTATCATCGCTAAAGAAGCACTGATAAAGGATCGGTTTATCAGCGCTAAAGGAGTGCTGATAAAGTCTACCTTTATCAGCACGTGTTTAGCACTGATAAAGGGCACCCCCCTTTATCAGCACCGAGCTTTATAGCGCTTTTTTAGCACTGTTAAAGCTCGTTTTTAGCGCTGTTAATGCCCGTTTTTGTAGTAGTGAAAAGCTATCAAGGGTGATTCCACTATGTAGAAGTTGGGCACAAACCTCCGATAGTACCCTGCAAATCTAAGGAAACTTCATACCTTAGTAAAACTCTTGGGTGGATCCCAAGCAATCAATGCCCCAACCTTCACTGGATCCACTAAAACTCTAGCCTCTGAGATGACATGTCCCGGAAAATGGGCCTCTCGAATCTAGAACTAAAACTTTGAGAGCTTCCCATAAATTTGGTGCTCCCAGAGTGTGTCTAGGACCATCCTCAAGTGTCTTGTGTGCTCCTCCTTGGACGCCGAGTACACTAATATGTCATCGATGAAGACCACCACAAACCGGTCTAAGTAAGGCTAAAATATCTAGTTTATGAGTCCCATGAACACTATTGGGGAACTCGTCACACCAAACGACATCACCGAGTACTCATAGTGACCATAACAACATCTGAAGGTCGTCTTCAGTATATCCTTATCCCGCACTTGAAACTAGTGATAGCCTGATCTAAGGTCGATCTTTGAGAACCATCATACCCCTTTCAAATGATACTGTGTAGGGTTGGTGATGTGGCATACTACTTGGATCTACCACTTAGATCGGGTATACACCATCTTATACATGTCATAGTTGAGGAGGTACACGCATGAACCATTGCACATCATTGACTGGGGTGATCTGGACATCAAGGATGGAGGGAATTTTGCTGAGTACCCATTAGAGATCAAGGATCATTAGGAGAGGATCCTTCATGGGTAGTCGATTCCTTTGGTGAATGTCTGGTGGCAGCACAAAAATCTCCAGGAGAGCACATGAGATCGAGAGGCTCAGATTCGTGTACAGTACCCTCATCTATTTGTGTAGATTTTTTTTGGTTTTCAGGGACGTAAATCCCTAAGGTGGGGAGAATGTAACATCTTAGATTTTTCCATGCATTATTTTTAAAAACTATATGGATTGATTTCAAGACCAGGTGTTGAGACGATGTGCGATTCTGAGGCCTAGTTTTCATAGAACAATTGTTTGAAAATATTAAACTTTTAATAACACGCACAAACAGTTTTCCTAAGAAAGTGGAATAAATCTTAAATGGATTCCCAAATCATAAATCCGAGGGTGATTTTGAGCTTAAAATAGTGACTTTACTCTATTCGTGGCTTAACTTTGGTCGGCATGGGTCTTCTGTGGAAAAAATTGAAAAGGACGCAATATTTATTAAATAATTTAAATAAAAAGTTATTTTGACGTAGTGAAATTTTATTTTTATTAAACCTTTTTAGGAATTCAGGGTTTTCACCATAACCCTATAATTCCTCTGAGATCTGGAGAAAAACTCTCTTGACAAATGGTGATGGATCATGGATCGATGATCGGTGCAAAACTAATTCGAAGGAATCTCGCAGATGACGACGATGACACAATAATCCTTCATTGATGATTGATCTGAATTGAGGAAATGCGATTATTTTCTTTTTTATATTTCCCCATTATTTATTTTCATGAGGAACACAGGTCAATCCAAAAACATATTGATCCGTAGTTTGATCGTTTCAGGATGGTTATCATTTCAGGGTTTATTTTGGGGAGTTTTCTTGTTTGGTTCTTCGTTATTTGTTCCTTTTCTAATGAGAATGGATTGAGGCAAAATCTCTAGGAGATAACATGGGAGTAGGAGGCTCATATTCATGCTTAGTACCCTCGTCTATTTTTATAGTGTTTTTTTAGCTTTCGGGGATCTAAAACCCCAAGGTGGGGAGAATGTAACGTCTTGTACTTTTCCATGTATTAATTTTAAAAATTATATGGATTGATTTTGATACCAAGTCACTACTGGAAATAGAGTTTTTCCCAACATTTTTATACCAAAGGTTTGAATAAACTGTTGGTATACTGTAAAAAGAGGCAGCATTTCCCAACAATTTGTTCAAACCTTTGGGAATGTGTTATAATAATTAAGATTTCCCAACGGTTTGAGTAAACCATTGGGAAATATATTATTTATCTAATATATACCAATGATTTTAATAAACTGTTAGTAAATATAAGCTTTTACAATGGTTTTTAAAAACCTTTGGGAAAGTTTTCCCCTAAATACACAACACCCCAACTCCCACTCCGCCCGATTGCAGATCCTAATCCGAAGCTCCTCCAGAAGGTATCTCTTTACCCTAGGCCACCAAACTCCTTTCACCCATAGATACATCTTCAATCAAGCAATTTTTTGTTTCTATATTTCAAATTAGTAAGTTTTACCTTAGTTTTAATGTTCTGCATCTATTTTTTTTCTTTTGTTTTTTGTTTTGATTTAGTCTAAATTAGAGTTCTTGCGGTCTGTGGCATACCGATCACTTTGATTTGTTTTCTGTTTTTTGTTCTACACTTCAAATATGGTAAAGGGTTTGTTTAGTCATGGTTGGGGTAGTGATGTAGGTGGTTTTCCATTTTTTAGTGGGGATATATGGTAGCTTCTATGGACTTTAGTTTAGTTGAAAATTGGATTTGGATTTTGTATTTATAGTTTTTGTTCAAGGAATAATGGGAAGGGTATTGATACTGAGAATGAATTGGCTGTTGGTTGGGTGATGGATTGGAATTATGATGTTGGTTGGATTGGGTATAGGTAAATTTTAAGGTATTATATGGGTTTTGGGGGTGGACTGTCCAGGTGGGGGAGGGGGCTGTGGGTTGTCCGGGGGGGGGGTGTCCAGGTGGGGGTGGGGGGGGGTGGGCTGTCTAGGTGGGGAGTGGGGGGGGGTGGGCTATCCAGGTGTGTGTGTGTGTGTGTGGGGGGGGGTGTCCATTTGAGTATGGGTGGTGGGATGTCTAGGTGGGGGAGGGGGTGTGGGCTGTCTGGGGGGTGGGCTGTCCATGTGGTGGGTGGGTGGGGGGGGGGCTGTCCATTTGAGAGATAAGATGATTTTTTGTTTTTC